>JAKXYG010001200.1:57500-437500 GCA_025895645.1 Cardicola forsteri
CCACTGCTACCGCTATATATATATATATATATATATATATATATATATATATATATATATATATATATATATATATATATATATACTTTGTGTACTTAATATAATTTAAATAGCCTGCACAATGCCAGAAAGTTGAAAAAGCCAATATTTTGAGCATATGTTATACTGTCTTTAAAAATGTGGTCTCGCTTATTGACAATGAACCGAGTGAATTTGTTAAACTTTAAATAAATATTTCTACATTTTATTATTATTATTATTAAAGGCAAGTCAGTTTTAAAGTATTTAAACGTTTTTTTTTTAATTCAAGTCTACGTTTTTAAACAAAACATACAAACAAAGCCTAGTACTGATTTCACTTTTTAAAAGTGATATTCCACCTATACATGTATAGATATAGATATAATACAAACTTACAGCTGAGAATTGTTGCCTTTTGTTAAAAAGTAAACTGGGCATTTAGTCATTACATTGGTTTGATTGCGATATAATATGGAATTATTATTATCACTTTTTATTTCACCCTTTTGTTGTTCTTGCTGGTCCCGATGTTGTTGTTCCTGTGGATTTAATGGTAGGGAAGTAACGATTTGTAAGGAAGTTTTGCAACTTGTCAACGTCGGATTTTTGTTACTCACTAACATTTTAAATTGCAATTTCAAAATAAATTTATATAAAAGTTTTCTATTTACAATAATAACAATGTTGTACAAAAATATAAATTGTAGCAATTTTCAAATTTTAAATAAATCCGGTTTTGGTTATTTAAATTGTATGTGCACGTTCATAACTTTTGATACGTTTGGCCTGCAATACAATGCAAACGTTACATTGAGTAATCGTTAATAAAAAATTGCTGCACTTTATATATATATATATAGTGTGTTTTGTCTGGTAATACAATTAACACTTGTCACGTGCACTCACGTGTATTTTATTCAATTGAGCAAGTTCAGGTGTTTTTGCTATTGAAGTATTAAAATAAAAGTCATAAAATTTAATTGAATTAAATTGTTGAAAGAAAGGGACATGTTAAATAAATCAACTAGTGCAACCAATATGTTGAAAATCACCTGATTTAATTGTATAATTTTAAATTTAAATATTGAACAACAGTTAGTCTTGGCAACGAGATATAAAGTTAAAATTGAATCATGAGTTTAATTGTTATAATACAATATAATCAAATCATTTAACTGGTTGTACATAAACTAAATTAATTTGACAAAAACGTTTAAATTTTGCTGTTTTTGGTGCAATAGATCAAAAAAGTAATGTCTTAAATTAGATGGACACTAGCTACAAACAGCAATAGAAACTGGTGACAGAGTCATTTGTTGATTAATTTTAAGTTGTTATAGCAACCCAAATAATCTCTTTCCAGTGTTTAGAGTTTTCTGAGGCGTGCCATTATTTACAAGATAAAATCTCATCCAAATCGCCTTTCTTTTTCTTCTAATTGGCATTTAGACGGGCCACAGTTGTATACTCGATCCCTGCTGTTATTAGTTCAGATATCTGTGAGCGCCTAGTCCAGGATACAGCGCATGGAGGAGGAATAGTTAGAAATATTACCATTATTAGAATTTGAGACTTTATAAGCATTACTCAAACCGTCAGAATCATTAGCATCTCCCATGTTTGTAAATGTTACTGTTAATATTGTCATTCATTGTGATTAGTAACATAATCACCTCTTCATTATTTTTACATTTGTACAGATCAAGTTAGATGGTTGCATAAACGTAAGTTTCTTGGCTAGTAGACGGCATTCTTGTGACAACGCCAATGTTTGCAAACATTGACGAAACCGCCTGATTTTTTGTCAGATTTATCTGTCTCAGCCCAACGGATACATATGGTTTACGCATACCCCAAAGTGTATTTTAAGTATTCTGGAAGCAGAAGCCCAGTTATCTTACTGTGCACTCGGTCCCGGATGTGTTAATCTGTATATTTGGAAACATGGTCTAAAATGCGTTATGTAAATGTGACAGTTAGAGATATCATCATCAGATTTCATATGCATTATTCAATTCCTAAAAATCATTAGCTTTCCAAAATGATGTGAAGTTAACGGGTTACAGTAAATAATAAAATCATCTTTTTACAGTAAATTGTTTATTTGTATTATTTACAATTTTACGCTTTTTTCTTTCAGTAAATATACAATAATTCTTTTAAGAATAATTTATCACAATGATTCAATCACAAAATTGTCAACATTCTACGAATATTTTTTAAAATTAATTATGGTACTCATAAGTAGTACAAATTATTTAATATTTAAAAAAAACTAAAATCACTTATTACTTAATCTGAGGACACAAGTTTCCATGACCTCTCACTTTAATTAAATAATTGAAAACATTAATAATTTTAACTTTTATATTAAATTAATAACCTTATGTTATCAGCTTTATCAAAATATTGTCCATTCTTAAAAGAAATCAGTCATATTGTTTAGTACAAGCATTCAAATTTATCAAATGGTAATAAAATTCTCATTATCAAGTTTAACTTAAAATTAAATAAATAATATATATATATATATATATATATATATATATATAAAACTGCAAAAAAAACTGTTTTATTCCTAATGTCAATTTATAAATAAGTATTAAACTAACTACATATATAAGAATCTATAAAAAAGAACATTTTTATTACTGGGTAATTTTAATCATTGACGTTCATTGTATATAATAATTACAGATTCTCAAAAAAAACCCAATAATTCAGTTTTATTGTTTTACATTACATATTTTCATAAAGCAGTAATAATAAAACAACTACGTATGTTTCTTTGTTAATAATTATTTTTTGCACAACAACAATAACAACAAGCTTAAACTAGAATAAAAAACTAAAATTTAAAAAAATATTACACAATATTTAAGCGACCAATTAATGGAAAATATAATTCATCAAAATAAAAAAATTACAAAATATTATTATTTGGCATTAAAAAATTAATTTATTTCGTCAAAATGAACTAAATCCGACGTCCATTGAACAACGCGGTGGTGTTGAGCTTCGAGAAAATTGCGCGTACGGCTGCAAGAATCGTTGGTGCAGTTGGGGCATTGAAGCCAAAATTGTTTCGTACAAGACTGGCCACTATACAAATGCCGAACCACCAGATTAGCAAGACCCTAGAATACAAAGTAATAGTAGAAAATGACAGTTGGACAAATGAAATTATTATCCATGTATTGGCTTAATCGGGATTCTTGAACTAATTTAAATAACAGTTAATATAAATTTTTGCACTAATTAATAGGCATAAATTATTAATTAAATGATAGAAATAGTGGCAACAAAAAATATTTTCTGATAGCGTAGCCATTCAAAGACCCGCATATTCATTTCATTGGTTTTTATTGCTTGATAATTTTTCATTTTTATTTTGGTTGGTGATCACATGGTCACCTCTTCATTATTTTCCATTTCTATACGGCATAGCAAAGGCTTGATAAGCTTAACAAATATAAAAGAATAGTAAAGTTTATTTGCTGATAGATGGCATCCTTGTAACGTTGCACTGTCCGCAAAGATTGATGAAACCGCCTGATTTTTTGTCTCAGGGTTGTCTCCCTTAGCCAAACGGCTATATATGGCATACGTATACCTTAGAATACCTTTTAAGTATCCTGAATTTATACTGGCACCCACCCGCGGGAACTCTGTTATACCGCTGTGCACTCGGTCCCTACTGTTATCAGTCCATATTCCTATGGGCACCTAGTCCAGGATGCACCACATAAAGGGAAAACAATTAGGAAAATTACCATCATTGAAAATTGAGACTTTATAAGGATTACTTAAATCCTCAGAATCATTAACATCCTTGAATGTTTTACAAAAAACATTTATTCACAACTGTATATTTACAAAAGCCACAAAATAACCCGAATTTAGTACAAGGTAGTGTAAAATAACAATAATGGTCTAGCGATACAGTACTCGATTATAAACTCGGTGGGCATCGGGGTTTGAATCCCACCACCGGCCCACACAATGCGGGCTCACGTTCGGCTTTGCTAAAATGTCCACTGCTGAAAGATATGTTCCGTAAAACATTCAAAGTAGCAAACATAAAATAATAATAATAAACCAGTAATCTTTTTCAACAAAAATGAATTGAAAAATACCAATGATGTCAATAACAAATGCAATAAAAGTAAAAAGAATTTTATTTTTATTTTTATTTTGAGGATAAGTCATTTTATACTTTTCAAATAATTTACACATTAGAAAATTTTCATTTCAGTGCAGTTTTTACACATGTTGCTTTATGCAATGCTCAATTATTTAAACTCGGACATTTTTATTATTTAAATTTACAAAATCAATTAACTTGAAAATGTTCATATCCAACATTTCATTGGTAAATAATTAATCCACTTTAACAATAAGATAGAACTAATAAAAAAAACGTCTGAAAACCTAGACATAAACAGATAGTTCATGCTAAGGTCAGTGTCGTTATTTGACCTCTATACAATATAAAAATTTACTGAAAAATTTGTTCAAAGTTTACTATTATTTATTAATGGGTTGTCCAGGGTAAAATATTACAACTGCCAGATTCACTTAAATAATCAATCCACTTGGTTTCAGCCAACAAGAAGCATTGTGCTAAGGATTACAAATAGTTTACAAGAAAAATTGCTCACCCATCTTATTTGCAAAGTTGTTGTGCTAACAAATACCGAAATAATTCAACATTAACTGAAAATTGAACCGTAAGAAATTTATCAAGACAACTACCAACTTATTCGAGTCTCACTAATAGCAAAGTGCTTTAAATTATTTAATTATTGATCAGAATAATGCTTTGGTACACACTTCTACTTTATACGTGCGAAACTTGGACTCTCACCCAAGTGGATATACAAAAGCTTGTCTATTTTGAGCAAAGTTGTTTAAGATCTAGATGGTTTCGCTCGCTGTCGTCTATTAAACGCATCCACTTAATAACAGATAAAATATTTTAACCATTTCCAAATATTTGTAAGACAATTAACATTCATTGATCATGTATCTCCAACACAATAAGAAAAAGACGATTAAAATGGATTGGTTGTGATGTACATAGATTGCCCACTCATCTAACCAGAATAGCTATTGAAGCCCATCCATTACCCGGATGGAAAAGAAGACCGGGTGGTCAACGGAAAATTGGGACGGACATTGTAGCACGCAAACACAGTCCTTTTATATATGCTAAGCCCCTCGTCTAAATGAATTACTTAATTGGGCGTCCATTTGCTTACCGTTTGGAGCTAATAGAGATCACTAAAGGAGTTTAACTCGGGAATGTAATTAACATTTAAAGTCAACACACCTCAAGTATCGTTCATTAAGTGCAAATTGCATAAGTTAGTGTTTTACAGACCTTTTGGAAATTGGTCTACCCTGGGTGATAATAACCGGTGGGGTATGTTTATCCCCAATAATAATGATGATGATAACTTCAAAAAATTAATCTTCTTTAATATAACATACTATACCCATTTAAAGTACAAAAGCTTTCTTTAATAAACAAAAACAAAATCCTCAATCTAAACGTTGTAAAAAAAAACGTTTTAAAGTTCTTTAAATAAAAAGCCAACCGTTCAAAACATGTTTCCACGAAAATACCTCGACAAACGACGAATGAACGTTCAACGCCTTGGTCCGACGCACAGAAGTCAAACCGCACTTTTTGCCAACATCCGAACACAATTCGACATCCATTTCGTAAAGCGTTTCGATGTGATCGGAAGTAAAAGCAACGGGAATCAACACAGCATGCCGATAGCCCAAACGAGCCAGACCGTAGAGAGTATCTTCGGTCGAAGGTCTGAGCCATCCGCCGGGTCCGTGAATCGACTGCCAGACAAGACGATAGCACCACTGAAATTCTAATTTCTCCATTATAGCATGAACGGTTGCAGCTATTTCCTGAAACAGACATTTGTACAAAAATATCACTGTATGTTTTTATACTTTGTGAGTATTGGAGTAAATAGCAATTACATTTTACAATCATTATAAACAATACAAATCATTCATTGCTACACATTAAAATTTAAACCAAAATAATAAGTCTAGTTATCTGTTCAAAATGAACTACAACTCACTGCACTTCCTTCATCCAATGTAGTTATATAACTAAGGCTTTTCCATAAACCCTATAATTAAAAAAAACTATTGTTTGCTATTCAATCATTGTCGTTAATTGTACAGCGTATTAAACAATTAACTTTGATAGTTTTAAGCATAACATACGTAGGAATAATAAAGTTTCTTAACTGATAAACAGCATCTTTGTAATAGCACCACTATTAAAAAAATTAACAAAACTATCTGCTTTTATCAGGGTTGTCTCTCTCTTACTCTAACGGCTACATATAGTCAACATACCTTTCAACTATTCTGGATGCATGTTTGCATTCATCTACCAAAATGTTAGCTCAGTTATACCGTTGCGTACTGAGTCTCTACTGTGTTAGTCTAAGCGCTTAGGTGCACTAAGTCCAGTATACGCCACGTAAATGTAACAGTTAGAAATATTTAGACCTTTTAAACATTATTTAAATCCTCAAAATCATTAGTATCCATTTCCTCTACATCATATTTTGTAATTTCCAAAACTAGTTTGTTTTTTCTCTAATAAACAATGTTATAAATTTGTATTGTAAGGTCATCATACGATTAATCAATAAATACAATCCAACTATTAATCAATATTTTGATAGTAACATTAGCCATATAAAATAATAAGAAACTGTAAGGATGCTTAGTAAAAAACTGGTTAATTTTGTTACTTATTAAAAAATGATTTAAGTTGTTTTCAATGTTTTACATTTTTGAAATGTTTTATTAAACATTATCAAAAAGTAGTTTCACAAATTCTGTAATTGTAGTGGAAACCTCAAAGATGAAATAGATTAGGGTACAGTTGTTTTAAAAGCATTATAACAAAGTTTCAACACATGCAAAAAATTAATACATTTCTAATTTTTTAACTTTTATTATTAAAGATTTATATACTTTAAAAACGTAATTATATATGTATATATATATATACTTATGTACCTATAATACAAACATAATTAATAGATTTTTTTAAAATTATTTGATAGTACAAATCCAGCTTAAATTAATATAAAATAAACCATAATTAATCTAATAAAATCCGTAAATCTTAGATGTATCATAACAAAAAATACTATCTGCATATTTAAAATATAACATTTTAAGCAACTGCTGTTCAAATTAACTAAAATAACATTTAAAAACCATCATATAGTAATAACAATTCTAACCTCATTAATAAAAATAAATGTTATCTATTTGTCTTAATGTTGTACAAACTTTAAAAAATTGCTATTAAATAGATAATATAAAACAACCGCTTTGCTTTTTAAAAAATTCTACTCAAATCTGAGTTTTTAAAAAATAATATTGTTACTAATAAAGTTGTTAAAACTAACATTACTACACCAATAAATATATCGTACTTTTCTAGAATCTCAAAGTTAATTAATAGTCTTTTTAAACACGGAGGTTAATAAACAACGTCTTCTAGAATTTAAACTTATAACTTTGAAATAACAAAATTTTATTTTTGTACAAGGTTAAATAACATTGGATATTTAAAATGTAAAAATAATCGATCACTTCAAATAATAAAATATTTTTTCACACAAATACTTTTTAAAGAAACTATTATTTATTCTCTATAATGAATCTTTATCCTTAAAATTAACAATGACATGTAAGATTTTACAGACGTGTAATGCATTTTAGTAATGCAAAAAGTAATCTAATTCACAGCCCGATTTAAAACCTTAATTTCAATTTAATGTTGACAATACAATAAAAATAATTTAAATATTACACTATTAAGCAGATATCAATTAATATATCATCATTTGACCTTAATTAAGTGCACGCTACGTGTAATTAACAGTAAGTAGTAAAATTATTTATTTGTATATACTTACAATATATATATATATATATAGTTTTAAATGCATTAATACCTGTAGATATGGATCCCCACGATTTACCACAGAATGCGGGAGAGAATGAGCACTAAAAAGTAAAACAGTACGTTCTCTTTCTTTCAAATCTTCAATATTTTCTAATTCTTCTTTAATTAAATAAGAAAATGCAGAAATAACATATGAATCAACAGGCCACCTGTCAATAAAAGACCATATTGGACCAATTTTATCATCTTTTAACTTGACAGGCTCAATGTCTTCCACACCTGTAAATGTACCTAGTTTGTTTTCATAATGACGAACAAAAGCATTAAAATTGCTACCAGATGTTACGCAACTATATTGAGGATATTGACTAAATGCAATAGCCCTTTCTACTTTGTCTCTACAAAATTGAAAAATAAACTAAATATACTCTTCAATTTCATTTATTGTTGATTCAATAAGAGGATGATCGTATCGAAATCCAATGTAAAATTTATGAGGAGCTAAATTCATTAAAAAATAAAAACAAACCAGTCCTTGGACTTATTTTGTCAAGAAGGTTAATAGTATGTTTTGCTTGCAATTCATTCCAATAAGTGAGAGGAGAACCTGCACCAATCAGCAAATATTGTTCTCTCATTTTTCTAGCATGTTTAAAAGCTACATATTTTGCTAACTGCCTTTAAATATAAAAAAAATGCAAAACAAAATAGTACTTTTGAAATGGTAAATAAAATATTTCTCTGTCAAAAAATATACGAGTGAGATAATTGTTTAAATCGTTCAGATTTTTAGCATCACCCATATTTAAAAACAAAATTCCCGTTTTTACACTGAAAAATTAAAAAATATATAACAACCTTTGAAAACGTTTCTGCAACTTTAAAAAACATCGTCGAAATTTTAAAATGGAATTGACAGGAAAAAACATAATCTCAAAATATTTCCTTTAATTATATATATGTATATAATTAACAACTTACAATTAAAAAACAAATATTTAAAATTTCACATTAAAATTTATTAGATTGTTGTTAGTATAAAACTTTATATAAGAGCAATAGTGATAATTCATCAAAAACCTTTCGTAATTGAATACGCATACCAACTTAACGATATCATAACAATATATTTTAACAAAAAATATATTATTTAAATTTAGAAATATTTTTTTATAATTTAATAAAAAAAATTTTAATAATTAACATTTTATTATTTATTTTTAAATAAAAATTATTTAGATAATTGGATTTTATACGTTTTATATTAATAATATTTTTTGTATTTATTTACTTTTCCAATTTTGAATCTTTTAAGGAAACCGTCTTTTAACAGTAAATACTTTGCAAAACCAAACGTGGGACGGCAAATTTTTTAAGTCATCGTTTTATTAACTACAAAGCAAAATGATATAAATTTTTATTTTGTATTATTATAAAATATAAATCTGGTGTTTTCCTTGAATAATAAAAATCCAACTAAACGTTTTATAATTAAAAAGTTAACATATTATGTTGTTTTCTTAACTGGTAATTACTTATTTTTTGTGCAAAGTACATTTTATTATTTAAAATTTTAATCTATTTTATTGTTTACAAGTTACACAATATTTTTAACAAACAGAACAAACGTTTTTAATATTGTTTTAAAATATATGCAAAACATTTTTAATGTCATTTGTAGATTGTTTTAGTATGTTTTACTGCTCTTTCATTTTTAGTATTTATGCAAATATTATTTTTTAATCTTAAGAAGTATGTAAGTAACATTTAACTTGTACCTCGGTTTTTAAAACAATTAGGTTTACATGTAAGAAAATTCACGCCTCATTCCTAATCTTAATCAGGTTATTTAGTCCAGACATAACGTTATTCTTTTAAAATGTATAACCTAAAATTTAAAAAAACATCCTTTTTTTAAGTATTCTAAGAATGTACTTTTTCCTAAAAGAAAAAACCTTAAGACCAAATTTACTCAAAGCATAATTTCTAATAAAATTCAGCTTGTTAGACTTACCCCACTTATACTCAACACAGAACAACTATTACTTACAAATCATTCTTTAAAAAAAATTTGTCTATTACCTCAAAATAATATCAATCTGCTTCACATATATTTAAGACAAAGTTCCTTTTAATCGATTAGATCACTCCTCGATATTCGTCATATATACAAATGAAAATAGCTTATCGAATAAATACAAATAAACCCCATGCAGTAATAATTACTAAAACATGGGTTGTGCCTAACCAACTAAATAGTGAACTAACTACCAATGATAATCACTATTATAGATATGACTCTAAACGTTGTTGTTGTCATGGCTGTATGGTATAAATTAAGAATAATCTTATATTTTCTAAGATTTATCTTACTATCTCTCCTTTAAACTCTGATAGTCTTACTATTAATATCTTAATCTCCCGTTCATCATTCTTTTTTTTATGTCTGGTAAACCATCCTCCCTGTCTCTTACCGAGGTAAATAATTTTTTTTTAAAGTTAAAGCACATTTTTAAGGCTTTATAAACACACATACTACTGAGAGACTTTAACTCTCTTTTAATAAATTGGAATTTGCTTATTTGTGAAAAATTAAAATCTAATTAACAACTCCTCTCCTTCCCTCTTAAAAAAGGATTAACTAAACAAGTTAAACAATCTACCCGCTTTTGCCATAATGTTTCACCCTCTACACTTAATTTTATTTTTTTCAATAATATCACACATATTGACTTTTACAAATCTTTTTTCAAAGGAAATAATGACAAAGTATTTTTAACTTTAACTTTTATTATTTTTAAAGAAGCAATTAATTGCATTTTCTTAAACAATTTTTTTAAAAATATAAACCGTTTCCTTGGTTTTTTATAAAGCTTGTCCAAAAAAGGAATAAAGCGTTTAGATACTGAAAAATATATAAACTACCTGTCTTCCATTACCACTACACTGAGCTTTTTAACGAGTGCTTGAACTTGACAAAATACTTCAAACAAAATTTTTTTAAATGTTTTTCTTGCCAAATTTGTCTCTAACCATAATATTTTTTTCAACTACATTTAACTTAGTATTCCATTCTCTTACTCCTACATCCACTGTAGCCCCTATTTTTCCCTACTATTTCTTCTTTTCCTTGCTATCACAAATAAAGTCCTCTAGTCCAGGTGCTAATTGCATTTACTCTTTGATGCTAAAAATATGTGCTAACTCATTATATACGCCTTTTATTTATACATTTAATTTTTCTATTAATTATAATAAACTGCCTTTTACCTGGAAATATGCACACATTAGACCTATTTTTAAATTAGGTTCCAGGTTTTCACTTTCATGTTATAGGTCTATTAGTATTTTATCAGCTTGTAGTAAAACTTTTAAAAAAATTAATGAACAACATTTTCTTTCTTATCTCACTAAACACAATTTCTTACTTGTGGTACAACACGGGTTTCTTCCTAAACGTTTTTGTCTTACTAATCTCTTATCATTTATTGATTCAATTATATCTCTTCTAGAATCAAATTCACAAGTGACACAATAATTTTTAACTTCTCTTAGGCTTTTAACGAGATGAGGCGCGCGTCACGCTACACGTCCATTGGAGCGTTATTCATCCTTTCTCTTTTTCTTCTTTTTTTGATAATTATTGCAGTGTTTTTGCATTGTAATACGTAACTTGTTTTATTATTATTTTTGCATATTTATAATTTTTGCTCGTTTTCTATAATTGTTAACTTCACTATCTACCTTGATTTTATCCTTTGATTTCCAAACATTTTTTCTGTCACTGAATCCCCTTTACCTCACCATCCATTTCATTTTTTCCCTGAAAATTTGAGACAATTTGAGAACCGAGTACTAAAAGGCGTTTTGGCCTACTCAACTCGTGAAAAAATTCCTGAAATCCTGAAAACAAAGTTTCTAACTTTCTTTTTACTTTTTAGTAAACTAATAAAAATATGCACAATTTTTTAAATTAATTAAATAGCTAACGTCTTTACCAACAGATCTTTTAAAGTTAAGATCGCAGACAAAATTTTAAATATTTTGTACAATTTCTTCTAGGGTTCCTCAGGATTCAGTACTTGGTTTATTACTATTCTTAATCTTTGTTTGTGATATTCTCTTGTATATTAAATATAATGTTTTATTTTATATAAATGACTTAGAAATATGGTTTACTAACCTATCTTTACTCTAGTTAAATATAAATAATACACTTAACCGGTTGATGCAAAATCCTCTCCCTATTAATTCTAATAAATGTTGTTACTTTTACTTTAGTAGAGCCTTTTTAAATAAGTATGACCTTACTACTCTCAAAAATATTCTCAGATCTTATGTATCATCAATTAAGGATCTTGAAGTCATTTTTTCTTCTTTCTTTCTTTTAGTGAACATGACTCCTGAGCTACAAAATATGCTTTAGTTTAATTAAATTTTTAAAAACAACCTATTTCCAAATACTTTACTACAATTTTATCCAACACAATCTTAAATATTACTCTAAATCACATTTCCAATCTTATTAAAAGATAAAATAATTCTAGATAAAATCCAACGTAGTACCACTAAGTTAGTCAAAAGCCTTAAAAATAAAAAAAGTATAACATTATACTTAAATAATTAAATTTTTTATTAAAATACAGGCGACTTTGAGGTAATCTTATCTTAACCCTTCAATTAGTTCACTTAAACAAAACAGAAATGTTTATACCTACTAAATCTAACTCTGTAGGTGAACACCGGATTAAACGTTTTAAACTTGAAACAAACTCTCGACTCAAACTTTATCACGTCTTGCATAGGATTATAAATGCTTAAAACCGTCTTTTCAACTATATTGTCCATTTTACCAATTTTTCTTTTTTTAAAAATAACTATGACATTTTTTCCTTTTAATTCAATCTCTTTAATTTACAAATATTTTATTTACCAATTAATCTACTTATACTTAAATTTTAACCTACTCTTTTTTATTTTTAAATTTCTTTTAAATTTTTCTTCCTCTATCATCTTTCAATATACTCCATTATTTTATTTTCATATTTATCTCTATTACTAAAAAACAATAATGTTAACAAAAGTTTTGGTAACAGGTAATGACCTAATTAAACTATTTGAAAACCTGCAAACCTGCAAATATTAAATTAAGGTAAATTAAATTTACTAAACAATGTTACACTAACTTCCTTAAAAGTCGTATAATATCAGGTCACTGTTAAGTTTTTAATTTTTAACAAATTTAATTTATATTTTTTATATTTAACTAAACTGAATTAATATTTTTAATTTTTTATTCTAAATTAAAAAAATACAAATCTAATTTTATTAAATAACATTTTAACATTTTATTTAATAATTAAATTTAACCTTACAAATGACATAAAACGTTATCCCGGGATAGTTTAGTAATACAGTGCTGGATTGGAACTTGAGTGGTCATAAGTTTAAGTGCGACCACCGGCACTGCAATTTCGTTAAATGTCTATTTACTGAAAAATATTTCTTGTAAACCATTTAAATAGTAACAACCAAATAATAATAACAGTAATAATAATAATTATTATTATTAAAATGCAAATAACTAAAATTGTAATTTATTTTGCAATGAACAAAAAGTAATAGAAAATTAATACTAACAGCACTTAATAAATTAGAAAAAAAGGTACAGTGATTTACATACATAAATATAAGTGTTAAACGTAATTTGAATGTTATTATTATTATTATTATTATTATTATTATTATTACAAATATAGAAAAATACACAATGTTTTAAAACCAATGTTACATTTATTCATTTTTCTAAAATTTAGCAAATTATTTTGGTTTATTCATATGTTCCTGTTTGACATTCTCACTATTAACCTGCAAATTATATTTTGTTTTTTTACTTTCAGAATGGCTATCAACAGACAATTGGCATTTGTGACTGGAAAGAGTGAAGTTGTACTGTGTCATTGAATCGGTTTTATTAATAGTCTGTAATAGAAAAAACGCAACACAATACATGAATATAATATAGATTTTGATAAAAATAAATAAGTAATCATTATAAAAATAAGTTTGTTAACAATTTATGTTAAAAAATACAAGTAAACATACAATAATTATTTTTAATTTTATATAAACTATTATGCTGGGGTGGTCTAACGGTACAGCGTTCGAATTTGGATATCAGTGAGCATCGGGGTTCGAATCACACCACCGGCACTAAAATGCGGGCCCACGTTCGGCTTCGCTAAAATGTTAACTGCTAAAAGATGGTTTTTTGTGAAACATTCAAAATAATAAACATAAAATAAAATAAATAAATAAATAAATAAATAATAAATCATTTCTTAATAAAAATATTACATTACTGATTCAATTATTACATCTACAGTTAGTAAAAATTAATCATTTTTAATTTAATATTAATTTAAACACAAATGTAAATTTTAAAATTTAATAATTATCTATGATTAGGAATTTTTGATATTTGATAATAAAAAACATTGTTTACTAAATTATTGTAATTTGTATTGGTAAATATATTAGTTTAAATCACAATTATTTGTTATTCACATTTAAATTATTGCAATGTTTATTATTTTATTATTAATTTTAATGTCTTTTTAAATGTATTTATAAAGATAAACTAAAACGTACATCTGGTACTAACATTTGATCTTTGCACCATAATACATTATTTTCTGTACCTGAAAAAAAACAGTGTAAGTTATTCCTATTAGTTTTAAATTAATAAGACAATGCATAAATAACAGTTTTTTAATAATGTAAGCCTTAGCATTAAAAGTTATTACATATTTTTTTATAAATGTTTTTAATTTACATTTTATTATTATTAACCTATAGCTACCTACTTTAGTATAAGTCACACTAATAACAAATGTATCGTAAATGTTCAAAAACTGAAAAAAAATTTATTAACTACAATATTAATGGTCACAATTTCTAGTGTTATCTATATTATCTGGATATCACGGTTCTAACCATTGAGATACGTATGATATTTAAAATTAGCGTATAACACACAACAGAGGTAAACATTTTCTAAAAATCTACAATATAAAATCAAATTTTCAGAAAATGTAACATTATGTTGTACAAAATTTACAAAAAATTAATAATTATCATTCAATATAAAATAGTAGTTATTATTATGCAGATTACTAAATTTTAATATTACAATTGCTATATATATATATATATATATATATATAAACAAATAAAATGTACTTTACTGCTAAATTGTAGTAATTAGATTTATTAGGTTGAAACGTATAGAAAATTAATATATATATATATTATTATTATTATTATAAATAAATAAAATGTACTTTTACTGCTAAATTGTAGTAATTAGATTTATTAGGTTGAAACGTAATAATTATATATTATTATTATTATTATTATTATTATTATTATTATTATTATTATTATTATTATTACTAAACCATTTTTCTATAATGAACATGGAGGAGGAATATTGTTTTATGTAAAGGTACTTTATGCCATAATCTTAATGCAATTGCACGTGACATTTGATTAAAGTTTTTATGGTCTACCAATTTTTGTTTTACAATCTTTAAATCTTTATTTCAAAAAAATGATGATACGGTTGTTGACAGGCTTCTATTTAATAACAAATTTAGCATAACGTTTACTTAATTTAATACCAATTGTTATGAACATGGTGTATTTTTATATCTAGAACAGGGAATTGATGCATCGTTACTTATAAAATATCTATAATCTGTCCATCGCATTTCGTTAATTCCTAAAATATGTAAATTGCATTGATTTATATTTTGAATAATATTTTGAAAAGAAGTATCCTTATTTTATGTTTCCATAAAGGTTGAATTTTGGGCATGGAGAATCTCCCTTATCAAGATTAAACTGTTTTGGCTTTCTCTTAACCTCGTTATTGGAATCATCTTTTGACTTCTCTGCGATAATTCGCCAAACCAGTATCCTCTTGTCGTTTCTGTACCAATATTTATAATTATTGAAAAGGACCAAACTCCCAACCTTGAACTGAAGCCCTCTTCCCTGTTCAATCGAACTTGGGACTGGTTACAATAATGTTGAAATTCAAATAAGTACAATCCATTAAGAATTTTATTTTTAACGTTTTGGTTGTACAAAATGTTCTTAAACTAAAATAATATTTTTTGTTGCAAACATTTTCGGTTTAGAAAAATGTTTAAAATAATTAATTATTTAATTTTAAAAAATTACTTGGGAATATATATATATATATATATATAGTTTGTGCCAAATCTTAGTTTTTATTAATTAACTTTTAGCATTTTGATGTTTTATATTAATGTGTAACTATTGTTTAAAATTACTAAGTTTTAAATTAATTCATAAATTTAAGTTGTACAAAAGTAAAATATAAAATAATAATTAAATAAATGTTTTAAAAGTTTTAAATTATTACATATTACAGTCTACGTAATATATATATATACACCCATTTTAACAATTAATGCAAAAAATTACAAAGGTATTAAATCTAAATTAATTTGTTATGTCCAATTGTTTTTTCGTAAAAACAAATATCGAGAATTAAAATAATGTCTAGTGCTTCATAGATCCTTTATATATACTTAGAAATATTTATTTAAGAAGGCTGAGTCGGCCAAAATAGCATATTTTAAAAGATACTTCTATATTAACGTAGATAATAAGTTAAAATTACACAATTTTTATAATAATTAAATTATTATTATTTTGTATGCTTAATTTCATTAAAAATGAACAATAACTAATTATTAAAATTGATGTTAAACAGACATTTAAATCTGCTCTGATTGTGATCTTATAATAATTATCAAAATAAACATTTAATTATTCTAATCTATATAAATAAAAATAATTTAAAAAAATGTTTTCTTAATTTTAAATAAAAATTTTAAAATAAATCTAATAAATTATTATTTACGTTTAACCTTGAGATTCCGCTCACCCGCTAATTCTGCTTTCTGATTGTATTGTTTTTGAAATGGAGAATAGTGATAAAAAATGTTTCCATGTTACCGAAAATAAGTACCGTGTTATTAAAAAATTAAAAAATGATGGATTTTCACCTAAAACATTGACAGATTTATATAGAATTAACTTTTTAACAATTTAACGGATTATCAACGGTCAAAAACCACGAAATTATGATAATGTTGGAAGAAAACGTGTAACAACAGGTACGGATAACCAAAAAAATATTATAGAGTTGAAAATATTATAATAAACCTATTTCAAAATTTAAAAAAAATAGTTTAAACAATTTTACATATTCCACTATAAGAAACAGAGCAGTCGAATCCGGTTTAGCTTTACAATCACCGAAGATTAAGCCATTTATTACCAAAAAACAAAAGGATGACAGATTAGCTTTTTGTAAACTATAGAGTAAACAACACTTACGTTATTGGCGTTTTGTATATTTTGCTAATAAAACAATAATTTAGGATAAACCATTTAGTTTTAAAAACAAAGTGTTGTGTGAGACGAGTTTTTAAAAATATTTACTCCCGGTTGTTAGAAAGAAAGCCCACCCTCGATAACTAATGTTAGTTTGATATTAAGTGTAATCAACCTATTAAATAGAGAATTATATCTGGTACCTTAAATAGTAAAAAATTGATTTCAATTATAAAGGAAGTTTTTTATTATAAAATGCAACACACGTACACGGGGGTTACTACTGTTTTTCAGGACAATGCTTTAGGTCATACGTCCAAAAAGGTAACGTCATATTTATCAAAGTTCACTATATTTGCTTTATATATACATTTAGACAGTAGAGGGGCTAAAATTAAAAAAATTATATTTTACTCAATTGCCACCTAACAGCCCGGATATCAATGTTATTAAAAATGTCTTTAGTATGCTAAAGCGCAATATTAATAAACATACCAAAATTGAGGATTTATGTAAACGCATTCGGTTTCTTGTTCAATATGAGATGAAACAAGAATATATTAACACTCTCATCGATAGCATTTTAAAACGCTTGGATTAGGTTGTTCAAAAAAAGGGTAATCACATAGATTATTAAATTTTTTAAACTTTGTAATGTCCTTAATTATTTGGTAACTAAACAAATTGCGTGTAATCTGTATTTTTATTAATAGTTGACGTTATAAATCATGTTAATCATTTTACTCCATTTCCGATTTTGCACCCGTTGATATTTTATGTAATTTTTTTATTAACAATATATATGTATATATAATTATAATTTTTTAAAATTATTATGTAGTATTGTTTATTTTATAATTGAAGTGATATTTCTCTTGTATGCTATCTAGTTGCTAGAGTGGTTTTTTTAGTTTAATAATCACTTTTTTTGCAGTAATTGTTATGAGGGTTGTATATATATATATATATATATATATATATATATATATATATGATATATATATATATATATATATATATATATATATATATATATATATATATATATATATATACGTAAAAACCAAATATACTTACAAAATGCCAAGCTGGTTACCTCTCCATTTATGTTTATATTCCAAACAATTACATTTTCTGAAGGTTGGTACCTATTTGCTGGAAGATGCCTGTAATATATATATATATATATATATATATATATAGTTGATAGAAATTAACCATTTTTGTATATTATTTTTGTTGTTTTTTTAATAATAATATGTTTTATAATAGACAGAAATGCCATATATATGTGACAAAATGAGCAAATGAAATATGATTAAAAAATGTATAACAAAAATTGAAGAAAAACAATGGTACACATGCAAATTAGAATTGCTCAAATGTTGCCCTCCAATGTTTCCTTAGTAAAAGAAATTAAAATAAAGTAATGTTTCTATATGACAAAATGGAAATGCATTGTTATATATACATATTAACCCTATTTTGTACAAAATAAAAATAGCGGATCTTCTCGTTAAAAAAAGTGACATTAAAAATTATAAAAATGAATATTCTTCATTTGATATCCTATTACAAATAACAGACCTACAGTTAAACTGAGTGGCATTTATTTCGTATGTAGTTCTATCAATTATATATATGTTTTTCAGTTTTTCATTCTTTAAAAAGGGTGACTTATAGTAAGTTTTCTTTATTTAGTTCCATATCAAACTAATTTGAAGCATTATAACAATTAAACAGATTTGGAGTAGGTTTTTTTACTACCGAATGTTCTTTCTACCGCAAACCCTCCTCTTTTCTCCAGGCTTGAGAGTGACTAATTCGGTTCATTTCTAATGCACTTTAGACATAGTTTCATCTAAGTCATACAATTTGATTATAATTAAAATACTTAACATTTAAAATAAAAATAATTAGTGAATAATGTAACCTAATATTACTACAATTTTGATATAAAAAATTAATTTAAATTATAAATAAACTTAATGTAAAATATTATTTTCAGCGTACATTCTAATATTTATGATTTATAATTATTTCCATTTATTTATACTTAAATTAGTACAATTATGAACAAATTTTTTGCAAATCTACAATTAGACAAATTTCCAACTTGAATGCAAATAATTTTAATTAACCATTATTATTTTAAAAAGCAGTTGTGACTTACGGACAAGATTGAGATTCAGGGCTGTGGTTTGAATTCTCACCTCGGATTATGTTAGCACTTTTCTTCCCTATTGTAAATATAACTGACATGATAATTGTGTAATGTTTTTACAAAATGATTAAGGTACTTTTAACATTATGAAATAGGTATATATAAAATAAAATAATTCTATATAAAATTAAGATATATCCTTTGTTAAAAGCCATAAACAATGCTGATAAGGAAAGCATTAATAATAATACCATGGAAATACATGACCTACAAATTTAAGGTATGCTATTGGTTGTTTAATAAATAAGAAATTAAATTTGTATTATGTAAATACATTTATTGTTTACTTAAGTTCCTTTAGATTATTGTTTAAAATATTCTATACAGTTCAATATATATATAACATTTATTCCAACTAGATTTTTAAGAATAGTTCTGTGATCTACAAACCTATTTTTTACCATTTTTAATTGCCTATTCCAAAACCGTTCTTGCTGGTCTATCAGCAAATAAACGTAGAATTTGATCAAGTAATTTTCTTTGTCTAATTGTAACAATGTCATGTAGTAAACGAGAATCAGTTCTTCTTATAATTTCACTGTTTGAAATGTGATTGCACCAGGTGATCTTTAAAATAATTCTAAGACACCGGCGATACAAAGCATCTACCATTTTAGCAATCTTGTATGTTCGCTTACACGTTTCACTCCCATATATTGCCGTAGAAATGATTAATGTTGTGTACAAACAAAGCTTTCTCTTGAGGAAGATAAAAGAATATGACTGTTAATTTGAGTTTATGAAAAACTAACATTAGCTTTCCAACTCTGGCCTTAATATCAATTTAGGTTTTTCGTCTTTACCAATAATGCTTCTAAAATATATAAAGGAATCAACGGTATCAATTTTTGTGCACTAATTTTGATGGGTAAATAATTTTTTGATATTGTGCACAATACTTTCGTTTTTGAATAATTAATCCGTAATCCAATAACAGAACTGGTATCACTGAGATGTGTTGTCATATTTTGCATAATTTCTGGTGTTTCACTGAGTAGACAAATATAATCTGCATAATCTAAATCTGTTAATCTGTCATGGTTCCGTTTGAGGCCATAAGACAAATTATTCATGGACCGAGTCATAATGAAATCAATTACTAGAAAAAATATAAACGGTAACAAAATATATCCTTTACTTATTCCCGTAACAATTTCAAACATAGCAGTAATACCTCTTTTTTGTCGAACACAACAACTTGAATTTTGGTATAACAAGCGCATAGCATTCACATACTTCGACGGTATTCCATAAAACTTAACAATTTTTCACAATGAATCTCGATGAACACTGTCAAAAGATGCGTTGTCATATCTTGTATCATCTGTGTTTTGTTTCTTTTAAATAGTGAGGTTCAAAAAAAAATTAGTTAATGATAAACATTATTTTAATTAAAAACAGTAGCAACAGAATTGCTTAAAATTTAAATCTTACCAACTTTTAAACAAAAATAAAATTATTCATTCATTAGTGCAAAAAATAAATATATAATATTCAAAAATGTTCAATTGTTTAAAATAGACTTTATTTAATTTTTTTTAAATTGCAAACGTTTGCTTTAAATTACATAAATATTAATGTCTAGCATACGTCGTTCTTTCCATTTATTAACGAAAATAAATTGATTCTACATTTTAAAATAACTGTCATTCTACACTACTTTTTGTGCTAAAGTTAAATTTTATTTTAATCTAATTAAGTACAACACTGAATGAAAATTTAGCTCTTGCTGTAGAAATGCTTCTTGCATGAGAAATTCAACATATTTATCAAATTTAATTAGTTATGATTTGTAACTTTTATGATGTGTTAGTTAATTATTGGAATGTACTTCAGTAGTCAATTTCAAGTCAGGTTAAGAAAAATCTGGGCGCAGGATTAAAAACCTTGTCACCATTTTATTAAACCTTGATAAAGAAATGAAAGTGTGATTCCGATGATGGAGTTAGGGAAATTTGAATAAAACTTTCGTTTTCGATATGCACAATTTTTAAAACCAAAGATTTCAATGTACAATTGTATGAAGCAATCCTGCTGTCTCATGTTTTTTTAAAACAAAAGGGTCTTTAAATACTGCATAAATATGAAACGTACCTGAGTTGTACTGGGCTAGTACATGGCCAAGTATAGATTTCAAATTCACATTAAATGTCCATTTTTTTATAAAAATATTTCTTGCAAAGCATTTAACAATTAAACATAGAAAAAATATTAAACAACTTTTTAATGCAATGAACAGAACGTTAATTGATTATTTTTTTAAAACTTACAGCTATTGTAGAACAGCTTTTTATCCAATTTTGACCAATGCTTATAAAATCACAATTTCTTATGATGGCGATATTTTCGACTAGTACATCAGAGACCGAGAATGTAACTCGATTTCTGTTTTGGTAGATGGGTACAAACATACACTTTGGACTACATAAAATGTATTTTAAGTTCTACCATATACATCTGTTGACAAAAATTAGGCGGCCTTGTCAACCGTTGCAAATCGTGGCGTTGTTACAAAAATGCCATCGATCAGTCAAGAAACTTTGTTATTTTTCGACGTTTGTTATGCTTATCAAGACATCGAAAACAATCGGTTGATATATACTGTACAAACATAGAAACATGAAAAACGTAACTACAATACCAATCACAATAGACAAACGTTTTATGTGTTGCCCGATCATTTGCATTGTAACCTTAAAAAATGTAAATACACTTTGTTGTACAGAATTACTTTTGTCAAAAACTTTAGATAAATTTGACAATCGAATGCTTTTTGGGAAAAGGTTCAAAATAATTGATTTGTCCAGTCTAAATGACTCAATGGATGATGCAGATTAAAGTAATAAGGCCAAATGTGTACTGAATGACGCAATGCATTTTTTGTCCAATCAGGTGTATTGCATCAAACCCAAGTCAGTTGTTATATATATAGAGACCTAACACAAAGACCGAACTCATTTGCACGCACACAATGCCGATTTTTCAACCGAATAATAATAATAATAATGTAATGAGACGCTGGAAAACATTATTGTCAATATCGAAACATGTTCATCCAAATCACCAAACCACTAAGTCAAATTCGGTAATACATTCTTCAACTTTAAAAACAGATGAAAATACAAGCTCCAAATTGGACTATACTTTTGAAAAGGTGGTGAAAATTGATCGTGAAAAAGGAAATGGTTTGAAAATAGAAGAAAATGTTACAAAGTTGGTTTGTTATTGTTATTTGTGTAATAATAATACTAAGTACAGTAATAATAATAATTATTATTATTGTTGCTTAAACGTTCCACAAAAACATTTTTTAGCAAGGCCAAACACGGGCTCCCATTTACAGCTGTTGAGTGCGCTCGAACTCTAACCCAGCCAAGATCGAGTCCAGTGCTGTAACACTACTAGACTTGAGCCAAATGGTTCGAAAAATGTATTAAATTGTGTAGTGTATAAAACTAAAATGGCTTGTTAACTATATAAAGTGGTATATGTTTTATGTTTCCTCCCAGATATTTGTCAGTTTCTTAACATTTATTGGCCATGTATCTCTAGCACAGTTAAAGAAAGACGATTAAAATGGATTGGCCATGTTTTACGTAGATCGCCCTCTCATCTAGCCAGAATAGCTATGGAAGCCCACCCATTACCCGGATGGAAAAGAAGGCCAGGCGGCCAACGGAAAATTGGACAGACATTGTAGCATGCGAACTCAGTCCTTTTATTTATTCTAAGCCTCCTCGTCCAAATGAATTATTTAAATGGGCGTCTGTTTGTTTACCCTATGCAGCCAACAGAGATCATTGGAGGGGTTTAACTCGGGATGTAATTATCATTTAATGTCAGCACACCTCAAATGTCGTTCTTTGAGTACACACTACAAAAGTTGACGTTTTGGTTTTTTGGACTACCCTGAGTGATAATAACCGGTGGGGGATGTTTATCTCCGATGATGATGATGATGATGTTTCCTCCAATATTTAACATTCTATTTTATAATAATGAATTTACTCATTATTTGAATACAAATCTGTTCACATTTAATGCAATTTTTTATCATTTATATATTATATGTTGATAAACTTATTATTGTATTTTATTTGTAATATAGTATTGTATATGGTATAATTAAACAGTTTTCCTAAATTTTATGGTTGCTAACATAACATAGGTTGGTGGCAGAACCACCTATTTATTAATTCCAAGTTTCAATAGCATTTTGAATTCCTATACGAAAAGGTTGTTGGATGCAAATTGAACTTGGAGAGATAAATGAAGTTTCTTGGCTAAAAGACCGCTTCCTTGCAACAAAGCCAGTGTTTACAGGAATTAACGAGGTGATCTTCTTTAGGGTTGATACAAGTTAACGTATCCACAAGCCCAACCGACTACATTTGATAATTAGTTACCTTGAAATACCTTTAAAGCATTTTGGCTGTATGCCACTTAACGGTAATCCAGTGAAAGTTCAGATATACCGCTGTATACTCAGTCCCTGCTGATGTTAGTTTAAATGCCTAGGAGCACCTAGTCCAGGAAGATGAACATGGAGGATGAACAGTCAAGAATATTATTATTATTTAAATTTGAGACTTTATAAGCATTACTCAAATCCTTGGAATCATTAGCATCCCCTGTGGTTGCTAAAAGCATTTTAGTTTGATAATCACTTTTTTAAAGCAATTCCTTTAAAGATTGTACTATTTTGTAAATTTCCGGTTTTTATCATTTAAACGACTTACAAACACATGCATTTTGGTTACTAATAAGCGTTGCATCATTTGTTTCACAGTCAGTATAGAGTAGTAAAACTGAATTAACTAAAACTTGTTACATTGTACATTTTATCCTCTATATATTTTCTTGTATTTACAACAATAAACAGTTGTAAAAATTAATTAATTATTAATTACGCATAAAACAGACGTTGCATAAATTTATACTCTGTTTGCGATGTTTACTCTTACGGTTTCTAATCATTGTAATCATTGAGATAGTATGAAAACTTGGAAGTAATAAGAAGTTGACTCTGCTGCCAATTATTCTTATTCTTCTTCTTCTTCTTATTATTATTATTATTATATTAGTATTAGTAGTAGTAGTAGTAGTAGTAGTAGTAGTAGTAGTAGTAGTAGTAGTAGTAGTAGTAGTAGTAGTAGTAGTAGTAGTAGTAGTAGTAGTAGTAGTAGTAGTAGTAGTAGTAGTAGTAGTAGTAGTAGTAGTAGTAGTAGTAGTAGTAGTAGTAGTAGTAGTAGTAGTAGTAGTAGTAGTAGTAGTAGTAGTAGTAGTAGTAGTAGTAGTAGTAGTAGTAGTAGTAGTAGTAGCTAGTAGTATAATAGTTCTAATTATAGTAGTATTATTAGTTGCATCCTTGATTTACACTAATATAGATTTTTTTAAACCAAGTATACAGTAGTATAACGAGGTTTCTATCTGTCTTCAAACATAGCGTTCGAATCTCATCACCAGTACTAAATACGGGCCTACATTCGGTTTCGCTAAAATATTTACTACTGAAAGATGTTTCCCATAAAACATTGAAAATAGGAAGCATAAATAAATAAATAGGTATACAAACGCTAAGAGAAACAATTCTTTTTCTATCTACCCAACAGTTGTATTAATATGAAACAGACAATACAATTTTGAAACAAAACAAAATTTAAAGCTTTTATATAAATGAAATTACAAGTCTAGTTAATAATTTGGTAACACTTTGTTTATTTCTCATTGTTTTAACTGTGCGCATCTCCACAACAATAACAAAATTTAACAATGGGTTTTTAAGGGATTATTTGTTTAGAAATGTTTTATTAGTATTGTCAGATTCACTTGATCAGATTCACCCGTAGCTCAGTAGTTTAAGGCGCTGGCCTGACACCAGATAGGGCGTGGGTTCAAGTTCATGTGTGTGTGTAAAACTTGAAAAGTATGCGCTGCTAATGATTCCAAATAAGGATGAAACAGCTGTACAGTGCTCCTGGTTGACTGGAAAACCTAGTCAATTTATTATACAAGTGAATCTGACAATACTAAAATAACATATTGGTCAAATTGGTCGACAGTCTATAAATGTCTATTGACCACTAAATTAGATAAAATTGAAAAAAAATCCTGTCTGTTTTGATTTTACTATTTCTACAAATTGTTACATGCAGAAATGGAAATAATTCGCCATCGCTACACAATGCAAGTTACGAAAAACCTACAATCAATCATCTGCCTTCAATTTTGACCAACATACCAATTAATAATCAGGCGGTTAGACAATCGGCACTTTTGCTTCCAAAATATACCAGTCCGAAATCCGTCTATATCGGTCCAAAAGTAAGCATTTTCGTATTTATACATGCCAGGGTAGAGCTATGATGGTAGAGCGCTTGGCGTCGTATTCGACTGCTGCAGTTTTTGGACGTTTAGGTAAACCTTTATGGAACAAGAAT
This sequence comes from Cardicola forsteri, assembly GCA_025895645.1. Classification (NCBI taxonomy): domain Eukaryota; kingdom Metazoa; phylum Platyhelminthes; class Trematoda; order Strigeidida; family Aporocotylidae; genus Cardicola; species Cardicola forsteri. The sequence goes on from JAKXYG010001200.1 coordinate 83,587, forward strand.
AATATTTCTATTAAAACCAAGCTTAGAGTATGTAAAAGTTTAGTGCGTTTCATTCTACTTCATGTTTGCAAACATAAACTTTTACCCACGTGAATATACAAAAGCTTGTTCATTGTGAGTAAAGCTGTTCAAGATCCATATAGTGTCGCTCGCTGTCCTTTAACAACTAATAAAATATTTTAACCATTTCCAAATATTTGTAAGACAATTAACACTCATTGGCCATGTATCTCTAACTCTCTCTAAAAGAAAAACGATTAAAATGGATTGGTCATGGTTTACGTAGATCGCCCACTTATCCAACCAGAATAGCTATAGAAGTCCATCCATTACCCGGATGGAAAAGAAGACCGGGTGGCTAACGGAAAATTTGGACGGACAAACTCAGTCCTTTTATTTATACTCAGCCCCCTCGTCCAAATGAATTGCTCCATTGGACGTCCGGTTGCTTACCGTTTGCAGTTAATAGAGATTACTGAAGGGGTTTTAGCGGGAACGTAATTAACATTGAAAGTAAGCGCACAGTCAAATGTCATTCATTAAGTGCATATTGCAAAAGTTGGTATTTTTGCCAATCTTTAGTAATTTGGACTACCCTGGGCAATAATGACAGGTGGGGAACATTTATTCCCAATGATGGTAATAAGAGCGCTCGATTTCAAACCTGGGTCAATCGCTTTGCTAAATGTCCACTTGTTGAAAAATGTATTTCAAACAGTGAAAATAAACAATTTTAACAGTGTACAATTAATAATCAAGGACATTGTAGAATAGCATTTCTAATTGTGAATTTTGATTGTTTCAAGTTTTTGTGCACATTAATTCTTGTTCCTCTCAATCTGAACGTTTCTACTGTAAAAAAACAAATCAATAAAAAGGGATAAAAAGGGATGCTAATGATCCTGATGGGATGCTAATGATCCTGAAGATTTGAGTAATGCTTATAAAGTCTCAATTTCCAATGATGGTAATATTCCTGACTGTTAGTCCTCCACGTGGTGCATCCTGGACTAGGTGCCCCTAGGCATCTAGACTAATAACAGCAGGGTCCGAGTGCACAGCGGTATAACTGGGCTTCCGCTACGGCGGGTGGATGCGAACATACACCCAGCATACTTAAAAGGTATTTAAATGTATACGTATACCATATGTAGCCCTTGGGCTAAGAGAGATAACCCTGACAAAAAATCAGGCGGTCTTGTCAATCTTTGCAACAGTGGCGACGTCACAAGGATGCCGTCTACCAGCCAACAAACTTTGTTATTCTTCCACGTTTGTCAAGCCATCGAAATCGATCGTTCTACATGTCGTATAAATATGGGAAATAATAAAGAGGTGACCACGTCACCAACCAAATGATGATGATGATCAATAAGAAGTTGCGCTTAGTGCGGTAGAGAACTAGTCGAGCAACGTAGTCTTTTGTGTCAATCTGTCAAATAAAATATTGACCTAAATAACGTCAAATTTAAACGCGTTTCTGTTCCATATTGCTCGTGTGTGTTGTTAAAAACATTCAGTTAATCATTTTGGTCTCAGAATAACATAGGCTAGGTCACTACAAAAGTTGACGTTTTTGCAGACGTTTTGGTTTTTTGGACTATCCTGGGTGATAATAACCGGTGGGGGGGTGTTTATCCCTGATGATGATGATGATGATGATGTTATAGGCTAGCCCCGCTATTCCTGCTCCGGACTACTCTCTATGTGCAATTACACATACAGTGACAATGCTCACAAGTTCTCCAAAGCCTACTTGTCAGCTCCAGTTGTTGTTCCAATTTGTAGTATGGCAATAAATCAGTCATGAAACATTGGAAACGAAATGTCGATGTAGCTATTTTGGTGCTCCCCCGTTTAATTCAGTAAATGACTGTGTATATTTTTAAAGCATTGGGTTCCCTTTATAATTCTAAACAAAAATAATAGAAGACGTAAACTGTGAGATGAATTCATTTCGTATATTCTCTTCAGTCACAAACATATAAAGAATCAGTATATATATATATATAATTATATGATGTAATTAACTTAACATTTATAACTATATATACATACACATATACAACATGCATATGTTAAGTCCACGCTAAATTTAATGAAGTTACAAATTGTTTTTGTGCACACAAAGTGGGTTTTAATGTGTACACAGATCCAAGTGTTTTTAACGGTAGATGATAAAACCAACCAAGTGAAAAAGTTGCGAAAAAGGAGCCAATAAGTGTCAGGTAACCTTTTGTGTGAGTATGGGATTAGTCACAAGTTGGGGATGGAAAAGTTTCGAAAAGTGTGACCAAATTTGCACGATGACGCAATACAAATCGTATAGTGCTATGTAAATATTGATTTTTCCACCTTATATACATTTCCAAGGTCAAACAATCCCCTTTTGATAGAAGAATGCATCATCATGACTCACACTCACACACAAAGGTTAACCAACAGGATTTTTTAAATTCTTTATCCCTCGGTTGGTTTTATTATTTACCTTTTTAACATATTAACAGTTTGAGTAGTTATCAATACTTTAAAGCAATTATTAAAGTTTACTTGATGTTTTGTTTGAACCAAGTGACGTAATATTGACGAAGTGCACCAACGTTCATTTGAATTGGACTCTTTATCGATCTAATTGGGAATGTGTTCTTTGGCCCGTTCAAATAAGCGACGAGTTGTCCGACCAATATATTTGTCACCGCAACTGCAAGTGAACTGATAGATACAGTGGGAGGTGGAGAACATTGTTTTAGCTGTTTTTACGTTGGGCAAGAGTAGACCTGTTGTGGTACATAACATTCTCAATTGGGTCAACGAATATGTCCTTTTAATCGCACTTTTGAGCCTAGTATTTTGCCCAACCAGATAAGAAACTGCAGCTAGTGCTTATTAGAGTAGTTTACAAATTGTACATTTTTTAATAAGTACGCAGACGTTGTATGATGTTTAAACGCATAATTTATAATATAACAATACCTAGTTTCAAGTTATTTGCCTACATTTTTAGCCTTGTCAAAATATCAGTAATTTAATCTTTGATCTATCATCTGTCTTAATTTTCATTGTTTGCTGCTAAAGAAAATAAAAAGTCATCCCACATACCTTGTTATATTTTTATTTCGAATTATAAAAAAAATTGCAATGGTTTCAAACAAGTTAGTAAAATAATCAATTTTGATTATGTCAGTACATTTTATTGTTTAAGCCTACACACACCAACATGTGTTAAAAATTGTTGCATCATTGTGTTTGAATAGAGTGTGATTAGTACTCATTTTGTGAGCACTAATCAAAAGGTCATTTGTATTTTTAAAAATCAAAATAACATTGAAAATTACCTATTGAGACGTTGTAGTTGCGTTACCAACTTAAAAGTTGAATAAACATTTTTCGATAATTATATTACATCGTAACATGTCATCATTTTATGTGGAATAAAATAGACATTGGTTTTTAATCTACATTTTGAAATCGAATTAATATATTTATAAGGTAGATGATAAAACCAACCAAGGGAAAACGTTGCAAAAAAAGGAGCCAATAAGAGTTAAATAACCTGTTGTGAGGTGTGATTACTCGTAAGTTGGGGATGAAAAAGTTTCAAAAAAAGTGTGACCAAATTTGCACGATGACGCAATACAAATCGTATAGTGCTATGTAAATATTGATTTTCAAGGTCAAACAATCCCCTTTTCATAGAAGAATGCACCAACGTGACTCACACTTGCTCACGAAGATTGACCAATAGAATTTTTTAAAATTCTTTTTACCTTGGTTGGTTTTATCATTTACCATTTAGAATATAAAAAATAGTGAAATAAACAGTTATTAAATGAAATTGTACTTTCTTAATTTTATTAAAATGAAATGTACACATATTATTATTAATATTATTATTATTTATTATTACAAAACCCTTTTGCTTTACAATGGGCATTGGTAAACAAGATAACAGTAACAACAAAGTCCCATAATATGGGGCCAAAAATGATTCTGTATGCGTTCGAATATATGGGGCCAAAATGTTTGTTTGATCCTAATCAGTTTTCTTTGGTCTACTACACGTTTTTGTCACGGCCAATAACCCATTTCAAAACCTTTTCTGCTTATTTAATCAAATAATTTTCGTCTTTTAATTGAGCTTTCTTTCAGATTTTATTAAACCCTCCATGTTGCTTCGTGCAATCACTTCATAGCTGTTGTTGTTTTCGTATTGTTTCTGTAGCAATATGGATTCTTTTTACAGTAGACAGGTTGTTAAACTTGTACTCAAACCATTTTATCCAGGTTTGGGACTGGCTGGATTGGTCCATTATCTAGCACGTAACTGTTGTTTCTGGTAAAGAAAATCTAAATTAATATGTATTATTGCTTGAATGTTTTGGCAAAAATATTTTTCGGAAAGTGGACACTTAACATTATTGTGATTATTATCGGCCTTGGGGATAAACATTCCCCACCGGTTATTATCATCCAGGTTAGTGCAAATTATCAAAATTTTCAAAAAAACATCGATTTTTACAATGTATTATATTATACCAAACCCTTTTGCTTTAAAAATAAGCATGGGCCAATAAGACAACAATTACAGCACAACAATAACAAAGTCTTGTTGTGATTGAAGATTCTGCAAATCGAAGATTCAGCCTCCTTTCGGCTTTCACTCAACGCTGTCATTTGTGTAACTCTGTCATCCAGATACGGGGGATTATTTCTTTGCCGTTGACTGCCGGAATGATATCCTCTTGATTGTTTCCGTAGCAATATAAACTTTTTACAGAGGCCAGGTTCCTAACCTTGCGCGCTCAAACCCTCCTCCTTTATCCAAGCTTGAGACTGGGTAAATTGAATCATTTCTAATTCAAACTAGGCGAAGTTATTATTATTATTATTAGTATTATTAGTATTATTATTATTATTACTCTTATTATTACTCTTATTATTACTATTATTACTATTATTATTATTATTATTATTATTATTATTATTATTATTATTATTATTATTATTATTATTATTATTATTATTATTATTATTATTATTATTATTATTATTATTACTATTATTATTATTATTACTATTATTATTATTATTAATATTATTATTATTATTATTATTATTACTATTATTATTACTATTATTATTATTATTATTATTATTATTATTATTATTATTATCGTCTAGGGTAGTCCAAATTACCAAAAGTCTGCAAAAAAACATCAATTTTACGAGATACGCTTAATGAACGGCACTTAGCTGTGTAAAGACTTTAAATGTTAATTACATCCTGAATTAAACCCCTCCCGAAATCTCTGTTAGCTGCAAACGGACGTCCAATGGAACAATTTATTTGGACAATGGGGCTGAGCATAAATAAAAGGACTGAGTTTGTCCGTCCAGTTTTCCGTTGGCCACCCGGTCTTCTTTTCCATCCGGGTAGACACTTCACAAAGTTCTAAACGAGTTTTCGAATTTATTACCGATTGTATAACTCCAAACTTATACCAATCCAGTGGTGAGTCTAAAGCTCTGTAGTCATCCCGTCTCGATACATAATTTTATTATGATTTATTAGTCTATTAAAAAGTTGTATGCTTTTTAACACTTAACAACATATGCAATCGTATTAAATTAATGTTTCGTTTATTATTTGTTGCTTAAAATGACAAAAGGAAGAATTTATTAATTACAACGAAAAACACAAACCTACATTATCAGTAAACGAAAAAGAACATATTCGACCTTGCTATGTAGATAAATATGTACAAACGGAAGATGACATGGAAACAAAAGTAAGCCCAAATAATTACTACAATTTGGTATATTGAAAAACTATCAATTATATATTTTATACAAAACCCTTTTGCTTTAAAAATAAACAATAAGACAACAATTGAGATAAACAACATCAACAACAAAGTCTCGTTGGCATTGAAGATTCTGCAAATCGAAGATTGAGCCTTTCGGCTTTCACTCAACCCTGTCATCTGTGTAACATTATCATCCAGATACATGCGATCACTTTTTGTCGTTGTTTACCGGAATGGCGTCCTTTTGATTGTTTCTGTAGTAGTATACATTTTTTACAGAGGCCAGGTTGCTAACCTTGCGCGCTCAAACCCTTCGCTTTTATCCAGACTTGGGACTGGCTAGATTGGATCATTTCTGATCGTAACTAGGCGGAGTTTTGAAAAACTATATTTTAATGTAAATCTTCCTTAAGATACGCTATGAAAACATTTTTTGTACCTTTTCTTTACCAAAAGCTTACAATTGATTTAAATTTTTAAAATTTTTTAACAATTAAAAAATTTTGAAATATTCTAACTTTGACTGTTATAGAAAGTTGAAAATAAATAATTGATAAATCGGAACCGAAAATCAAACATTACTAAGACTAAAATTGAGAAAAATCAATAATACATTTGCAATTGTTTAAATTTTAATTATTGAGACGCTTTGTACAATATAAATAATATATATATATATATTTTAATAATTACTTTACATTAATAGAATTTGGGAAATAAATATTAGGTCTCTATTTCCAATAATGGTTATAGTTTTAATTATCACCTCAATATAGAGCATCATGGACTACGTGTATTCAGGCACCTAAATTAACACAGTCTGATGGGCTAAGGAACATAACCCTGACAAATAGCCAGTGGTGCCGTCACAAGAATGCCATCAACTAGCCAAAACACTTCGTTTCTTTTCTACGTTTGTTACGCTTATCAAGTCGTAATGAAGAGCTTACCAATTAATGAAATGAATGAATACTAAATAATGCTCAATGCCAAATATAAATATTGATTAAATAATGTAGACCACAAAATAGTTTGTAAACTTGAATTATATTGTGTTTTATTGTTCGAGAAATCGGACGTGATGTGCAATTGCAACGTAAAAAAGGAAGAGACAAGTCCTAAAATTGCAAATATAAAGTTAGTCAAATTTGAACCATCGTTCAATAGCAAAACGAAAATCGTACCACCTGTTCTTCTACCGCCTCCGCCACCACCTCCACGATTCAATCAAAATGCAAATTCAAACAAAGGTAGGTATTCTGTATCAATTTAATACTTATTAATAATACAACAACACCCAACAACAAAGACAAAATTTGGTGTCAGAGCTTATTTCTTCATTAATTCCAAGTTTGCATAGCATGCCGAACGATTCTTTTCCACTTTTCAGAAGCGTTCAGGATATATTTTATTTATTTAATTTTATTTTGTTTGCTACTTTGAATATTTTACTAGAAACATCTTTCAACAGTGGACATTTTAGCGCAGCCAAACGTGGGCCCGCATTTTAGTGGGTCGGTGGTGGGATTCGAACCCCGATGCTCACCGAGGTCCAAATTCGAGCGCTCTACCACTAGACCACCCCGGCCAAAACAACGCAAAAATAGTTTCCAAAAAGCATCATTGGAATTTGAGACTTTGTGAACATTACTCAAATCCTCAAAATTATTAACATTCCACTTTTACCATCAGTTATAATTAAGTTTCCTATTCGTTTTTCGACAGCTTGTTTATTATATGTGAAATCTTGTCTACCTATTTTAATAGTAATAATATCACGGTATATATTTCCGTAATCAATTAAAAAGATGATTAATTACAAAATGAGTCATAAATTATTTCATTTTCAATTATGAAAAAAGTACAATTTGAATGAATGAATGTTGAATTTAAAAGCTTATTATCGTACTTATTTGTAGATCAAGCAATGCCTTATAATATGAAACCCAAACGCACTTTTACAGTACCCTACAGACTTAAAAAAGCGTGTGTATCACCGGTACGTTATTCAAACGTAAAAGTAGTTACAAATATATATATCTATTCATGCTTATAATGTTAAACATTTATTTATTTATATTTTTTATTTTATTTTGTTTGCTACTTTGAATGTTTTGCAAGAAATGCATTTTTCAGCAGTGGACATTTGAGCGAGACCAAATGTAGGCCCGCACTTTAGTTCCGGCGATGGGATTCAAACCCATGTTTACCAGTGTTTATGATTTTGAAACAAATCGGCTATTTTTTTTACTAACTAGTATTGTGTAGTTTTATATATTTAAAATTTATGAAAAATATTTGGTTAATAATGTTAGGCATACAATTATTTTTTTTAATATACACCAAAACAAATGACGCATTAAATTTTGTTTTAACACCATTGTTTGAATAATATGAGATGATAATGAAACAAAATAATCATAAGCAATGCTCGTAAATGTTGCATTATATTATTACTATAGGCTCGATACGATGCGTATTTTCTATTAGACATGCTGAATTAGGACAAATACTGAATATGTGGCGGTATATATTAACTGCAAGATATATCTAAAAAAAACTTAATAGGTTTTTATCAATATCACATGTATAAGGAAGTTGAACTTGGTAAAAAAAATTAAAGGCATTAGTCATTGTTTATAATCACTAACATCAAATTTATAGATATTATTAATAATCTAAAAATTGTATTATTCCCATATTTCATTGTAAGCGTACAAGTCCAATGGTGCAAAGCAAAAAAGATTGTTCAAATTGCTTTATCGCTTATTTACAATAATAGTAATAATAATAATAATAATAGTGTTTGCAATGCTAAATATTTTTTTCGATAATCTGACGGTACAGCATTCGACTCAAACTCGTGTGGACATGGGTTCGAATCCCACCACCGGCACTAAATGCGGGCTCACATTCGACTTTGTTAAAACGTCTACTGCTAAAAGATGTTTCCTGTGGATTGTATGCAATTTTTTAAACATTAATTTACATGTTAAGGGATGCTAATGATTCTGAGGATTTGAGTAATGCTTATAAAGTCTCAATTTCCAATGATGGTGATAATCCTGACTGTTAGTCCTCCACGTGGTGCATCCTGAACTAGGTGCCCCTAGGCATCTAGACTAATAACAGCAGGGTCCGAGTGCACAGCGGTATAACTGGGCTTCCGCTAAGGCGGGTGGATGCAAGCATACACCCAGGATACTTAAAGGTATCTAAATGTATACGTATACCATATGTAGCCCTTGGGCTAAGGGAGATAACCCTGACAAAAAATCAGGCAGTCTTGTCAATCTTTGCGAACAGTGGCGACGTCACAAGGATGCCGTCTACCAGCCAAGAAACTTTGTTATTCTTCCACGTTTGTTTACGCTTGTCAAGCCATTGAAATCGATCGTTCTACATGTATAAATATGGGAAATAATGAAGAGGTGACCACGTCACCAACCAAAATGAAATGTAATTAAGTTATCGTTATTAAGTATTTTGTACGTATACATAAACAGATCAAACTTTCTAATTTGAAAGAGACATCCGTTTGGGTCCACATAGACGAAGGCAAATTATTAACGGACGATTTTATTCAAAAATTCCACAAACGATTTCGAATTAGAGAAAACAAAAATATGGTGGGTTAAATTTTTTATTGTTTAAAAATGTATGGTTAATCATTTTGAGAATTTGAATAGTGCTTAGGATGTCCCAATTTTTTACAATCGTGGTAATATTTCTCACTGTTTGTCCTCCACGTGGTGCATCCTGGACTAGGTGCCCAATAAGCATCTAGACTAATAACAGCAAAGACCAAGTGCACTGAGGTATAATTGGGCTTCCGCTATGGATTAGAAATGATTCAATCTAGCCAGTCCCAAGCCTGGATAAAGGAGGAGGGTTTGAGCGCAAGGTTGGCAACCTGGCCTTTGTAAAAATTTATACTGCTGCGGAAACAATGAAAGATGACGCCATTCCGGCAAACAACAACGTCTCTGGATGGCAAAGTTACCAGATGACAAGGTTGAGTAAAAGCCGAAAGAAAGCGCAATTTTCAATTTGCAGAATATTTAATGCCAACGAGACTTTGTTATTGTTGTTGTTGTTTTGCTGTAATTGTTATCTTATTGCCCCATGCTTATTCTTAAAGCAAAAGGGTTTTGTATAATATATAATATAATATATAATATGGCAGATGAGTGCAAGCATACACCAAGGGTACCTAAAGGGGATCTCAAGATATACATATTATTATTAATTTGTTTTGTAAACAATATTTTAGGTTGTTTATGCCTACATGTACGCATTAAAACTAAAGGTTAAACCTTAAATTTATTAATTTCAAAATTAAATTACAGTTACCTCCCATTAAGCTATAAACAATTAATGTTAATTTTTAAAAGATTATTATTTTTCACATTTTACTAGTTGACCTACGCAATTATTTAAATGTCTAAAATAATAAAATTGTCATTAAGAAACATTATTTTTATTGCTATTGCTATAATACTAATTATTATTATTATTATCATAAAATAATAGTTTGCCAACGGCTCGGAACGATACACTACCGGTCGTGAAAGCATTATTTCGGCATCCGGGTTTTCTACTTCCGATTATTTAAATCAACTGTCACCAAATCGCATGCAAAATGCTGCCATGCATTTGCACAGAGTCAATTCGCAACGATGTCAAACGCTCAACTTGTTTCCAGTCAAAATAGCTCAATCGATTGCCATTGCAATGGTTTCGGCTCATCTAAGTCCCGAACAAATAGCCGATGCCATTGTAATGCTCAAAACCAAAATTCGTTTGAATCAACATCAGTTAAAACGCTCAAATACGATTAAACATTTTCGCAATGCAGTTCAATGTGAAAATTGGAAAGAAAATAATAATAATAATAATAATGATAATGATAACAGCGATAATAATCCAGTGCAAGAACAGATGATACCAGAAAATTTAATTGAAAATTTAATTAATAATCTGCCAAGAATTGATGTTATTTTGAGATTGTCCGATTGTCCCTTAAATTTTGAGGTAGGTTTGTTAATTAATTTGTACAAGTATTTTTGTTACAATTAAAATATAATTATCAACAGTATGTCACATACATGTTGTGTATAATGAAGGAATAGATACATTTGTTTATTAAAATAAAGGTAGTAGATATTATTTAATTCAATAATACCGTTTGCACCCTAGACTGTAGGTTCTGATAGGCATTTTGACTAACAACAGCAGGGACCGAGTGCAACTGGACTTTTACTGGATGCATATTCAGTAAATGGGTGCAGCATACACTCAAGACGCTTAAAAGGTATATCAAGATAACTATTTATTACATGTAGCCGGTTAGGCCTGTGGATCCGTCAACCGGCGTCAACTTTCATGAAGATCGCTTCATCAATTCTTGTAAACACGAGTGTCGTCACAAGAAAACGGTCTTCTAGCCAATAAACTTCATTTATCCCACCAAGTTCAATTTGCATCAGGCTACATTTTTCTATAGGAATTTAACGAATTTTTCAAACTTGGAATTAATGAATAGGGTGGCTTTCTTATCAATTTATATTATGTTGTTTTATGTAAGATATATATATATATATATATATATATATATATATATAAGTGGAAATAAAAATAAGTGCAATTCCTATTTTTAAATGCATAATAAAATTATTGTAACTAGCAACTGCTAGTGCTTCAACTGTATAACAGCTTTTATTTTTATGTAACAAAATATAAAAATTACCAAGATATTATTTGTTTTTTAAAAAAAACATTTTTCTTCAATCTACAATAATTTTCCTATTTAAACAGAATTTAATCGAAGCTGATCGTTTGTTTTGCATTGTTGCACAACTTCGCAACCGTTTGCCGGCCCATTTAAACGGACTGAGAATGCTACTCGCATTCCAAACAAACGTCGATCATGTCAAATCTGCTCTCAAAGCAGCGTGCAATTGTTTGTCGGAAATACGCCATTCGCGTTCGTTAATCAACATTTTATCTTGTGCACTGGCTTTAGTAAATGGACTCAATGCTACGGAGTTTGGCAAAAAAGACGATGCAGCACCCGATAGATTCGAAACAAGTCAACGTCGAGCTTTGATTGGCTTTCAAATACAAAATCTTATTCGACTAGCCGATACCAAGGACAATACGAACAAACGATCATTAATTTACTATTTGGTTGAATTAATGGACAAAAGGTCAGTTTACCATTTAGTACGATTAGAAGTAATGTAAGACGCGGCACAATTTTGATTAAACAGGATTAGCAATGAACCAATCTAGTCTGTTTTAAGCCTAAATAAAATAGGAAGGTTTGCAGCCTTAAAACTCACGCCAAAATTGTTTAATGGTCACAGTGCTTTAAATTAGTTTAATTGAAAAAACGGACTAGAAACAGCGGCCCTTTATAAAAGAGAAGAAAAAAATAAGACGTGAAACAATAGGAACTTATATTAAGGTTAACAATAGTTAAAATTTATCATTAATTGGATAATTTAAAATCATATACGTTGAACAACAACAAATATTTTTCATTTCATTTTGGTTGGTGACGTGGTCACCTCTTCATTATTTCCCATATTTATACATGTAGAACGATCGATTTCAATGGCTTGACAAGCGTAAACAAACGTGGAAGAATAACAAAGTTTCTTGGCTGGTAGACGACATCCTTGTGACGTCGCCACTGTTCGCAAAGATTGACAAGACTGCCTGATTTTTTGTCAGGGTTATCTCCCTTAGCCCAAGGGCTACATATGGTATACGTATACATTTAGATACCCTTTAAGTATCCTGGGTGTATGCTTGCATCCACCCGCCTTAGCGGAAGCCCAGTTATACCGCTGTGCACTCGGACCCTGCTGTTATTAGTCTAGATGCCTAGGGGCACCTAGTTCAGGATGCACCACATGGAGGACTAACAGTCAGGAATATCACCATCATTGGAAATTGAGAATTTATAAGCATTACTCAAATCCTCAGGATTATTAGAATATGTAATAATTTGCTAAAAAATACATTTCAAAATTTAAAAAGTGTAGAAACGTCTAATGATCAACGGAAATTGTTTCAAAAAACAATACAGACTGTGCAACAAATGTGCTGGGTAGAAGATGTGGTTCTACAAAGAAATAATGAATATTATCTGTCTCTTGGAATGTAATTAATATCAGAAAGCGATTAATGTAACAATCGTGTTATCTAAAAAATATTTTGATGGTAAGTATAGAATTTTAAACAAATGGGTTAAGAAAAGCTGCCGCTAAGATAAGAATAATTGGTTAGAAGGCAGATGCAAAGAAGCAGATAAGACGGCGGCAAAAACTGATTCCAAGACTTTGTATAAATTGTGAAACAACTATCGGGGGTTAGAAAGAACATCAATATTCCAATCAAAGAAAAAAATGGTCGTTCATATTTAAAAGATGATGGGTAAACATTTAGATGAGTAGAGCATTTTAAAGAAGTACTTAATCCGCTCATACCAAATACTTTCATCAATTATGATAACAATAAAGATATAAATGTGATTCAATATTCGGAAATATGTACTGATGACATTTTTGTAACTGAAGTGATCCATGCAATTCAAAGTTTAGTATTACTGCTATGTTCAAAATTGTCACGGGAGCATATCAAGGATGCATTTTGTCACCGTTTTTTGTTTCTTCTGATAATTCATTTCATTATGACTCGGTCCATAAATAATTTGTCTTATGATATGAAACGGAACCATGGCAAATTAACAGATTTACACTTTGCAGACAATATTAGTCTACTCAGTGAAACACCAGAAATGAAGCAAAATATGACAAAAGGTTTCAGTTATATTAGTTCTCTATTGGCTTACGGATTAATTGTTCAAAGACAAAAATGTTGTGCACAATGTTAAAAGATTATTTGTTCATCAAAATGAGTAAATAAAATATTGGTAATGTTGATTCATTACATATCTGGGAAGCATCCTTGAAAAAACTGAGATTGATCTTAAAGCTAGAATTGGAAAGGTAATGTCAGTCTTTCATAAACTCAAATAGATATAGTTGTGTTTTTTCATCCTCTTGAAGACAAAATTTCGTATCTACACATCATTAATCATTTCTACGGCAATATATGGGGATGAAACGTGTAAGCGAACAGACAAGGTTGATAAGATAGTGGATTTTTTTTATCGCCGGTATCTTGGAATTACTTTAAAGATTACCAAGTGTGATCACATTTGAGATAATGAGATTATAAACAGAGCTGATTCTAGTTTACTACATGACATCATTACAATTAGACAAAAAATAGTACTTAGTCAAATTCTGGTTTTACCGCCCGAAAGATCATCAAGAACGGTTTTGGAATAGACGATTGAAAATGGTAGGAGAACGGTTTGTGGACTACAGAAAAATTGACTAAAAACCATTTGGGAAGATCTAATTGAAATAAATATTTCAAGAAAGATTAAACAAAAGTTTTGGCAAAATGTTTGAATGTGTGTAAAAACGTTGTTCTCATGTTCTTCTTTGAATTATGGGACTTTGTTGTTGCTGTTTTTGCTCTAATTTTTAAAGCAAAAAGGGTTTTGTAAGAAAATTAAAAAAAATAAAATAATAAATGTGTCTTTTAGTAATTTAGAGTTGTTACAAGTAGTCCTGTATTTCATATATCACAGTATTCATTAAAATGTTGGGCGTTACATATTTAAGAAATAATATACAAACTATTTAAAAAATTAACATTAATTAAATATAAAACTGTTTATAATTTATTAAATTATTCCATTTTTTTTTCAAATGTAATTATAATAACAGCAATTTCTCTAAATTCATTTTTTATTCATTTTGGTTGGAGACGTAATCAACTCTTTATTATGTTCCATATTTATACGTGATAGCAAACGATCATTTTCAATGGCTTAATAAGTACAACAAATGTAGAAGAATAACAAAGTTTCTTGGTTTGTAAATAGCATCTTTGTGACGTCGCCATTGTTTGCAAGGATTGATGATGCCGACTAACGTTTTTCAGAATAATCACCCTTAGCCAAACGGCTACATATGGTATACATATACCATAAAATACTTGTTAAGTATCTTGGGTGTAGTTTGCACTCATTCGCTAAAGCAGGAACCCAGTTAGACTGCTGTGCACTTGGTCGCTGCTGTTATTAATCTAGAATTCCAGAAAGACTTAGTCCAGGATGCACCACGTAGAAGATGAAAAATCAGGAATTATGAGCTTCCCTTTTTAAATTAACTATACAATATATTAAACAACAATCGCAAAAAGTGTAAGTAGATTTGATGAATATAAAAACCCCTTTATTATCTATGACCGAACCTAGGTACGTAAATTCATCAACCACAGGGAGTGGGCTACCATTAACAGTAATTGAATTTCTAAAGGGGACGTTCACTAAAACCACTGTTTTTTAGTATTAAGATATAAACCGGGAGTGAGGTATCATTAACAGTGATTGGAGTTGAATGGAAACCTTCACCGCTTTGTGTTTGATAGGATTAAGTATTTTCGCAAAGTGTGATGTCCATTGATCTGCAGAGATCGCCGATGAGCGTTGATTTTGAAAGGAATGTCCTTTGGAAAGTTCACTAATCTTTTTAAATAAAGTTTGAGTATTGTTACGCATTGCAACATCCTCTAATTCCTCAGCTACATGCGACCAATATTTCTCTTGATCATTATTGAAATTCGTTATATATTCATGTATCTTCTTGTCTCCATCCAATTTTCTGTGCTGATTTTTGTTCAAAAAGTCATTTCGTAAAACTTCTGTAAAGATGGAAATCTGAAATGTTGATCGTATGTTGAGTTTCCTGGATAATAACCTAGATGCCGCATTTAGTTCAGATGTGATTAAGTTCCAATTATGTTCTACTTTATTATTATAATTAATGAAAGGACCAAAATCAGTTATTTAAAAGCAATCATAGTTTAATACGTTTTACAATTACGCAAAATACAAAACATTTTTTTATAAAGCTAATCATACATATCAACACATGGTAGGTAGCAAATAGTAACACAACAAATTCATGCCAAAAGTAACTTGTATTACAAGTGTAATATTGGGAACGGCTTTTTAAATACATTTCATTCATCACATATAACCTAATGCATCAACCTTCACACAAATGTGGTAGCCTATAAATGTGTAACACGTGCAGTTTGCTAAAAATTTTAAATAATTTTTCTTGAAAATACACAGTAGGACTGCATTTGTTGATGTCTACATTTTAACAATTAGACAAAAAATGGTTTCCTATCAAACAATAGTGTAAAACATAATAAAACAATTATATAAAAGAAACCTTCCAAACTTTTGTCTTTTTTCCTAGCAAATTATGCTCGTAGATAACACTTGTTACAGATAAGAAAGCATAGAGTCAAGTCCCATCTAAATCTACACTATTTCTCATACAAAGTCATTTCTGTGTGGAATAAACTACCAATACATGTTGTTTCGGCATCGTCCCTAAAATCAGTCAAGTTGGCCTATAATAAGTATTTTCTTTGTCATTTTATTTAATTTGTTTAATAACTGATAACATTAACCCGAGGGCCGAAAGGAGTTTTCTCCCATATAAGTCATGAACGAACATGAACCTGAACAATTAAACAAAACTTTCAAATGATAACTTATTGCTCGTTTATTTAAAATATTAATAATTAAAATAATGAACAATGCTAAAATAATAGGTTAGAAGCGAAAAATGTTAAGAACTGAATAATTATGTTATTCTTCATAAATTATCATTAATGAAACTGGCTACAATTCCTAAAAAATAATAATTAAAACAAACAAAATATGTAATATATAACATAATATTAAATTTACAAACATCTTTATTTTAACTGAATCAAATATAAACAAAATATTATATATTTAAAAGAAATAAACAGAAAACATTTATTAGTAATTTTATAACAAAATATATTATTAGAATCATCAAAAAATATAAAAAACATAACATACTAAAATATATATATAATATTATAAAAAGTACCACTAAATCATATGATTCGACGTTTAAAACTGAGCGCACGTTTTTATTATATTAAGTAGTGTAAAAAAACAAACTATTTTATAAAACAATGTTTTATATAAACGCAGTTAATAATAATATATATGTTGTATAATTACAATTAATATTAAACAAAATTATATAATTTTTTTGGTTTGTTACAATGTCCTTATTAAAAAGGACATTACACGCGCGATTTTCGATTACCAAAAATGTACAAAAATGATTGTTTAACTTTTTATTTTTGCTTACTGATTGTTAATAAGTAGTTTGTCTCTTTAGGTAAAATTTCCTTTTAATGAGAAAAATAAATTTGCCCAAATGGTTTATAGATAAGTGACATCTCATTGGCTGCTCATTTAATTGGTTATTTAATTTGTTCATTAGGGTATATAACGTTTTTTTTTTACTGTTACGTTATTTTTCCACTAAATTAGATTTAATAAATTGGTTCGTAGGGATAGTGTATAGTAATTGGAAGGAGTTTTTGATAGCTTTGAGAGAATTTGAAAAATTAACTCATACGGCTTATTATCGAACAACTTCTAGTAAAGAAGATCCAAACAATCCATTTTCCCATACAAATCTGTAACTTTCCGTTGTTGCAGATTTAAGCATGAACGATGTAAAGGTACTGGTCAACGGAAGCAGAAGTACGTTTCTATATAATTTATCTATATATTTTGTAGATGTAAAGATCTGAAATGTCCTGCTAAGTTTACCGTAAAGTTAACGGAGGACATGACATACCGAATTTGCAATTTCAATTTTAATCATAAAGATCACTCATCTGCAAAGGAAGCGGCAATGTTTTGTAAACGTCGTCGCCTCGATACTAATAAGGAAGAACAAGTAAAAGAAAAATTAGCTAACTATTCTGTTGCCAATTTACAAAAATATATAAAAGAAAAATTTGATAAAGAATACACACGTAAAGATGTTTACGATTTAAAAGCGAAATTCGGTCACAGTATGATATTTTTTCGATTTAATGTTTTGTTTTTTTTATTTTATAGGATTCGTTGGATTGCATGAAACGTTATCCCGCATAGAAGATGAAGGTTTGGTTGCTTATGATCGAGATGTAAATAGTAACAATTATTCGATCATGCTTCTGCCATTATCAGCAGCGGGAGCTGTACCGAAAATTTCTGAGAATGTTTGTTTGGTCACGACATACAATACAAACAGAAATAAGTAGCAATTTAGTTTAATTGTATTTTGAAAGATATTTATTAGTTAATTGAAGTGGTTATGTAAATTTCATGTAATCAGGGCTGTTGGCAAAAAGGTATGTTCTATTTTATATGTTATAAATTAGTTGTGAAATCCTAATGCTGTAAAGCTGTTTTGTGATTTAACCAGGTGTTACTCCGTGAAGAGGTATCTTGTTTATATAATTTTTATTGTTTTAGTTTTAAGAGGATTGTAAATAACCTACGAAACAATCATTGACATGTTTATGCTACGGTTATTTGCAAATGGTTGTCCCTAAAGCATATGTGAATCCCTGCTTTCAAAACTTTTATGAATGTTGGCAATCACACAAATAATCGTGTGGAAAATGAGCATCGTCATTTAAAAACTAATTTGTCCAGAATGCATCTCTCCAACGTTGTATTCATTATATATGGGAATACATGAAGGTGAAAATGGATAATTTGTGGCGTACCCATTATTCCACTAAAGGAGTGAAAAACTACAGACAGAATACGGCGTTGGAAAATGAATTACAAAAGTATTTTTTTTAATTTTTAAGTACATTGTAGATTGACAAATTATGCGGCTAAAAGGGCATTGAACAATTATAAAAGTAAAAAACAACAATAGCGACAACATGATAATCACTTAAGAACAACAGTATCTTTACGACATGTTTTGTTTGTTTGTAAATACGATGATAATGCTTCGGTTGATAGGGTTTATGGCACATGTTTATGTGCTTTTTTTAAAACCCTACGTCTACCCTGTAAGCATTTAATAGAAGTACAAAACATGATATGTTACATTGCGGTATGTAAGCAATTTCATAATAATTTTTCTAGATCTATTATCACTGCTGTAGATGGACCGAACAATATAAATTCTTCTAATATTGTACGATCAACAAGAAGCTCACAACCGTTTGTTATGCCCATGGGCGAAAATTCATAAAACAAAAGAAAATTTAACCAATTAACAAATATCATATGCTCAACGTAAATTGAAAAATTATTTATATTTTTAGTAGGAACGATAGAATAGCAGACATTTTCCTCAAATGTATGGAGAAAGGTGATTGAAAACGAAGTGGACATTAATGTAATTGATGATGCCGTTACATCTGCATTGAATAATTGAAATGTGTGATTGCCAACTTTCTAACTGCATACAATTAATGAATGCTTAATGTCAAAATAACTGATATTTTTCCAATTTTCATTTTGATTTTAATTTCCATTTTCCAAATAATTTTTGGGATGGTGTTAATATAATTCTTTTGATACTGTTTTATGTGATTTTTGTGATTTTGTTGTTTTTGTACAAAAATGATTGAATAAATATATACAATTTTTTAATACATTTCTATTCTTTTATAATTACCTTGAAATGAATACGGTAGTTAACTAATAATATGGATAAAGGACACATAAGCCGATTAAGTGAATAAGACGAGAATAAAATGACCAAAATGTACGATATTTTACGACTATTCTCAATTCTTTACGAATTTACCATTTGTACTTTTACTCTCATAATATTCACAGCACGATAAATACATTCTTCTTTCTGTGACATAGTGATAACTGCAATAATCACTAATGCCGTGCCGTCATTCAATAATTATATCAATAAAGGCACACCATTTGTACTGTTATCAATCTCCACTGGCCAACGTGTGAATACAGTAGTAATAGTGTAAAAGTTTTTACATCTAAGGTGGAAACCATTTGTAGGTTCTGTTTACTTAACCACGATCTCAGTTACAGTGATTTACTTTATAAATAATAATAGTTTCTACGATTATTCTGCACGATGACAAACTTCTTCCTGCAGTGAATTTTACAAAATATAAGTACAAGGTCACTTATGCACCTATACTATTAAGAGTATCTGATTACAGGGTGTAATCACTACACGTATCATTGAACGTATACTTCAATAGTAAATATTGATCAGTATCCCTCTATTGATGTAGCTATGTCAATATGTTCTATCTTGTGCACCAATAATGATGTAACTCCACATATTTACCTGTGAATTATAACATCTGTTTAAGTAACTGTCATTAAGATCAATACCAAGTCTCGTTGTAATTAATGGTACATAAGCCTATTCCCAAAAATATTGGTTTTGGTAAACAAAATAAAGACTTCTTGTCATGGTTCAAAGTAAGAAAAATTAAGTTTATAAAATTCTTATTCACTTCATCTTGAACTAATTATTAAGATCGCACTGAACATGAGTCATATTTAATTTTATATTTTGACAATGACTGAATCTTCATTTATATACATTTTTTTCCCTTAGGTGCTACATTTGAGCAGATAATGAATCGTTATCCCACAAAAAATACAATGTCCTAAAATGAGAACTGTAATATGCACATAGTTTCATATACCTGATATAAGAAATTGGAGTATTTTAAATTTTAAAATTTAAAAAGATCTTAACTACAAAATGTTCAATGATCACCGTTCATTAATAATGAGAACTTAATATGAGAACTTTAATATACATAGTTTCATATACCTGATATAAGAAGTTGGAGTATTTTGAATTTTAAAAAAATTTAAAGATCACCAACACAAAATATTTAATCATCACCGTTCATTAATAATGCATCAATTGTACTTAGATCTACTTAAATAATATTTTTTTTAGCATTTTACACAACAGGATAATTAACTATTTCCTTTGTGACATAGTCATTATTGCATTATATTAATAAACGCACAACTTTTCTTCATTTTTTGTTTGTTCTAAATAACTTTCAATTTACAAATCTTCATAACAATATATTGATGCGACGAAAACGCTGCTTATTACCATTTAACAAAAACAAACATTATTGTACAATACGATTCCTTCTCCATTTTTATAATCATTATTAAAATATAAACCTCAATAACATTGTCCTCACAAATATTGTAACATAATAAAAATTAATAATAAATACAACAATTTTTTTAATTCTACTATCCGAATCTAATAAGTTAGTAATACAATTTAGGTTATATTAATAAGTGAATATCGACATCGACAAATTTATTAAGGAAGTAGAAGTAATCATTACTTTATTTAGAAATTAGCATGCATTCTTATTAAAAGAAAATTTCATCTTAAGGCGTAATGAGTGTCATATCTATAAATATTTAAACCCAGAATTTTCTCATTAAAAGGAAATTTCACCTAAACGAACAAACTACTTATTAACAATCAGTAAGCAAAAATAAAAAAGTTAAACTATCATTTTTGTACATTTTAGGTGTAGATTTAGGTATTTACATTCACCTTAGTCACCGGATTTGTCTTTAACAGATTATTATTATTTATAAATATTTAGAGTTATTTATAAGGAATTAACATGTTTTTAAACCGTGAAGGTGTTGTTGTAGCCTTTGAGCATTTTATCGACTCGCGAAGTGAGGCGCGCGTCACGTTACACATCTATTGGGCATTATTCATTTTCCCTTTTTCGTAAATTATTGTTATGTTTTTGCATCGTAATACGATACTTGTTTTATTATTATTTCTCTATATTTATAATTTTTGCACATTTTCTATAATTGTTCACTTCTACTATTTACCTTGATTTTTTGCTTAATTCCAAAAATTTTGTGATTAATTTCTCCTTACTTTACCATTTTTATTTTTTAAATTTGAAACAATTTAAGAAACAGAGTACTAAAAGGTATTTTGGTCTACTCAACATGTGTACAATCCTGAATCCTAAATCAAATCAAAGAGATATGAAGAACTGGTATTTATTCTTTGAAATTTAGTTTGCAAGGGCCTTTTAAAACCAATAAAATATTTTTAATTAAAATTTTTTTGAATTTGTTTATTTTAAAAATTATTTTTCCTTATTCATAAAATCGGACATTTCATGAGTTTCAAACTAATAATAATTAAAAAATTAATTAAGATTTAAATATAATTTATTAAATAATTATTTAATATATAACATACAATGTATACATTTTTACTAAATAAATTAGAATAGTTTTAATAAACGTTTTGTTTAAATATATCGGTATATTTTATTCAACACACTCACCACTATGTCTATAGTTTGACTATCACATGTAATTCTCATTTATTTTAATTATAACTAATGATTTATTTATACTGTATTTTTAAAAATTAATTTGTATACATGTATTGCGTATTGTGAAATTTTATATACATAATTTTTTTGTAGATAATTTAAGATTTGATTAATATTGTGTTTGACGTTGAAAATAAACTATATATATATACTTGTAATACTAATTAATTTATTACGTATGTATTTACAAGTTAGTAATAGCTCAGGTGGTAGATATTTTTTGTTCTGAGAGGTTTTTGGTAAGTTGTACATTGGCAATTTTTATTTATAAACAGGTTATTGATGATTTATGAGTCAAACTTTAACATTAACTAGTTGTTTTCAGCATGTAGTATTATTAATTCCAGCATTTTACTTATTTATTGCATGCTGTATTATTATGTGGAGAAATCGGAAGAACAAAAATACGATTGTTGGGACTTATACATATGCATTTTATTATAGTGTTCGTTGAGTTTTTGTATGGTGCACATTTGATTTTAATATACTATTATTTAGGTTTTAGTTTTGTGCTGCATGATATGTTTAATGCTTGCAATAATTTCTATCGTTATTATGGATTTGAAAGGAACAAAAATTGATATCATTTACTATCTTTCAATGAGTACTTTGTTATTTTCTGAAGTGAGCTATTTATTATTTCTGTTAATATTATATATATATATAATATATATATATATATATATATATATATATATATATATATATATATATATATATATATATATATATATATATATATATATATAGTTTATATTTGTAATCTAAATTTTATAATTTAATTGTATTGCAGATTGACTGAATTTGCATTTAGATACAATATTGTCATTAAGAACAAATTTTCAGTACTTCGTTTACATTTTATTAAAGCTTTGGCAGTTATTTATTTCAAATAAGTTGTGCTTTGTTTTGCAAAATTATTCTATACCTTGCAATTATTTATCCGTAGTTTACCCACTATTTGTAGAATCTCTTACAATTAATGAAATTCTGCTTATTTGTAGTAAACTTAAAATTATGTTAGATTGGTTTTTAACGGATTATTTCTATATGTTTTCAAGTATGGTTTATAGCAGCCTCTAAGGAATTTATAGTATTACAATGGAAGTTTGGACAAATGGGTTGTGATTTAAAGACAGGATGCTATTGTGCTTTCTGCTTACAAGGAAGCATTAATTCATTTTTAATCATTTTGGTTGGTGACGTGATTACCTTTTCATTATTTTCCATATTTACATGTCATAGGAAACGATCGACTTTGATGGTGTGATAAGCGTAACAAACGTGGAATAATAACGACGTTTCTTGGTTACTAGATGGCATCTTTGTGACTTTGCCATTGATCGCAAAGTTCGGCGAAGCAGTCTGATTTTTGTCAGGGTTCTCTCCCTTAGCCCAAGGGCTACATATGGTATACGTATACCTTTAGATACCCTTTAAGTTTCCGGGGTGTATGCTTGCACTTATCCGTTAAAGCGGGAACTCATTTATACCGCTGTGTACTTGGTCTCTGTTGTCATTAGTCTAGATGTCTATGAGCACCTAGTCTAAGATGCACCACATGGAGGAGGACCAGTCAGGTATAACACCATCAAGGGAAATTGAGACTTTATAAATATTACTCAAATCCTCAGGATCATTAGCATCCCAAGAAAACATTATCTTACTTTGTATAGTTAACGAAAGTACCGCTTTTACTAACTCTGAGTGAGTTTGCTCGGACAGGATGAAGATAATACGTCTTTATTAAATTGGTTTTCGATTGGGTTTGGGATGCACTGAATGAATGCACCCATTGGAACATCCTGGAATTTTGAGTGAAATTTTAGCGTTTTACATATTTAGCTTTTATTAATTATTTTTTAGTTTTTAACTTGTAGAATAGGGAATAACTATGGAATGCTATGTTAAATGATGGACTTCTACTGAAAATTATGAATACCTTGTGTGCTTTTTCAAAGGTCTAATTACTGAAATCTATGTTTGTCACAGGTTGTCTGGAATTTATAGTGAATTACATCAACTCTGTGTAGTTGCTTTAGTTATATTTAACTATAAAATTGATGGTATATATTCCAAATTATCTTTAAGGATGGAAAATGTATCTACTGATACAGGGTATATAACTTACTTTAGATACAGAGTATGCAACTGTTTCAATTAATAATGATGATTATGGTTTAACGGTTAACCGTTTACCCATCCGTTCATTTAATCAATTGTTTGTTAATAATGTGTGTGTTATGTATATTTTGTAGATACTATACTTATTTCTGTCTGAATACTATCGCCGTAATCGTGAACTACGCTCTCAAATTTTATGTTTATATATATGTACAGCAATTATATGTACTTTCCCACGTTTATATGGTCTTTATACGTATCAGGATTTATTTCTATTTAAAGCAAGTTGATGACTGTGTAAAATTGTTTTAATTTCTATTTCTAATATTTGTCCTTAGTGCATAATTTGTTTGCTTTTTCTCCTTTTAGGATTATACAAATGTGCCAATATTAAGTCAAATATATTTATATTCATTTGCAGTCTATTTTTGTTTAAATATTGCTGAATTTTTGTTGCATTTTTTTACGTCTTTCAATCCGGCCTACTCGAAATTAATTCAAAATGTGAGTACAATTAATGCATATCTATGTAGCTTTTTAAAAGAATTAGTAACAGTAATATTTCTTTAATATTGACAAAATTTAGTTACAAATAGTAATTAAAATTTAATCGATGCATGGGTACATATCTTAATGCGAAATTGTAATTTAAAATTTCGTTCAACTTAATTTGAACATGTTTAAAAGTGCTTTTTTGTTTAACGTTTTTGACTAAAATTAATCTTTATTTTGCAAAAGAAATGTAGATGGTTATTTTAATATCAATTTTGTTTACTCTTATAGAATGCAAGTCCAGAATTATGGGCATCAGTTCCTTCTTTGTGGACATTTAATTGGTTAACGAGGTAAGTTTTTGAACGTTTGATTAACGGTTTTCAATGGGACTTGTATTTATACCATAGTGGACTGACATTCAATTGTTAAAACAATATATAGGTTATTAAACCTGGCAGTTTGCAAGGACCTATATGGTAAAGTCCTAGTGAAAGGGTTCTCTCACCGGTAGTAACGTAGCAGCATTTGAGGACACTGAGCAGTTAGAATTGATCAGATTCACTATAAATAATAAATTATAGGTCCAAGGTCATTTACCTGTAGCTCAGTGGTTTAAGGCGCTGACCTGACACCAGATAGTGCACGGGTTCAAGTTCATGTGTGTATAAAACTTGAATGGTATGCGCTGTTGATGATTCCAAATAAGGATGAAACAACTGGTTGACTTGAAAACCTAGTAAATTTATCATACGAGTGAATCTGACAATTCTAAAAAATAATAATTGCTAAAGATTTTTTTAAATATAAAAGGATAAAAGAATGTTTTTACATATTTGCTTAATCGAAATAAAAACATTAATTTTATTGTTAGTGCTAGAGTGACAGCTCTCTCTAGGGTCCTAGACTCGAAATATGTTTTAGAATCCTGCCACGATTACTAAATCTGACCATTGTTTGGCCTCACTAAATGTTTATTCGCTAAACGATTATTTCTAGCCAAGCATTCAACATCAATAACAATAAGTACAATAGTTGGTATCAAATCCACCTCTTCGTTAGTTGAAGAGGTGAACGACAAAATAATTTATTTACATGAATTCATTGATTTTATTTTGTAGGAACGTACTTCACTAGTATTTGTTATTGTTATTATATTGTTAAATAAAATTGGTAGAAGACATGAGATGAATTCTTTTTGTATATTCTTTGTAGATACAAACATATAAAATATCGGTATATATACAGTATATAAGCAAGCTGTTGTCAAAATCAATACAGTATAATCTAGTCGTTTTTGTCAAAACATTTAATTATATATGGTTCATAAAAACTAATATTTTATATCAATATAATTATAAAATCCTAATTTAGGTCAAAAACAAAAATATGGACATTTAAAAAAAATGAAAAAAAAACAAGCAAATTAGTTGCTTAAAAATAATTTATATTATAAAAGATGTGCGGGTTTATGAAGGTAGATAATAAAAACTATGCTTTTTAAATATTTTAAGTAATCATTGATTTCTAGAATTTTCTAAGAGTTTAATGTAAGACTACCTACATATTTTAACCCAATGTTGTGGTATTTGATTTTACATTACATACTTATTAATTAAACATTTTTATTTCTTAAACCATTTCCATTATTTTGAAATTATTTAAAAAACTTTCAGTTATATTAAGGTTTGTATTGTCTGGAGGCAATTATATAAATGCAGCGTTTATTTTAGTGAAGGATTTTGTGCTTTATAACTAAAAATACATCAATTTCAAAGTATAATAACATTTGCGTTTTTTTAATATACACTAGAACATTGTTTTTATTCATTATTCAATGTTCCAGAATATCATGTTAAAGTCAAGCATTAAATATAAAGTAGAACATTTTATCAATTTTAATGCTACCTTAATGATCTGCAATTTCGACCCTATTTTAATAATTTTTTGATATTATTACAGCCAAAATTATGTAAAACTTATTATTTATTAAAGGATACAAAATTAAGTACAAAACTTATTAAAATAAAATGAACCCGTAATTGCTTATGATGTAATAATGATTTTTTTTATTTATTTATGTTTGCTACTTTGAATGTTTTACGGGAAATGCACATCTTTCAGCAGTGGACATTTTAGCCAATCCGAACATAGGCCCGCATTTTAGTGGGCCGGTGGTGGGATTCGAACCCATGCCTATCCAAGTCTAAATCGAGCGCTGTACCGCTATACCACCCCGGCAATATGGTGTAATGTTTGTGACTAAAACGAGTATACGAAATGGATTCTTCTCACAGTTTGGATCTTCTATTATTTTTATTTGGAATTATAAAGGGAACTCAATACTTCGAATATATTAATATAATTATTAGTATTCTTTCGAATTTTGAGATTCATTACTATAGGTTGAAAAGGTTTTGATTATTAGGCATGTCGCATTTGCCCAGTTACTTATA
This sequence comes from Cardicola forsteri, assembly GCA_025895645.1. NCBI lineage: Eukaryota > Metazoa > Platyhelminthes > Trematoda > Strigeidida > Aporocotylidae > Cardicola > Cardicola forsteri. The sequence continues at coordinate 110,819 of JAKXYG010001200.1, forward strand.
AATAGCTGTGACCATAGTGCAACAGAAATCGTTTTTAATTAAAACAGAAGGCTCAAGAAATGAAAATATGGTAAATTATGAATCATGTAATAAAAAAAGTAATTTTACAAAATAAGATTGGTAAATTGAAGTACATAATTGTTTACAACAAATTATAGAGTAAAACAACGCTCAGAAAATTAAATATATCGATTTTATTATATATATATATATATATATATATATATATATATATATATATATATATAATTTTAAAATATTACAATGTAATGATGACATTTCAATTAATTGTTGAACACCACAACTCAATAATAAACTATTTTCGTGTTACATTTAAAGTCAATCAATGGTTGTTGCACTCATCAACTAGCAACACTTATTACACTGCACTTTAAATAATCGTCTATACTTAAACAATTAATGAACATTGGTTATTTATTAAAGCAAATTATATATATATATATATATATATATATATATATATATATATATATATATAATATCTCTTAACAATATATATATATATGTACTGATGATTGTACCAAGCTTCGTTTGAAATGTAATCACTGAACTACTAAAAACTTTAAGTTAATTCAAAATACTAGAATTATATAACCAAGAATACTTTAATAATAATGATGATAATAATGAGTAAATAATGATTGAGATACAAGTTTGAATAGATAAAGCGACAAAAAAATAAAAACAAAATTAGTCAGTTTCCGTCAAGTTATAAAAAAGCTTGTAACATATACATACTTAATTAAATTACGCATGCCTACAATTAACTAGACAACTTAAAGATAATTTCCAATACGTTTTTCTAAGATAATCATTTCATTTTAGTTGATGATGTGATCACCTCTTCATTATTTTCCATATTTTTACGCCATATAAAACGATCGACGTCAATGGTTTAATAAGCGTAACAAATGTAGAATAATAATAAAGTTTCTTGGCTGGTAGACGGCATCCTTGTGACGTCGCCACTATTCACAAAGATTAACGAGACCGCCTGATTTTTTGTCAAGCTATCTTTCTCAACTGAACGGCTACATATAGTATATCTTTTAATTACCCCGGATCTATGCTTGCACCTACCCCCATAAAGCGGGAACCTACTTATACTGCTATATACTCAATCCCGGCTATTATTAGTCTAGATACCTATCAGCACCTAGTCCAGTATGCACCATGTGGAGGAAGAACAGTCAAGAATATTACCATCATTGGAAATCGTTACTTTATAAGCAGTACTCAAATCCTCAGGATTATTAGTATCCCAACCAACAACAAACGAATACAGGTTTCAAAACATATATATATATATATTCTTGACCAGCAAGAAATGTTATGCAATTGCCTCGAGATAGTTCAAACCTATTGTACATTCTATTTTCCTAAATTATTTTCCAACAATTACGTCAGAATGAAAATTTAATAATAATTATTATTTATGGTTATTGGCTTAGGTAACGCAAGGTTAATTTTTACAAAATTTGTTTTATCAACAGAATGACGCTTACAGGAATTATAATGGAAAACATTGAATGTTACCTAAGGTATCAGGAATGTGTAATTTTTATTACATATGGCAGGTGTGGCTAGAGCGCTGGATTTGAAACTGGCTGAACAGCGCCTTGAATCTGGTTTGCGTTTGCTAAACGTTTATTTGGTGAAAAATGTTTCCCGCAAATTATTTAAGTAGTAACTAAATAATAAGCATCTTGCATTTTATTGATTATTACTTATTTTGGGATACTAATAATTTTGAATAATGTTTATAAAGTTTCAATTTCCAATGATGGTGACCTTTACATTAGCCTATCCAAATCATGAGTGTTTTTTTTTCGTTTTCTTTGGTCTGACCAATTACCGTTGTTTGTAATCTGCCCATTTTAATTTGTGACCATTTATTAACCTTCATCCACGGCATTACTTTATTAGCCATGCTCACTCATGAGTCATGAATCATTCGCATTTTATGTATACTGACATATTTGCACATAGTGTCCCCTAAATAATACCATGCCTCTTTACGCATATCATATTGAACATGACTTTTGAATATACTTTGATTTTGAATTTTTTTCTTTTTTAGCCTATGTAATTTAACCTTACTTTACTTTTTTTTGGACTGATGTTATACACTGCTAATTGTATTGTATTTTTAATAATTGTACATATTTTTGTGTGTGCTGAAAGCTACTTCTACTGAAGTATCCAAGCCAATAACCATAAATAATAATAATAATAATAATAATAATATTCCTGACTGTTTATCGTCCATGTGGTGCATCCAGGACTAGATGCCCCAGGTATCTAGACTAATAACAACAGGGACCGAGTGCACAGCAGTATAACTGGACTATCGCTTTGGAGGGTGGTGCAAGCATACATCCAAGGTACTTAAAATGTGTCTTAAGGTATACCATATGTAGCTCTTGGGCTAAGGGAGATAATCGTGGCAATTATCAGACGGCCTTGTCAATCGTTGTAAACATTGGCGCTGTCATAAGAATGCCGTCTACCGGTTAGGAAACTTCATTTGTTCTGCATTTATTATGCTTATCAAGCGATTGAAATTGATTGTTTTATATGGCGTATACATATGGAAAATAATGAAGAGGTGATTACATCACCAACCAAAATGAAAAAATACTTATTTTATAGACTGATTAATTTAGCACAATGTGAATATATTGATTCATGAATTCTACTTCAAAGAACGAATATTTTTTGAACTAGTTCAATGAATAGCAATAATAATAATTATTTTTATTTTTGTCTCAGTCTCGTGTGGAATGTTTATCGCGGCAAAGTAAGCAAACCGGATGACATGTTTCATGTTACGCCTTCCAAGTCGGTGAAGCCAAATTGGGAAATGTTTGAACGATTTTGGCAAAAGTCGTGTGATTTGTGGATCCCGAATTATAAAAAGTAAATTTTCTACAATTGTTAAATTAAAATTACTTCACAACGTTTTTTCGAGGTTAAATTATTATTATTTTTTTTTGAAATTTGATTAGGTGTTTTTAGTCAATCCCAGCTGAGGAATTTTGAAAGACTATTTATTTATTTATTTAAAAAAAAAATTTATGTTTACTACTTTGAATGTTTTACGAGAAACGCATCTTTCAGCAGTGGACATTTTGCCTAAGCCGAACGTGGGCCCGCATTTTAGTGGGCCGGTGATGGGATTCGAACCCATGCCCACCGAGGTCCAAATTCGAGCGCTGTACCGCTAAACCACCGCGGCACATAATCAATAGACATCTGATATAGTACATTGTATGAACTAACATTTTTTCATGTTCTGTTTTTTATTTTGGGGTGTTGTATTTCCAAGTGTCGCTGTCTGGGGTTGATTGATTGTTTGTTATTTTATGTGTTTGTGGTGTAGAGCCAGACATGTACCCCCTTCACTGTTTATCAAATATGTAAATATTTTATTTTGACCTACATTTAAATCTAGTGGGGATAGGAGCAATGAACGTTTTTCATAACCCGAAAGTAAAAGTTTGATTTTATACTAGTTACATGTTCATTATTTCCATGTTTGTAGAATCGATCGAACAATGGCCATTTTTTATTCGTGTATAGCAACAAACATTCATTCATTCATTATTCTCCATATTTATATGACATATAAAACGATCGACTTTGATAGCTTGATAAGGGTAGCAAACGTCGAAAAATAATGAAGTTTCTTGGTTGGTAGACGGCATCCTTGTGATGTTACCACTGTTTACAATGATTGATGAGGCCACCTGATTATTGTCAGGGTTACCTCCCTTAGCCCAAGAGCTACATGTGGTATACGTATACCTTGATAGCTTTTAAGTTTCCTGGGTGTATGCTTGCATCTACCTACTAAAGCGGTAGCCCTGTTATATTGGTGTGCACTTTGTCCCTGCTCTAATTACGGGGTACTTGGAGGAGGAACATTCAGGAATATCACCTTTATTGGAAATTGAGATTCTAAAAGCTTTACTCAAATCCTCAAGATTATTAGCATTCCCATGAACTACATATACCTTTTAATTATCATCGCTGTATTCCTGCATCTATCTCATAGGGCAAAAGTTCAAGTTGTACAATTATGAACTGGAATCTTAAACTTCGTTCACCTGAGTTCAGGATAATAAGATTTAATATGTTTTGCATCTTTTCAACATGTTTATAATAAAAAGACTTTTTTTTTATTCTTGTAACAACAAACTTGAATAGAAGAATGTCATTTTACAAAACACATTTTTGTAACATTTATTATTTTATTGTTAGATCCATCGTTGTTGGCTATTTCCACTTTTATAGAGATTTGATTCATGTTTCTAAAATTTCAATTTCCTAACTGTCACCATCACATGAGGCATCTTGAACTAGGTGCACCTTAACAGGAATCGAGTGCACAGCGATATAAGTGGGCTCATATTTTGGCGAACAAGTATAAGCATGCATCCAGGGTACTTCAAAGGTATCTTAAACTATACCTATACCATATATAGCACTTGGGCTAAGTGAAATCAAACCGTATTGTCAATCTATGAAAACAGTCGAGCCGTCACAACGGTGGAGCCTATTGATCCAAAAACCTTACTATTATTGGGATGCTAATGATCTTGAGGATTTGAATAATGCTTACAAAGTTTCAATGATGGTGATATTCGTGACTGTGGTGATCTTGAACTAGGTGCCAATAGGCATTTAGACTAATAACAGCAGAGACCCAGTAAACAGTGGTATAACTGGGCTTTCGCTGGATTCTCGTTCAGTGAATGGGTACTAGCAACCACCCAAGATGCTTAACAGGTATCTCAAGGTACCTTCTACCATATGTAACCTGCTATGCTTATGGATCCGTCAGCCGGCGTCAATACCTGTCAACACTGGCATCGTCGCAAGGAGTTCAATTTGCATCTGACAACCTTTTTGAATAGGAATTGGAGAAGCCATTTAAATTAATGAAGAGTTGTTGTTTCTATTATTCTAGGTTTCTTACGCACATTACATTATTGATGTCGACTGTTTGATATACTATACACATTTCAAAATAATGAAGTCGTAATTGCCAATCCCAAATTTGTTTGTTTTTCTTCTCTCAAACAGCATGCAGTCGTGCAATGGCATTGCAACCGATCGTACTCAATCTTTTGAAACGAGTGACGAATGTTCCGATGGCATGCAGGTGGTTCTTATCCAACCCGATCGAAATGCCAAAAGTGGTCTGCCCAAACGTTGCACGTGGACTTTGATTTATGCTCTCATGTGGACATTTGGCAGCACATTGCTACAAGGCTGGTTTTTTATGTTTGTGGGCATTCTACTGAAATATATTGGACCAGTGTTGCTTAGGTTGGTTTTAAAAAAATCTTGTTTGCGATTTATTTTTAGATGCTAATGATCCTGAGGATTGGAGTAATTCTTATACAAAGTCCTAATTTCCAATGACTGACTGTTTGTCCTTCACGTTGTGCATCGTTTACAAGATGTCTAGAGGCAAAGCGCTAAGACTCATCTTCCGCTTTAGTGAGCATACACCAAGGATACTCAAAAGCTATATAAAGGTATATGTATACCACATGTAGCCGTTGGGTTAAGGTATATAAAAATCAGGCGACTTCGTCAATTTTTACGAACAGTGGCGACGTCACAAAGATGCTGTCTACTAGCCAAGAAACTTCATTAGTTTTCTACGTTTGTTACGCTATTCAAGCTATTGAAGTCAATCGTTTATATGATTTATAAATATGGAAAATAATGAAATAATGAGAGGACCAGTGGTCATCAACCGAAATGAAATAATTTATTTTTCCGATGGCAGTAAAATAGACAATGCCTAGATAGCCTACTCATGCCGTTGTGATTGATTAGGATTTGGGCAACAGTATTGTTTTATTTATTGCATAACCTTTTGTGTTTTCGGTTACATGATGTGACAAGAATGGTCAGTGTGTATATATATTTTGATATTGATTGATTTTACATATTGAAAATTGAAATTTTACTTGGATTTTGTTAAACCCTGTAATTAGAATTATGCTTTCATTTGTTTGTCGTAATTTTATCGAATTGTGTCTTTTTGTTTTTTTAGCAATATTTAAAAAGTTAGGTTGTTGATGTTTCATTTTAACCCTGCTGTTTTTTCAGTCGGATTGGGAATTATTTATTATTATCATTACCATTATTATTATTATTGTTATTAGTATTATTTTTATTATTATTTTTATTATTATTAAAAAAGGATGGGGCAAGAAGATAACAGTAACAGTACAAGCAACAACAAAGTCCCATAATTTAAAACGAATATGGGGGTAACAAAATGATTCCATGTGTCCGAATATTTTTTCTTTCTGCTTTCTCTCAAACCTGTTATATTGGTCTTGTTATCACTTCTTTGTAGTTGCTTTCTGGAATTGCGTACCCTTAATATCTATCCCCCCTTCTTTGATTATATTGAATGTATGTCTGCATCCATTCACCAAAACCGAAATCTATTTATAACGTTATGGTCTCTCAACGGTGCTAGTTTTAGTCTACGATATACCATATAGCAGTATTGAAACTGGATGTTATCATTATTCAAAATTTTAGCTTTATTTTATTTAATTTTAATTTTATGTTTATTATTTTGATTTATTCATTCATTTTGATTGGTGACGTGGTCACCTCTCCATTATTTCCCATATTTATACGACATAGTAAACGATCGATTTCGATGGCTTGATAAGTGTAACACAAACGTAGAAGAATAACAAAGTTTCTTGGCTGGTAGACGGAATCCTTGTGACGTCGCCACTGTTCGCAAAGATTGACGAGGCTGCCTGATTTTTTGTCAGGGTTATCTCCCTTAGCCCAAGGGCTACATATGGTATACGTATACCTTTAGATACCTTCTAAGTATCTTGGGTGAATGTTTGCACCCACCCGCCGTAGCGGAAGCCCAGTTATACCGCTGTGCACTCGGACCCTGCTGTTATTAGTCCAGATGTCTAGGGGCATCTAGTTCAGAATGCACCACGTGGAGGACTAACAGTCAGAAATATTACCATTATTGGAAATTGAGACTTCATAAGCATTACTCAAATCTTCAGGATTATTAGCATCCCTATTATTTTGAATATTTTACAAGGAACATTTTTTAATAGTGAAAATTTTACCGAAGCCGAACGTGGGCCCACATTTTAGTGGACCGGTGGTGGGATTTGAACTCATGCCCACTGATGTCCAAATTCGATTGCTGTATCGCTAGATCACCCCGGGTTGCTAAAATGCTTGAGATTATTAACATCCCATTTATTATTTAATAATATATTTGAAAAGCTTTATTAATAATATATTCATATATATATATATATATATATATATATATATATATATATATATATATATATATATATATATATATATATGTATATATATATATAGAAAATAACTCTTTTTTCTCAATTGACAGCAAAATGCTACAATTTTTGTCGGATCCAGATGCACCTATGTGGCAGGGCTACTTGATTTCTTGGCTGACGTTAATTATCAAACTTATAAACACAGTAATTGATCAAAACGGACTCTATATATGTCTAACACTGGGAGTTACCGTGCGATCAACCTTGATTTCAGCCATATATCGAAAAGTACGTTTTTTGGTAACTATTCACCGTGCTGTTTGCATTTTTGTTTCAGTTGATTTAATTACAATTGTTAAATGGAAGATGGGATTTTGAATATGCAACTGATTATTTTTCAGATGGCGCAATTTGTTCTAATCATTCGAAACAAAAATTGCGTATTGTATATCTAACATGTTCGAAATTAAAATAACAAAGTATAGTGCGTATAATTTGTCCATGCAGTATATACAGTGGTGGAATTAGATTATTGGGCTGTATGAAAATGTTGATGTGGATATAACTAGATCTAGGTTACATATGGTATATGTACACTTTGAGAAACCTTCTAAGTACCCCGCGGATGTACCCTTGTATCTATCCATTTGTTCTATTATAATGTGAATTTTTGCGTTATAATTTTGGAGTTATTATTACAGGGATGCTAATGATTCTGAGGATTTGAGTAATGCTTATAAAGTCTCAATTTCCAATGATGGTGATATTCCTGACTGTTAGTCCTCCACGTGGTGCATCCTGGACCAGGTGCCAACAGGCATCTAAACTAATAACAGCAGGGTCCGAGTGCACAGCGGTATAACTGGGCTTCCGCTACGGCGGGTGGGTACGAACATACACCCAGGATACTTAAAAGGTATCTAAATGTATACGTATATCATATGTAGCCCTTGGGCTAAGGGAGATAACCCTGACAAAAAATCAGGCGGCCTCGTCAATCTTTGCGAACAGTGGCGACGTCACAAGGATGCCGTCTACCAGCCAAGAAACTTTGTTATTCTTCACATTTGTCTACGCTTGTCAAGCCATCAAATTGATCGTTTGCTATGTCGTATAAATATGGGAAATAATGAAGAGGTGACCACGTCACCAACCAAAATGAATGATTGAATACATTACTTTGAACTGTAGTCATTTTTGTTGATTCAGACATAAAAAAAGTTTATTACTTTGAATGTTTTACGAGAAATGTATCTTTGAGTAGTGAACATTTTAGTGATGTCGAACGTAGGCCCGCATTTTAGTGTGTCGTTGGTGGGATTCAAACCCATGCCTATTGAGGTCCAAATCGAGCGCTGTATCGCTAGACCACCCCGGCACAAATTTGACCGTTAAACCTGTTTTTACGAAAGTGATACCTAAATACATTTGAAATAAAAATTTATGTACTTTAACAATTAGGTAATATATATTTAATAAATTTTGTCGGAGGTTTTGCATAATAGAAATAATTATATACTATGTATGTGTGTGTGAAAATAATTGGAATTGATATCATTTATATTAGCCTCATTTACATTAGCCTATCCAAATCATGAGTGTTTTTTTTTCGTTTTCTTTGGTCTGACCAATTACCGTTGTTTGTAATCTGCCCATTTTAATTTGTGACCATTTATTAACCTTCATCCAGGGCATTACTTTATTAGCCATGCTCACTCATGAGTCATGAATCATTCGCATTTTATGTATACTGACATATTTGCACATAGTGTCCCCTAAATAATACCATGCCTCTTTACGCATATCATATTGAACATGACTTTTGAATATACTTTGATTTTGAATTTTTTTTTTTTTTTTTAGCCTATGTAATTTAACCTTACTTTACTTTTTTTTTTTTTTTTGGACTGATGTTATACACTGCTAATTGTATTGTATTTTTAATAATTGTACATATTTTTGTGTGTGCTGAAAGCTACTTCTACTGAAGTATCCAAGCCAATAACCATAAATAATAATAATAATAATAATAATAATAATAATAATAATAATATGAAATATTATTATGGAAATTCGATAAATATATTGACTTTATTGTTATGCAACGGGGTGGTATTCACTACCCTTCAATATTGCTGCAACTTTCATTTTGATGATACAACATAAGAAACTCGATTGAAAGTTGAAAGAGGAATTTATTATTTCTCAGTGGTCTAGCGATACAGCGCTCGACTTGGACCTGGGTGGAAATGGGTTCGAATCCCACAACCGGCCCACGTTCGGCTTCGCTAAAATGTCCACTGTTCATAGATACCTTTCTCGTAAAACGTTCATAGTAGGAAACATAAAATAATAAAAAATAATATCTATCTGTCTTATTATAATAGCTTTTAGCACGTTATTAAATTCTGTTTTCTTTTTGTTCCCATAATTATTGCGCTCAAACCCTCCTCTTTTCTCAACCTGACTTGGAACTGGCTACAGTGGATTCGCCAATCTTACAGCTTATGTTTATTGTTGACAGTTTAAAAGTAATTCTACATTGTTTGTGCGGTTACATTACGAAAGCAAATGACTATGGTTCGCTACTTGACTTTGTTACAAAAAATTAAAATTACGTGGTCAAATTTAACGTTTACCGCCCGAAAAACCACAAAAGGTCAAGTGGTTTTAAGTGTTTATAGTGGTGAAAAGTGTTCTAATCTTTTTCGGATCATTGTTTTCTATTGAGTTCTATATCAAGCCCAATTTAAAGCATTATGACAATGAAATCCTGTTGGCATAGACACCAATGATCCTTCTTTTTCCAGGCCTGAAACTGGCTAGATTGGTTCGTTTCTGATTCTCTCTAGGCGGCGTTTGTACAAGTGTCTTACCCTATCCTTTTCAAAGTCAAAAGGCTTATGAATTATGCAGTTGAGTTCAATTAAAAACGATAGCAAAAAAATAATTGAATTTGGAAAAAACTATCAATTTGCCACTTTTGCAATTGTTTTTTGATAAAAATTACAGTCGCTTCGTTTGTCTCCAGAAGCACGAACATTGTACACAAGTGGAGAATTGATCAATTTTATCAGTGTTGACGTTAATCGAATTATGCAATTGTTTAGTAAGCATTGAACATGTCTCTATTTTTTCAATTAACAAATGTCATCTAGAATACTAATTTTTTAAATTGTCAGCATTAACATTTTTTCATATCTATATTTCCATAGCCTTTTGCTTTTAAGGTCAATTTGTAGGTTAGGTTTATTTTTTAAAAGTATATATTTATAATGGATACAAACAAACGTTTTATTGATTTTATGCGATTTAAATGTGTTGGTGTATTAGGCTTATTTGTTCACTTTTTTGGAATGTTAATGATCCTGAGGATTTGAGTAATGCTTATAAAGTCACAAATTCCAATGATAGTGATACTCCTGGCTGTTCCGCCTCCACGTGGTACATCCTGGACTAGATACCTGTAGGCATCTAGACTAATAACTGCATGAACCGACTGTACGGTGGTATAACTGGGCTTTCACTTGTCTTTTGCTCAGTAAATGGATACTAGCATACACCGAATATGCTTAAAAGATATCTATTTAGCATATGTATCCGGTTAGGCTTATGGATCTGTTACGAGGCGTCAGTTTCCAAATTCTTCCAGAGAAAATCACCTTGTCAATTCCCATGAACACTGCGTTCTTGCAAGAAAGAGGTGTTTTAGCCAAGAAACTTCATTTAACCTCCCAAGTTCAATTTACATCCGACAGTCTCTTCGCAGACGAGTTCAGGAGGCCATGCGAACTAATAAAGTGGTGACTTTGGCACCAACGTTTGTTCTTGTTGCTGTGGTAGTCTTCAAACAGTAAAAATTCTGTTTCGTTGAGTCCAAACACAAAACGATGATTTGGCGACGAGGCCTTTACCACTGATCGATTGTACTACTTACTTTAATTGACTTGGTAACGAGTTTGTTGAACTCACTACTTAATTTTCTTAGGCGGCTTATTATTTCATTTTGTGATACAGTTCAACTCAACGTGTCTGACCTTTTGATTTTGTTTCAGTGTTTTCGTTTTTTGTGTGGCACGCGATTGTTGAATTTATTTTCGCATTCGTTCTTCTGTGGTTTCAATTGGGTTTGGCTACGTTAGCTGGTATTGGATTTTTGTTATTGATACTTCCCCTCAATGCCGTCACAATGTATCTGACCCAAAAATTTGAGGTATTTCTTGTTAAAGTTTTACAGTCTTATTATTATTATTATTATTATTAAGCTTTAATATCTCACTAGAGATACATTCAGCATAAAATACATTTTTACCATCAATATAAAAAAGTAGTAGTACAAATAATGGGATTAAAATGAAATAGAATGTCATATGTTAATGAATATAAATATAGTCTATATAGTATGCATGTGATTTATATATATATATATATTCAAAATTGCTGTGCATAGAATGAGTCGTCATTAGGCACACTTGTACTGTGAGATGTCCAAATTAGTTCAAATGAATGCGTAGGTAGAACAATTCCTACTTTGATAGGTTTCTTAGTAGTTCAATTTTGTTTGATTAGTTGGATTAGTTAATACTCTGGATAAGTAGGGCAGACATGAATTTTGTATTGATTAGTTTTGGCTTTCATGTGCAGGTAAGTTCTTCTTGTTTTTTGTAGAAGCTTTAGAATTGTTAAAAGCCGCATGTAGCGGGTGATTGTTATTATTTTCAATCCTTGATGTTGGTTATATACAATATTGTCATTACATATGCGTCGTGTATATGTGTATGTTTCAAGAATATCAAGATAAAGTGCCACGTCTATACAATTGTGAATGTTTGTTTGTAATTTTAATTACTTGTATGTGTTGTGTTCGTATTGGAAATGTGAAAAATCCTTGTTAGTCATATATTTAGACCGATGTTCTATTGCTCAACTATAGTAAAATGTGTTTTATCACCTATTGTTCCTCCCACATATGATGCATCCTAGACTCGTTGCTCATAGGCATCATGACTAATAACAGCAGGGATTTAGTGTACAGTGATATAACTGGGCTTCCGCTTTGGCAGATGAATGCGAGCATACACGCAGGATACTTAAAAGATATTTTAAGGTATACTTAAACCACATGTAGTCGTTGGGCTAAGGGAGATAACCCTGACAAAAATCAGGTAGCTTCAGCAATGTCACAAGGATTCTGTCTACCAGTCAATGAACTTTGTTATTCTCCTACGATTGTTACCCTTATTAAGCCATCGAAGTCGATCGTTTATATGCCTTATAAATATGGAAAATATTGAAGAGGTGATTACGTCACCAACCAAAAGGATTGAATGATTATTAGTAAAATATGTTTTTTTACTACTTCATAATTACGTACTGCTAATTTAAAAAATTTTATGATTTGGTATATTTCGTTTTATAAAGTTTTGTCTAAGTACCAACTTATACCAACATATACGCAGGTGTTTAATTCTATATTTTACGTTTGTATGACATTGAAAATTATTTATTATTATTATAGGTGGATTTTTATTACATGATGTATGCATTTCACCTTAATTAATAATAACCTATTTTCAAAACTTTATTTAATAATGCTAAATATAAAAAGTGGATGGTTTATTTTATTGGAGTTGCATACATGTAATTTATCAGTCTAGTTAGTGCTGGGTTGTATAAAATGTACTTTTATCGCTGGTAAATATAAATATTACAATGTTGACATCAAATAAACAACTATTTGTTTACCAAGTTTTACATAATCGGCTTAAATTTTAAAACTATATCAAGGTAGTATTTGACACTTTTTGTTGTTACTACTTTGAATGTTTTACGGTTGAACATTTTAGCGAAGCCGAACGGATGCTTTTAACTAATTACACGTGAAAATTACAGGCTATAAGCTTCAAGTGATCTTTTATATAGAAACGGTTTTTAGAAGCCGATTTTACAGAATTATATAATTAATTATTAATATGCTTGTTTGTTTTTTAGTTACTTTGGTAAAATATAATTATTACTAATATTTAAAAATTTATTGGTATTAATAATAATACACATGTTGTTTTTAAATGACTAATAATAAAGAAAACTATTATTCACTCATTCACTTGGTTGGTGACGTAGTTAGTATATTAACAGTGTATTAACCAAAGTAAAAAGAATTTTAAATAATCCTATTGGTCAGCCTCCGTGAGTGAGTGCGAGTTACGTTGGTGCATTCTTCTATCAAAAGAGGATTATTTGACCTTGAAAATGTATATAAGATGGAAAAAACAATATATATATATAGCACTATACGATTTGTATTACGTCATCGTGCAAATTTGGTCACACATTTTGAAACTTTTCCATCCCCAACTTACGAGTAATCACACACTCACACAAAAGGTTATCTGACTGTTATTGGATCCTTCTTTTGCAACGTTTTCCCTTGGTTGATATTATCATCTACCGATAGACTTTGACGACTTGAGAAGTACAAAAAAATGTAGAAGAATAACGAAGTTAATTGGCTGGTAGATGGCATCCTTGTGACGGTGTCACTGTTTGCAAAGATTGATGAGACCGCCTGATTTTGTGTCAGGGTTATCTCTCTTAGGCCGACGGCATACGTATACTTTTCAAGTACCCTGGGTGAATGGTTTCATCTACTGGCCGAAGTGGTTCATGCTCTGTAATTCTGGGTGTTTGGGTACACTTAGTCCAGGATGCACGTCATGGATATCGCCATTATTGAAAATCGAGAATTTATAAGCATTGCTCAAATCCTCATGACCATTGGCATTCCAAAAACCAATATATTTAGCCTAAAACGTTAATATTTCAAGCTGAAATTAATTAATTTTAAACAGTCGTTTTGAACATTTTTATACAATTGTACTAAAGCGGTGGATGCTTGGGGAAGAGGTTTTAGTTATGTGACATAGTTATGATTATGGATTGATTGTGTCTAGTTGGTTCTACTAGGACAATATTTTTTACAAAATAACTGAAGGTTGAGTTGAAATTGATGACCAGATATGTGGCAACAACAATGGGGTGCTGATGATCATTTGAGTAATGCTTATAAAGTCCCAACTCCACCTAGTTTGGATTAGAAATGATTCAATCTAACCGGTCCAAGCGTGGATAAAGGAGGAGGGTTTGAGCACGCAAAGTTTAGCAACCTGGCCTCTGTAAAAAATTTATGTACTGCTACGGAAACAATTAGAGGATGTCATTCCGGCAGTCAACGGCAAAGAAAGTGATCCCTCGTATCTGGATGACAGAGTTACACAAATGACAGGGTTGAGTGAAAGCCGAAAGGAAGCTTAATCTTCGATTTGCAGAATCTTCAATGCCAACAAGACTTTGTTGTTGTTGTTTTACTGTAATTGTTGTCTTATTGGTCCATGCTTATTTTTAAAGTAAAAAGGGTTTTGTATATATAATAATATATAATAATATAAAGTCCCAATTTCCAATGATAGTATTATTCCTGATTGTTACTCCTCCATTCCTAGACTAGGTGCCCCTAGGCATCTAGACTAATATCAGCAGGGTTCAGTGCACAGCGGTGTAACTGGGTTCCCTTTAGCATCTAGACTAGCACAATCATATAACTGGGCTTCCTGAATACACTTAGAGTACTTAATAAACATCTTATGAGGCATAATATTTTAGTATTTAGTAATATTTGAGAAGCAATCAGTGATGTTTGATATCCAGTAATTTGAAAGTAATCGTCTTGAAATATATGTTATAAAAAGTGATTATTTGATGATTTTTCATCATCAAATTGATGTGTATTACAGTTATGTATATATATATGTCTCTCTATCTCACATCATATAATAATGTCTGTATGCAGCGTATGGGTGAGTACATAACCAACATAAAAAAATAGAATATTTTGTTAGCACGTTTTTTTCCTTACCCTACACGTTCCATTTTCAAACACATGAAGATGGGATTTACTTTTTTCCTGTCATATGCAACCAGCTAGTAGTTTCACAACTCTAACTTACCCCAATATATTTATTTGAAAGATTACGTATAAAGAACAAGGGATTTAAATTTATATTTATCTGGTTTGGATTAATCTGTCTAGAGACCGTCTTTTCCAATAACAAAAAAGATCTTCGAAACATACAGGCTTTCAAAAATGTGACAAAAATTGCAGTATTTTTAAAGGGTTTTAGTTTGGTTAAATGGGTAAATCCTAGATTTAATAACCGGTGCATTATTGCGAGTAATACACAGAGCAGGCAGTAGCGTCGGGAGTCACATTCTGCCTTGTTTGAGCTTTGAGAATGGTGTTTTTTTGAATTTGGTCATCAGTATCTGCCTTGTTGACCACGGCATTTAATTGATTTTTGTAAGAGTTTCAACTGCGAGTGTATAGATCAGTTAGCCGCGGTCAACCATCCTGGTGATAAGGCGAGCAATTTTTAAACTACCTTTTCTAGGCCCCTCTACGGGTGGAGTAAGCAGTGCTGTCTCTAAATAGGGTTGCTTGGTGATAATACTCAGGGTGACACCGTTGTCGCCATCTTGTCAACGCGTTAACGAACTTAACACCTGAGTATCCGTTTGGTCCACGGCTGTTTATTTGGCACAGTTTGTAGCATACTAGCATATTAGCATATTAGGGGGCTAACGATCCTGAGGATTTGAATAATGCTTACAAGGTCTCAAATTTCACTGATGCTTCTGATTACGTTGTGCATCCTGGACTAGGTACTAGCAGGCATCTAGACTAATAACAACAGGAACCGAGTACACAGCGATATAGCTGGGCTGGCATACACCAAGATGCGTAAAATGTATCTCAAGGTATCTATTTATTAAATGTAGGTCGGATTTGTGTATCTGTTAACCGGCATCAATACCAGGCAATTGTCTTGTCAATTCTCATGAACACTGATGTTGTCACAAAAGAAGTGGTTCTCTAGCCAGAAACTTCATTTACCCCCCTCCCCCCAGTTTAATTCGCACCCGACAACTTCTTCGTTTAAGACTTGTAGATGTTATGCAAACGTGGAATTAATAAAGAGGCGTCTCTACCATCCATCTATACTATATATACGATGTTACTTATTGCATTATTGTGTCGTTGTTTTTCCTTCAATTGAAGCAATATTTACTTTTCAATTTTTGAAAAACAGGTACGCGAAATGGAGTGGAAAGACAAACGTACAAAATGTTTGAATGAATTGTTTTCTTCCATACGGGTTAGTATTTTTCTCATTGTCGTTATTGTTACTGTTATGTTTATTGATGAATGTACTTATTGGCATAAGATATTCTGTTTAATTCACAACAATCATCAATTGAATATGTTTGTTGTAAACTAAGACAAGGGATTATTTATTTATAAGTTGTTAGTTTTTAATTAGGTGCAATTTTTATATAGTACAACTTTACTATTTTTTATTTTAACACTATGTTCCTATTACTTATATCATAAAAGTCTTCTATTCAGCTTTTGTTAATAGAAACTATTGTGTTTATCATAATACTTCTAATTCCTCATTTATTACTAAATCGTAATACAAATTGCTAAAGATTAATTAAATTCTATACCAGAATTTTATAATCGTAGTAATTTTGTACTCTAAACTCAGAAAATCGATTTAAACTAATCCTTTAAATATGTTTATAAGTTGTGACAACATAAAAGTTACTATAAGAATCAAAATATTTGGCAATATTTTGGTATTCTTCTTCTTACAACTATTTCCTCTTTCTGCTGAATTGGCTATTTCTCGTTCAATCTATCTATATGTACGTTATTAAGACAATAGTAATAAGAACATTCTATATAAAGACACCGTTGATATTTTTTGATGTAATGTAGGTAACGTATAGGTTTATTATTGAAATATTTTACTGCATTTAGGTAATAAAAGTATACGTTTTTAAGAATGTAGTATGGTGTAAATTTTTTTTGATAAACAGGCAGTAATGGTAAATAAATTAAAGAATTATTCTTCAAATATTTTAATCTACTTGATTTTAGGAAATTTTATTTATTTAAAGAAATGATACTAAAGTTGTCTGAATAGTTATCACACAAAAGTGCAATGAGAAAGTTTGCGTATACTTTAGCAACTACATATTTTAGAAACTAGGTTCTATCAAATATAAGCCATCTATATTACGTCGACATAGCTACACGCTGAGCATAGATCAAGAAATTTTATACTTTATTGCGTCATACATGTGACACAGCGTCAATAAACATTAAAGTGCAAAATTTACAAATTAGAGTAGCAACTGAAAATGGTAATTAATAAAAATATCAGGGTAACAGTAGGAAGAGAAAAGCAATTGTGTATAAATGCTAAATTAAAAATTATTATTAAAGTAAATGCGATCAATTTTTGAAAATGTTTTTTCTTAATTGTGACATTATTTGTGAGGACAATATTATCGGGGCCTCTAGTTTACTGATGCATATAATAAACTGGGACAAAGGACCGTAGTTAATAAATTATATTACAATGTAATAAGTGCCATTGATTCATTCATTTTGGTTGGTGACGTGGTCACCTCTTCATTATTTCCCATATTTATACGACATGTAGAACGATCGATTTCGATGACTTGACGAAGCGTAGACAAACGTGGAAAAATAACAAAGTTTCTTGGCTGGTAGACGGCATCCTTGTGACGTCGCCACTGTTGCAAAGATTGACGAGGCCGCCTGATTTTTTGTCAGGGTTATCTCCCTTAGCCCAAAGGCTACATATGGTATACGTATACCTTTAGATACCTTTTAAGTATGGGTGTATGTTTGCACCCACCCGCCGTAGCGGAAACAGGTGCCCGCTGTGCACTCGGACCCTGCTGTTATTAGTCTAGATGCCTGTTGGCACCTAGTCCAGAATGCACCACGTGGACTAACAGTCAGGAATATCACCATCATTGGAAATTGAGACTTTATAAGCATTACTCAAATCTTCAGGATCATTAGCATCCCTCAGGATCATTAGCATTTTAGTCTTACCAATATTTTGGTATAAACCGGTGCATAAATGTTTTCAGCAAATGAACAGACGGCTGTTAAAATTAATGTAAAATAATCAATCTGCTTTTGTGTCACTATTTATTAAGCAATCTAAATTGTACAAAAACATTCTTTAAGTATTGTCTTAGCAGTATAAGTAAAAGATTCTATAAAAATATACTTTATACCAATATCATTATAAAATTCAAATTTAGGTCAAAAACAAGAATATTGACAATTTAAAAAATTCGAAAACAATTGAATTAATTACTTAAAAATAAAAGCTTTGAAAAAATCTGACAAACAGTAGATTCCAAAATTATATAAACTATGAGCGCATCTTAAGCATTAGTCACAAATAGTTGTAAAAAACCAGCACGTACAATAATCTTATCCTTATCCAGAAACCATTATAATTGTAATTCTTTTACGTGCCTATATAATAGCCCAACAATTAATTTGTTTAAAAAAATTAATATAAATATTACACAGAAAATTTTAAAAATACAAAATCATTCATGGATTACTTTCGTGCTCAATAAACTGCTGAAAAACGTTTTTAACTCTAATTGAAACCAATATAAAACTATACATATACATGCCGAGGTGGTCTAGCGGTACAGCGCTCGAATTCGGACCTCGCTGGGCATCCGGGTTCGAATCCCATTATCGACACTAAAATGCGGGCCCACGTTCGGCTTTGCTAAAATGTCCACTGCTGAAAGATGTTTCTTGTAAAATATTCAAAATAGCAAACATAAAATAAAATACACATTATTTTTGCAAAAAATGACTTTCTATCAAATGGGATTAACCAAATAATGCATTTTTCTTTTTCAATGCACCTAAAAATATGGTTTTAAACAGAACACAACTTGGAAATGTTTACAATTAGTATCTGCAATTTCCTTTCTGCTTTTTATCGAAAAACAACCGTGCATCTCCATAAATTTTGTACAACAATTTCCGCCTTCTCCCAGTCAACGTAACAACCGCTCCACAAAATTTTCGTTTGAAAAATGCAATGCACACAAAATTTTGTATTATATACAAGCCACATTGCGGCCCCTGACTACAGACACATACCAACGTTTCCCACACTTAAAATCAATAAAATTGAACAATAAAAATTAGTTATTTTTAAACGCCGTGATGCTTGTGCCCTGTTATGCCTGGGTGTTGGGTGGATTAGCGTTCGACTGAGCTACTTATTATCTGAATACTTTGAGTTGTTAACCGAGTAGACCCAAAGGTTGAAACAAGAACACTATATAAGAATTTGACCAGACTTACATATTCCAAATGACACAAGATATATATATATATATATATATATATATAGGAATGGGCTTGTTATCCACTCCATTGGATATCTGTCACACAGCTCGACTTTACTATAGTTCGTCGGCTGAGTCACTAATCCATCGTAAATCGGTATCGTCATAACAATTTTAAATTTTCATTATGTATTACACCAAATATATATATTATATATTATACAAAACCCTTTGCTTTAAAAATAAGCATGAGGCAATAAGACAACAATTACAGCAAAACAACAACAATAACAAAGTCTTGTTGGCATGCAACTAGAAGATTGAGTTTCCTTTAGGCTTTCACTCAACGCTGTCATCTGTGTAACTTTGCGCGCTCAAACCCTCCTCCTTTATTCAGGTTTGGAACTGGCTAGATTGAATCATTTCTAATCCTAGTTTGCATTACATCAAAAGAATAAAAATATCTATTATATATATATACAATTTATTTTTAGTTTTACTACTTTAAAAGTTTTACGGAATTCTCCTTTCAGCAGTGAATATACTAGCGAATCCGATTTATTACAGGTGGTGGGAGTTGAACCCATGTCCATCATATCTAAGTCGAGCGCTGTATCTCTAGGCCACTCCGATACACACACACGCACATATATATATGGTAGATAAACAAACTGTTGTCAAAATCAATACATTATAATTCATTCCATTTTCTGAAACCATTTAATTGTTTGAAGCACATCTATATTGCACTAACAAATTTGTTAAACATTATCTTAACAATGTAAGTAAAATGTTTTATAAAAAATAATATTTTGCGCCAATTCAGTTATAAAATTCTAATTTGGGTCGAATAGCAAGAATACTGACATTTTAAATAATTGAAAAAACAAGCAAGTTAGTTGTTAAAAATAATTTATATTATGTACAGATATATATATAAATGGATAATAAAAACTATGCATTTTTGCTATTTTAAGTAATATTCATTGATTTTTAGAATTTTTTGAAAGCGTTTAATGTAGAGTGTTCCTACGTATTTTAACCTAATAAAATAATAATAATAATAAAAGTTGGTGGAAATACCACCTCTTTATTAGTTCCAAGTTCTCAAAGTATCTCGAATAATTCCTCTTCACTGTTCACGGTTATGGGAGGTGTACACGGTTATGTCAGTCCAACCGACTTTGCCATTGCTTCCAAGATAAAGTCCGGTCAAAATAGGGTCAAGATCGTCCAGAACAGCATCCATCTAAGTACGTTGTTGACCACCTTTCCTTTTCTTCCAATTGGACAAGCCAAAGTTACAGAACATGGGATAGCATCAGGATTTTTATGAAGAATGTGTCCAAACTAGCGCAATACCAAAGAAGGAAGTTCGTGAAATTTGAGGTCATTTTGAATTTGGTGGTTACTGATCTTTCTCGTCCAATTTCTTGATATGGATGATGCAAAATAGTTGCTATGCTAAATATATTTGAGACATCTTGCTTCAAATTTGTTGAACTTCATGATTTCTGATCCTTTAATAGTCCACGTTTTAGCTGCATACAGAAGCACTGGGCGAACCAATGAAGAGAAAATGTTCATCTTTGTCTTTGGATCAATATCCAGAGTGGATTGGCAGGTTTTTCAAACGCAGCAGCAGCAGCTAAACAAAAACGACGATTTACTTTATTAGATGAACCACCGTCAAAAGTAATTGAAAAGCCCAAATACGTAAATTGCTTTACATTGGGAAGCACAGCGTCATTTCATACGATCCTCACATCAAGAGCTGTAACGACATGATGACTGACTTTTGTGATTGATCTTCATACCATATTCACCGGAAACTTCACAAGAAAATCTAATGCACACTGCAGTTGATCTTCATTTGCAGCTAGAATAACAGCATCGTTAGCGTAAGTCGGTGATGGACTTTGACCAACATACACGCTTTGCATTTGTCCAGAAACCTTGGCAAATATAGCATAGTTGAATAAAAGCAGAGCAGCCACATAGCCTTGACGGATACCACAGCAAATATTGAACGATTTTGTAATAGATTTGTTGCAAATACGAATCGCAGCAGTTGAGTTCTTGTAGAGAACACGTAGGAGATTCACAAATTTCAGCTATCCAGAATCGTTTTCCGTTCAGCGAGTCGAAATCTGAAAAGTAGTCTATGAACGCTACATACGTAGGGCGCTGAAACGTTGTCCGAAATTTCAGAATGCACCGGAGCGTATGCATCTGATCAACGCATCCCAAACCAGGACAAAAACCAGTTAGGTTGGTCGTGTGGTCTTTTCCCTCTCTGGGCAAATCCTTTCAACTATCGTTGATGTGGCAATTTGTGCAGCTATGCAAAGTAAACTGATGCCCCTGTAGTTAGCAGATATTTGCCGATCTCCGTTCTTGTGAACTGGAACAATAGTAGCACTATATCAGTCTTCAGGGCACTGCTCAGTTTTCCAAAAATCTGTTATAATGCTATAGAGGTCTTGAATAAGCCGCGAGGGACCGTATTTGAAGATATATGGAGGAATTCAGTCAAATCCGGCGGCTTTCCTAGATTTGAGTTTACTGCAGATGCGCATAATATCATTGATAGTGGGGGGTTTTACGGATATTTGATAGATTGCCGAGGGAATTGTGTCAAGAATGGATTGATATTGCAGCCATCTTGTTGTGATTTCAGGATGATTTAAAGTTTGATTAAAGTGAAGTAACCAGTTTTTGTTTGAGATGCCAGATGATCCAACTTTAACTTTGCTACCACGGCAGAGTTGTTCCAATTTCTTGTTCACTTTTCCACTGTCATTATGGCGAGCAGAAACCTCTAGTTCTTCTGCTACGGAATCCCAGTATCTTCGCTCATCCTGCTCATAACGTTTTCGAAACTCTGCACTTCATGTACTTGCTTCACTTTTTCTTGTGGTTTTCTTTACTTGTGTATAGAGATATCGAGAATTGGTGGACAACCAGTTCGCCCCTTTTAAGTTAATTAAAAGGGGCAGCATCAAATTAGCTGTGTCGATCTTCCGTTTTAGAATGTTCCAGGATCGATTCATTCCCATACCACATCAACTCGAGCTGATAAGTAGGCTTTGGAGAACTTGCCAGCATAGTCGCTATGTGTCAGTAGAAAATAATCTGGAGCAGGAATATCAGATTTAGCCTTCAGCGTTCTGAGACGTAGATGAAGCGAACATGAAACAAGCGAATGATCGGTATCATTCTCACTTTCTGTATGCGCGGGAATTCTTGATTGCACCGAACCAGCGTTTACTAACCAAAACGTAATCAATTTGGGAAGAATATTTACGACAGCTTGAACGAAACGTTGTCAAATGTTTCATGGGGTGTTGAAAAATGTGTTCTTGAGAACGATGTTACATCTAGCAGCGAAATCACTTAATCTTCGTTCTCGCATTGTTCGCGCGATTTTGTTCAAGGGCCATTCACGGTCGGTTAACATCGTCCCTGCAAAATCTGCCATTAAGATCTCCTCCAATCACAACGATTTGCGATGAGGTTTTGAGTCGGGAGTATAAATCTTCTAGTTGCTCGTAAAACTCATCTATTTATTTTTTGCTATAATTATTGGTTGGAGCATAGGCATTGATGACGGCCATTGAGTATTTGGATACTTTAAAACCTGCAAACGCTAATCGTGGAGATGTACACTTCCAGTCAATTAACGCACCGGAAGGCGTTGAATATGCTACCCCGTGGTGTGCTGGATTTGATGTACAAGATGATGGGAGAAATAATGCAACAGACTGGAAAGCTGTGGGAAGACGAAACGGCTTTGAACAATTCAGTCTTGTTTCCTGAATACAAGCGATGTCAATCTTGCAACGACTTATCTTTGCGGCAGTATTTTAACCTATTTTTTTGGAATTTGATTTTGCATTACATTAAGTTTCTTAATGAATCATTTTTATTTCTCAAGCCATTTACACAATATTTTTAAATTATTCAAAAAACTTTCAATTATATTAAGATTTGTATTGTCTGGAGACATTTGTATAAATGTAACGCTTATTTTAGTCAATAAATTTGCACTTTGTACGACTAAAAGTACATTAATTTCAAAAGTATAATAAAAATTATGTTGTTATGTGCCGGGGTGGTCTAGCGGTACAGCGCTCGAATTTGAATCTCGGTGGGCATGGGTTCGAATCCCCAACACCGGCACTAACGTGCGGGCCCACGTTCGGCCTCGCTAAAATGTCCACTGCTGAAAGATGTTTTTTGTGAAACATTCAAAGTAGCAAACATAAAATAAATATAGACTAGCGCATTGTTTCTATTATTTGTTGAATGTTCTAGATTATTATGTTCGAGTTCCACATCATTATTTATGAGCAACTAATTTTTTCTTTCAATATTCTTAAAATGTTAATATTTTTGTTCTTCGATCTAAATTAGAATTTTGTAATGATATTGGCGTAAAATATTATTTTTTATAAAATATATATACTTATAGGGTTAAGATAATTTGTTAGTACAATATATATGTGCTTCATACAATTAAATGATTCCACAAATGAATGAATTATGTATTGATTTTGACAGTAGCTGGTTTATCTACTGTATATATATATATATATGTCGGTTTTTATTTTTTATTTTGTAATTATATTATAATATCTTTTTCTAAGTTATGATAAATTCAATATTGATTACCATTCCTCATTAAGTCAATCTAACGCAACACAATTGTAGTTTTTTTCTTCAACAAAAACAATTTCGTTATATCCCAATAATTTATTTATGTTCTCAGTGAATAGATACAATATAAATTAATGAATGCACTTCTTTTCTAGTACATCAATTTTCAATAAATACGATTCACCTTATATAAGAGTCAAATTTAAACAAAACAACGGAATGTACTTCAACAAATTGTATGTAATAAAAAGCCAAAATCTATTCAATGTTCCATTTATCATTTTAAAATCAAATTTATTTTAACAATAAGTTTGTAGTCGGTCCGAAATCTGGTCGACGAAACAGAGGACTTGTGCCTAAAGTTAATAGCCAGGCATTAAGAACATTTTATCATGGAAACAACAAGATTACATCAATTGACCAATTTAAGATGTTCTCTTTATATTGAAGGAATCATGTATCTGGTGACATAGTCACTATATTTGTACAGCATATTAAAGTATCAACTTCGATGGCTTGATAAGCACAACAAATGTATACGAATAACAAGGTTTCTTGGCTGGTATAAGGATTGACAGAGCAGCCTCATTTTTGTTGGGATTATCTTCCTTCTGGTATATGTAAATCCATTAATCAAAGCGGAAGCTCAATAACACTGCTAAGCACTCAGTTTTTATACTGTGCGTTTAGGTGCTCGAGTGTACTTAGAGGCAATAATCGAGAAAATCACCATTATTGAAATTTGAAACTTTATAAGCGTTAATCGAATTATCAACATTGCTCTTGTTGTTTACCAACATTTTATAATTATAAAATGATTGCCCTTTATTATCCCCAAACTAAATTTGTAACAGGTAGTAAAATTTTATGCTTGGGAAAAAGCATTTGAAGCTCGGACAAATTCTTTTCGCTTCCCCGAATTGCTTCAACTTTTGTACGTTTCAACAGGTTGGAGTGTAGCTCAACTGATTTGGAACTTGACGCCTTTTATCATTCTTATACTGACTTTCGCCGTTTATTTGAAAGATTTACTTTGGAATCATCACATTTATTATTACAACAACGTAGACAATTCGACATTGATTCAAATTTTAACACCCGAACGCATATTTGTCAGTTACAATTTGTTCAATTTATTACGATCGCCGTTAGTGATATTGCCCTGGAGTTTGTCCGTTGTCATTATGGCGAGTTTCATATTATTGTTTTATTTCATTTCAAATAAACATACATGTATATGTTATTATTTTTATATTTGTACACTATATCAAATGATTGACTCCCATAAGCTTGATAATCATAACCAAGGTATAAATATGACGAAGTTCCTTGGTTGATAGACGGAATCCTTGTAACGATGCCACTATTTGCAAGGATAGAAAACGTTGCCTGATTTTTTGTTAGGGTTATCCGCCTCAGTCCAAAGATTACACATGATATACGTATACCTTAAGATACATTTTAAGTACCTTGGGTGTATGCTTGCAACCACCCGCCGAAGCGGTAGCCCAGTTATACCGCTGTACACTCGGTCCTTGTTGTTATTAATCTAGATGCCTTTCAGGATGCACCACATAGAAGGTGAACAGACAGGAATATCATCATCATTGGAAATTGTGACTATATTAGCATTACTCAAATCCTCGGGATCATTAACATCCCTCATAGACAGAATATCCAGGTAATAAAATAAAATACGTAGTAAGATAAATTAAACGTTTCACTACTATTATGATTATTATTATTATTATTAGTATTAGTATCATTATTAGTATTAGTATCATTATTAGTATTAGTATAATAATAATAATAATTATTATTATTATTATTACTATAGGTTTATTATGATTAGTAAAAGTCATCATTTATATTAAAAAAGTTGGTACTTTAATTATTTGCTTTAACTTAAATGCTTACATTATTCAATAACGTAGTATTGATGGTTGTAAATGTTTTATGGAGGTAGAATAAGTGGCTACTAAGCACGTATTATGAATTAAAACTATTCCAATTTTTGTTTAACATACACTATCTATATAGGCATTTGTTTCCATATCTCGTATTGCCAAATTGTTGGTTGCTGACGAACTTGAAGCCAACAACTCCGATTCTCAATCAAATTTACGACTATGTAAGTTTGAATCGATTCTTTACAATGCGTATAATTACGATTGGTTGATTATTTTTTGAGCTATGTGCTCAACAAAAACGTAACTTGAAAGATTTTGACATTTATGTGACGGTGCAACTGTGCAAACATTAACGACGTTTTTGTCTAGATTGTTACTCAAACAGTTGCGTATGGCGTTCGTATAGCGTAGACAAACGTGGAAGAATAACAAAGTTTTTTGGCTGGTAGACGGCATCCTTGTGACGTCGCCACTGTTCGCAAAGATTGACGAGGCCGCCTGATTTTTTGTCAGGGTTATCTCCCTTAGCCCAAGGGCTACATATGGTATACGTATACCTTTAGATACCTTTTAAGTATCCTGGGTGTATGTTCGCACCCACCCGCCGTAGCGGAAACCCAGTTATACCGCTGTGCACTCGGACCCTGCTGTTATTAGTCTAGATGCCTGTTGGCGCCTAGTCCAGAATGCACCACGTGGAGGACTAACAGTCAGGAATATCACCATCATTGGAAATTGAGACTTTATAAGCATTACTCAAATCCTCAGGGTCATTAGCATATGGTCAGTAAAGATTCATTCTTTTCCATATTTATACCGCATATAAAACGGTCGACTCTGATGGCTTGATAAGAGGAAGAAGAATAACGACGTCATCCTTGTGACGTCGCCACTGTTTGCAACTATTGACCAGTTTACCTGAATTTTTGTCAGGGTTATTTCCCTTAGCCCAACGGCTACATATGGTAAGATATCTTTTAAATATCCTTGGTGTATGCTGTGCACTCGGACCCTGTTGTTATTACTCTAGATGCATGTTGGTACCTAACGTGGAGGACGAACAGTCATTGGAAATTGAGACTTGACAAGTATTGATTAAATCCTTGACTCAGAAAGTCAAGGTACACAAAATTGTTGCCCAATTTTTAATTGAATTATTGCTTGTGTTTATGCCGATTTATTTTGATTGTTACTCAAGCACATTTAATAATAATTATTATTATTTGAAAGTAGACATTAACAAAACAAAGGCCATTCAAATGCAAAACGCTTCATTTTCATGGATCAAGGATGGCTCGATTATATTGCACAAGTAAGAATATTTATTGGTGTGTTCGTCGGTTTTATTTGTTAAAATACTTTTAACCTTGTAATTTTCATTACTGTTTCGATTTATTATGTTTAGTCCACTTGTTGAAATATGTTTTTTTTTATAAAACATTCAAACATTAACGACCAATAAACAATATATTTAATGTTTTACTAGGAATTTTTGTTTTACTTTTGCAATCATACAAATTTTGTTTACTATAACAGACTAACTTGTTGATGGGATATATTACAAATTCAAAGGGTTATTTTTAATAATGGTTTTGGTATGTTTGTCAAATAAACGCTAACGAAAAGAAATATGGGTTTATTTTACAACCTTATGTTATTATTACTATTGAAAGCGATCTGCTCTCCATAAATCACAAGTCAAATTGATGCAGTGGTTAAAACAGCAAATTACTTATCCGTAATCAATTGGATGTGGGTTGAATGCTATTCAGAACTGAAATTTTAAAATATTTAAAGAAAATTCGTTACAGGGTGGTTTGGATTTTCTAACTTGACAAAGGCTAACGATTATTAATATATATATATATATGATCCGATTTGTTTTGGTTTTTTATAATGTTCTTTCGTAATCGATAATCTTTTACATATATGTTTTTTCAGTTTGAATGTTCAAATTGATTCAGGTTGGCTGGTTGCTATTGTGGGAAATGTTGGGTCTGGAAAATCTTCCTTTTTATCTGCGTGTTTGGGAAATATGCACAAATGCGATGGATCATTTTCTGTTCAGGTTCGTTTACGGGTTGTATTATATTAGGCTCCTCATTTACTAAAAATTGTTACTTTAGTTAGGTAAATGCAAATTGTTGTTTATTTGATATTGAATCTATCAGTCAATTGGCTAGTTCTTTATTAATTGCAAACTTGTAGAGCATTCCGAATGATCGTTTGCTATTGTTTTATATGTGAAGGGAACATTAAATACTTATCAAACGTTGCAAGTAATAAAGGTTTTTCAATAATAAATTAACAAATCCGCTTGCATTTATGTTGTGGCTATATATATATATATATATATATATATATATATATATATATAGTGTACAACAACAACAACAACAAAAGTTGGTGACAGACATCTCTTTATTAGTTCCAAGTTTTGCATAGCATTGGGAATTTATATACGAAGAGGTTGTCGGGTACGAATTGAACTTGGGAGGATAAATGACGTTTGTTGACTACAACACCGCCTCCTTGCATTGACCTCAGTGTTTACAGGAAGTGGGGATTGACGCAAGTTGAGATATCTACAAACCTATCCAGCCACATATGGTAAATGGATATCATGAGATACCGTTTAAGAATGCTAGCACTACTTAATGAGCAGGAGTACAGTGAAAGTCAAATTATCCCACTGTGCTTTCGGTCCCCGCTATTATCAGTCTAAATGCCTAGGGACACCTAGTCCAGGTTGTACCACGTCGATGAGGAACAGTCAGGAATATCAACATTATTGGAAATTGAAACTTTATAAGCATTATTCACATCCTCACGATCATTAGCATCCCATAGAGGGAAAGGCTGTTAATGAAAAATATTGTAGATACTAAGCTTAGAAACACAAAAAGTAAACCGACAATGTACTAAAAATGTATTCATTTCTCATACTTTAACGGACCATACATACAAGTTATCTTGAAACCAGAATTGTGTTTTTATTCCCTTTGCTGTTCTTTGCAGCAATAGCAACCCCTTAATTGTATTATGTAGCTCTTTGTTATTTTCAAACGCTATCCCTGCGCTTTAAACCTTTACCATTTCCCAACCGGATCAGCTATAGTGCAGTTGTACCTGTTTGTGTGTGTATATATTGAAGTACCTTTTTATTGCTACTGGTTGAGACGGAAGGCGGTTGGGTGCAAACAAACACCCAGGATACTTAATAAATATATTAAAATATACATATACCATATGTAGTCGTTAGGCTAAGGGAATTAACCCTGACAAAAAAGCAGGCGGCCTCGTCAATCTCGGTGAACAGTAGCGACGTCACAAGGATGCCGTCTACAATTCAAGAAACATTTTTATTCTTTTGTGTTTGTTACGCTTATCAAATCATCAAAGTCGATCCTTTCATATGATTTTAAAAGATTATAAAAATCGATACGGAATGCAACCAAAGTAGAGTTTAGATAGTTGGTAATTAACTGAGTATCACTGAATTTGTTTAATTTTTTTATGAATTATTGATGTCTTAAGATTTAGAAAATTTAGCAGTTAACAAAAAGATGTGATTTGTAGTTTGCGTGTTAGAAAGATAACTTTTTTGATAAAAATTTTTAAATTGATATATTTTTTATTGTTCTAACAACTCAAACTTTTCAACTTTTTACAATTCCAAATAAAAATATGAGAAGACGTAAACTGTAAGATGAATTTACTTCATTTATTATCGTCAGTCACCGACAAAATTTCAGTATATATAAACAGAAAGATTCACAGTTGACATATAAGCTCACATATTAGGTCACGACCAAACTATGTTCAGTTTAATTACGACGTTTGTGACTACATGAATTTGAACATATAATTCTAATTATTTAAATCAAATACAATTATATTAAGGTTTGTGTTGTCTAATGGTAATCTTCATTTTCGTCAAGGATTTTGTTCTTTATATGACTAAAATTACATTAATTTCAAAAGTATAATAAACTATATATTAAAATATAGACTAGAGCAATGGTTTTGTTAATTGTTCAATATTCTGAATATCACATTATTGTCACCATTTTTAAGCTATTAGTGGTAAAGGTAAAGTGAAAACTGTTTTAGTAAGATTTAGGTTTAGCTAATAATAATAATAATAATAATGATTAATATTAATTTGGCGCAGATTAGTATTTGACCTTTTTGAATATCTATGTAGTTAATACATATTTATTGTAAAACATTGTTGTATTGAACTTGTAAAAATGATCAAGTTTGTGAAACACATGACCCCGACGTTTATTGTCCAATCCAGGGTTCCGTTGCCTACGTGCCCCAAACCGCATGGATTCAACAAAAATCGCTCAAGGACAACATTCGCTTCCAAACGCATTTGGAGGGTTTCGATCGCCAATTGGATTTGATTTTGGGGCTGCCTTCGCCGACGCCATCGGACGAGCCGTCTTCCGGTCATCATCAAACGGCCGACCACCAATTGTGGTACCAGCAAGTCGTATCTGCTTGTGCACTCGATGTCGACATAGCCTATTTGCCTGCCGGAGACAAGACCGAAATTGGCGAAAAGGGGGTCAATTTGTCGGGAGGTCAACGACAGCGCGTGTGTTTGGCTCGAGCTGTCTATCAGGTTAGAGGCGTGTTGTCGTTTTGTACCTCGATGGTTGGAGCGATTTGAAGAAGGTCAATAGATTTTTTAGCATGTCTGTGGTCAATATGATAGGAGTAATAATAATTGCTGTTGTTTTATTAAGTGTCTTTACAATAAAAGAAATAACAACATGACATAAGCGGTGACAGAGTTACCTCTTCATGCATTTCAAGTTTGAATAGTTTCTCGAATTCCTCTACGACACGATTGAACGGTGTGAATTGAAGTTGGAGGTATGAATGAAGTTTCTTGGCTAGAAGACCGCTTCCTTGTGATGAGGCGATCTTCTCTAAGGTTGACACCAATTGACGGATCCACAGGCCTAACCGGCTACATGTTGTAAATGGTTATCTTGAGATACATTTTAAGCGTCTTGGGTGTATGCTAGTACCCATTTACTGAACAGAAATCTGGTGATAGCCCAGTTATACCGCTGTGCACTCGGTCCCTGCTACTATTGGTCAAAATGCTTATCAGCACCTAGTCCAGGATGAATCACGTGGAGGATGAACAGTCAGGAATATTGCCATAATTAAGCATCACTCAAATACTTAGGATCATTGAGAACTGATTGGATGCGTTTATTAGATTTGTTCTATATATTCAGTGGTTGTAACTTTTAACCCAACAACTAGTTTCAAGTTTCTAAATCAAATATTTCTAGATTGATGGATTGAAATGTTTGATTTAATTCCTTGGTCATATCGTCACTGTCCTGAGTTTTTTCTATGGGGTTATATAAAGAATATTATGTATTGGACAGGATATAAATGACATATAGCGAAATATCAAGGATCTTATTACCACAGCGAACATGGCGAGAAATTGATTACCGTCCTGACGTGTTCTGTGTAACTAATTGTATACAATTAGAAGTGTATTAAATTAGGCTAAAATACCAAAAAATGTAAAACTTTGGGATGCAACTGATCTTTCTTATATTTTTATTTGGTATTATAAAGGGAACCCAATGCTTTAAAGTGTTAAAATGGCAATATCAGTAATTAATAATTACTCAAATCCCCAGGATCATTAGCATCATATATATAAGTGCACTTTCGCATGTTTATGTACTTTTCAAACATATATCACCCTTGTTTATTTCAGCGTGCTGATATTTATTTTCTCGATGATCCACTGTCGGCTGTCGACAGTCATGTGGGCAAGCAGCTATTCGACAAGATCATCGGTCCCCAAGGTTTGCTCAGTTCGAAAACGAGAATTGTGACGACCAATTCAATTCACTGGCTCAAAATGGCCAATTGGGTTATTGTTTTGGACGAAAGTGGACACATATCCCATTCGGGAGTTGGCGAGGTTTGACAATACGACGATGTTGTTTCAATATTTCGATTTTTTTTATTGACAATGTTCAGATTTAAGTTGGCGTGATTCATATTTTCAAACGCCCCTACTTTTTGTTTAGGTTTGGATATTTAGGAATTTTGTTGTTTATGTTTGTAGCATTATGAAAATACTGTTAATAATAATTTAGCATTTTACAATGTGCCAGGGTTGTCCAGTGCTACAGTACCGGATTCAAACTTGGATAGGCATTGGTTTTAGTGCTACTAAAGGCACTTTTCTAAGATGGCCACTTTCTGAAAAGTGTTTCTCGTGTAGCATTGAGACAATAATAATTATTATTATTAATAATAATGCAACAATTTTTAGTGTCGCCTTTTTCTTTTTTAATGCCGGGATGGTCTAGCGGTACATCGCTCGACTTGGACCTGGTGGACATGAGTTCGAATCCCACCATTCACCCACTAAATGCGGTTCCCCATTATTCTTTGCTCAAATGTCCACCGCTGAAAGATGTGCGTTTCCCGTCTCAAAACATTCAAAGTAGTCAATATAAACAAACAAACGATTATTATACTTTTATGGATTGTATTCACTTGCTGGCCTAAATACTCCAGTTTGCAATAGGATTTTAATGTCTTAGCATCTTACGTAGTTTGTTATCTTTCTGCTATTACTTTTCATCAATGTGGATAAATATGTCACAACCAAGTATTACTTTTTTCTTTTGCCATTTTTGTTTTAATTACTATTTATAATGCATTATTTAATCGTACTTATTTTTTCAGTGATAAGCCAATAATAATAATTATTATTATTATATTATATTATATAAAACCCTTTTGCTTTAAAAATAAGCATAGGGCAATAAGATAACAATTACAGCAAAACAACAACAACAACTGAATATTTTGAGTTGCTAACCGATTAGACCCAAAGGTTAAAACAAGAACAAAATGTAGGAATTAGACCAGACTTAAATATTCCAAATGACACAAGATATGTAATTGTTTACTAACTTCATCGTAGACGGTGAGAAAGGAGGAGTTTTTAAGCGCAAGATTTTTTCGGTACATTAAACACAAGTTAACGCTTTTCCATTAAACAATTGTAAAAATGTGACATTTTTCATTATTTACTTATTTTTGGGTAACGCATTACTGGTATGTATTAGACTTCATACAATTTTTTTAAAAACTATAGTGGTACAAACGAATTGTTATAATTATTTTTTTATCCTATATTTACTGCTTGGAATGTTTTGAGACGGAAAACGCGCATCTTTCAGCAGTGGACATATTGGCGAAGCCGAACGTGGGCCCGCATTTTAGTCAGCCGGCGGGGTGGGATTCGAACCCCGATGCCCACCGAGGTCCAAATTGAGCGCTGTACAGCTGAGACCACTCCGGTACATTGTGACTTTGATAATGGGGTTGACTGAACTCTATGCAGAATCTTTACATTTAACACTTTTATTGCTTAATGTTTTTCAAAGCAAAAGTGGTTTGCAAAAACAATAATAATTGGTTGTGACGTTTTTTGTACTTCAATTGAATTATTAAATCCAGTGATTATATTGGTTGTTCAATATACTAAGCTTTTTACAACAGGCATATATAAAATTTTTTTTTAATGTTTGCACGAGAAACATCTTTCAGTAGTGGACAATTAGCGATGCCAAACGTGGGCCCGCATTTTAGTGCCGGCAATGGGATTTGAACCCATGTTCACCGAGGTCCGAATTCGAGCTCTGTACCGCTAGACCACCCCGGCACATTGTGACTTTGATAATGGGGTTGACTGAACTCTATGCAAAATTTTTACATTTAACACGTTCTTATTTTTACTATTTTGAATACTTGGACGGGAAATGCATCTTTCAACAGTGGACATTTCAGATAAACCGAACGTGGGCCCGCATTTAGTGCCCGTGGTGAAATTCGAATCCACCAAGTTCGAATCGAGCACCATACCACTCCAGCTAGTAATTATGAATTAAATTTGGTATGTAGATTTATCGAAAAACGCCATCTTTCATTTGATTTCTATTTTTCATTTATCAGGAAATGTTTAACATTCTGTCGACACTTCCCAATGAATATTTAAATACAGTGAATGAAGTTACAGATTCATTAACTACAAGTAAGTTGCAATTGAAATATAATATTTCTATTTGGCCAATTAACAGTTATAATGTTTTGGGGTTTCAAAAATGGCACCGGGTTAGGGTGATTACGAATGCTTCCAGTGGAGGCTCGCCATTTCACTTCGGCGGGTTTTCCAATCGAATTCACTCGGGCGCGTAGTTTTTGTTCGTTGGGAAATCTCACAGTACTCTCTTGTTTTTGTCGAGATCGTTTAGCGGTACAGCGCCCGACTTGGATCTGAGTGGGCGGTTCGAATCACACTACCGATTTTCTAAAATGCGGTCCAACGTTCAGCTTCGCTAAAATGTTCACTGCTGAAAGATGCGCGTGTCCCCATCTCAAAACATTCCGAGTAGCAAACATGAACTAGATAAAAAAGTACAATTGGTAAGCCAATTCAACTAACTTCAAGACTGTCACTTCCTTCGGCCTTATGGTCAATAATATCAAACACTTTTTCCTCCAACTGTGCTAGATGTAAATTTTTAATCAGATGAAGAATATTTTACTTTTATAATGAACCGAATTGGACCTTATTGAGTAATACATGTAATGCTTTTCTATTGAAATGTTGGATAACATTTTTAATTTCACTTCCGATACATTTTACATTAGTTGATGACGAATTATTACTTGAATGCTGAATAATAAATGTCAGTTCGTATGAACACTAATCATTAATGCTTATTTAATCTACAATCTTCTATTGATTTTATGCCTTTTTGATTGATTCTAATGTTTATTATTAACATCGCAATTTATTTACAATTGTTTTAGAAAGTTTGAGCCAAGAAATTGAAATCAAGGGAAGAAAATATATTGACAATGGCGGAAGATATTCTAAAGTATGTTAATGTGTGTCACATGAATACACACTTTCAATTGGTTTCCATTATGGATTGTTTAAGTAGGAATAACTAAATCGTGGCGCAACCAACATTTTAGACAAGATCATTATCTGAGGAATAACGAATTGATTTTGATTATATCTCAATTGTTGGTATTTTCGGGGTTGAAAGATTATTTGATGAATGTTTCATAGTTTTGTAATAATAATAATAATAATAGTAACGGTAGTAATCATAATAATAATAATAATATTATCATTATTATTATTAATAATAATAATAGTAATAATAATAATAATAATAATAATAATAATAATAGCAATAAGTAATCTTAAAAGCGTGTTAGTATGTTAATCAATGTTCTTCCTTCCGTAGGGAATATCGTCGTTAACTGAAAACCGCTCATCTGCTACGGCGGATGGGTGCTTATAGGATATCTTTAGCTATATGTACACCAGATGTAATCATTAGGCTAAGGGAGATCACCTTGACAAAAAATCAGGAGGTCTCGTCAATCTTTGCAAACGGTGGCACCGTCACAAGGCTGCCGTCTATCAGCTAGGAAACCTTGTTATTCTTCCTTTTTTGTTATGTTTACTTAGCCATTAAAATCGATTGTTTAATATATCAAGCAAATATACAAATAATGAAAAGATGACTAAACTTTACCAATCACAATGAATGAATGAATAAAATGTCTTTGATGATTTGACTATCAGGTTTAGTATGGATTTTAATTTGATTTTCACGTGAAAATTGTATTTAATTTATCAATACTTTGAAGTCATTAAAAACAATACATCACATGTTCTGTTTTGTAACACATCTATGGTATTGTTGTTATCTGCAAATTGATTGAATGACTTTTTTGAAATTGAAACTCATGACACGTAGACTATTGTTTACTATGCCACAATGTAATATGTCGCTTTACAGTTTTCATTCCTAATGAAGTTGCCACTTAGCCATACTAATTAATGTTGGTGCTATTTTAATATTTATTTTGTTCACCGAAAAGAAACGTTTGTAAGTATATCCGAATTGAGAAATTATTTTTTTATTTTTCGCAAAAGAAAGGATATGAAATTACATTTTCGACTTAACCAAAATCATTAAGTGTTTCGTATCAAGAAACTAGTTGCTAGCCGAAAATTGCATATGCATTGTATTTTCTACAATTTTTGACACTATTTTTTATGTTAATAATTTTACTCAATGTTTCATGATAAACCAGTTGAGATTATACATATATATATATATATATATATATATATATTATTGTATATTGTAAAATAAATTAGATCTCATATTTTGAATTTGTGGCTGCGTTAGATTTAACTAATTTTAAATTAATTTTGTTAATGATGCTGTCACCTTTTCATTGTTTCTAGATGTCTACAACATATTAAACAGTTGATATAAATATCCTGATAAGCGTAACAAGCGTAGAAGAATAACGACATTTATTGACTGATTGACGGTATCCTTGTGACGGGACCGCCTGCTTTTTTGTCAGGGCTGTCTCCCTTAGCCCAACAGCAATATATATGGTATACGTATACATTAAGATACCTTTTAAATACCTTGGGTGTATACCTGCATTTATTTAGAAAGAAGTGCTTGTGTGCACTTATTCCAGAATGCGCCATATGAAGGAATAGTCAAGAATATGATCATTACTACTTTCTAAACATTATTCAAATCTTCAGGAAGATTCCAATTACTTTCGATGTAGAAATTGTCCTGGGCGTTGTGCATGAAATCGCATTTGTGTTAAAACTTGTTGAATACTTTAAAACTACATACTTTTTCATAAAGTTTGTTCCAGTTACACATGCTACTTTTCTTAATAATTTCATTTAATTTAGTGCATTGTTTATTCTTTTTGTTATTTATAATGATTGAAAGATATTTTAGTGAAATAATCCAAGATATATAGTCAAAACTCTTTTCAATCTTGAGTTGTCAGAAAGGCGGTTGAGTACTAAAACAAATTTGTATCTACAATCCTCATTGTATAATGTTAAAGCACAATAAATTTATCTTAGTTCACGTCTGTTTGCTTATATAAATATTCGTATTGAACTCATGAATTAATATTCTACTTTAAAATTATAGTTACGTAATTATTTTACGTAGCTTATTCAATTTTTATATAAATTTTAATTGTAAATATTATAAACTCGCTATATATATAATTACACTCTAGAAAGGTTGATTTATCATAGTTTTAACTGACTTCTACTTGGATTTCAATACGACACTATCTTGACAAATAATTAATTTCGTTCAGGACATTTTTCAACCGTCATTTTGAAAGAGTGTGTGTATATTTTATGTATCTTGTGTAGGTCAATATTATGGTGTCAAAGTTAATAATTTTGACGTTTATTCTACTTTGCTTAGAATTTAATAATTGTCTAATTAATACAAACTGATATTTTTAAACTATAAAGAAAATAATAATAATGAACAGTTTAATTACGATAGAAGATTGAACAAAAACATTTTACATTATGACTGCATTAAATAAAACATATTTATAAATAGTAAAAGCCAAATCAAGATTTAAACCATTTTTCTTTGGAGGTGGGATGCTAAGAATCCAGAGGATTTGAGTAATGCTCATAAATTCTGATGGTAATATTTTTGACTGTTCGTCCTCCACGTAATGCATCCCCGACAAGATGCCTCTAGGCATTTGGATTAATAACAGCAGGGACCGAGTGCACAGCGGTATAACTGGGCTCCCGTTATGGCGGATGGGTGGAAGCATACACTCATGATACTTAAAGTTATCTTAGGGTATATGTATACCACATGTAGCCGTTGGGCTAATCCTGACAAAATATTAGGCGTCGTCGTCAAAGGTTGGGAACAGTGGCGCCGTCTATCAGCCAAGAAATGTCGTTGTTTTTCTACGTTTGTTATGTTTATCAAATCATCGAAGTTGATCGTTTAAATATGGAAAATAGTGAAGTGGTGATCCCACGTCACTATCCAAAATAAATGAAATGAAATTTTTGGTGATATATACATATATATATATATATATATATATATATATATATATATATATATATTTTTTGGAACTCAGTCATTTCCTCTTGCTTGTGGTTTGGCATCCGAAGTATTCACGAACGTCCATAGACGTTTGTCACTTGATTTGGCTGTGGGCACGCTCAAATATAAATTGAATCCTGTTCAAGGAAATCAACAAATGGTCAGTTGTAGCAGAATTCGGATTTTTTAATTCAAAATAATGTACATATTAATATCATTGCTATTATTATTATTAATAATAATAATAATAATAATAATAGTAATAATAATATTAGTACTTTGAATATTTTGACGGGACATTTTAGAACAGCCGAACGTGGGCCTTCATTTAATATTGATGGTGGGATTCGAACCTATACCTACCCAGATTCAAATCGAGCTCTGTACCGCTAGACCACTCCGGTTTTTTATACATTGATGAATTTAGGTACTTGAGACAATTTTGGCGCACGACGGAAAATGGACTCTTTGTCCACGTGCTGTTTTTGGGCTTTTTAAACTTGAACATGTTATACGATTTCGACCAGTCTTTGAATTATCCATCTTTGGACATACAACCAAGTCGTGTTGTGTAATTGGGCTGTGAAGAAATTATAATCAAACTATAACATATATAATTATTTGAATATTTCTTGACTGTGATTTGTTTGACAGTTGGAATGAAAACCAGTTGTTGTTAGAAAAATAATTTACAAGGCATGAATTATTGAATAGAAAATCATATTT
Organism: Cardicola forsteri; assembly: GCA_025895645.1. Classification (NCBI taxonomy): domain Eukaryota; kingdom Metazoa; phylum Platyhelminthes; class Trematoda; order Strigeidida; family Aporocotylidae; genus Cardicola; species Cardicola forsteri. Next base: position 149,744 of record JAKXYG010001200.1, read on the forward strand.
ATGTATAAATAAATCAGTCAATTAACAAGTAAACATTGTTTGCTTTTCAAACATGATTTTTTTAAACCAAAATCTGTTGATATTATATTAAAAATTGATATCTAAATATAAAAGAATTTGTTTTTTTTTGTTTACTTTACACTTTTTATCGAATTATTAGATAAGGTAAATGTGACCGTGTACTTATCAAATAAAAAACGATTATGTATTAATTGTACCAGGGTGGTCCAGTGATACAGCATTCGACTGGAACTTAGATAACCTTGAGTTCGATGTCCACCACCTGCACCGAATGTGGACCCGCATTTGGCTTCGCTAAAATGTCTACTGCCCATAAAACAGTTAAAGTAGTAAAAATAAAATGAAAATAATTAACACGATATACAGAAAGACAATCAATGAAGAATAACAAAGTTTCTTGGCTGGTAGACGGTATCCTTGTGACGTCGTCACTGTTCGCAAAGACTGACGAGACCGCCTGATTTTTTGTAAGAGTTATCTCTCTTAGCCCAAGGGCTACGTATGGTATACGTATACCTTTAGATACCTTTTAAGTATTCTGGGTGCATGTTTGCACCCACCCACCGTAGCGGAAGCCCAGTTTTAACCGTTGTGCACTCGGACCCTGCTGTTATTAGTCTAGATGCCTAGGGGCATCTAATCTAGGATGCACCACGTGAAGGAAAAACAATTAGGAATATCACCATTATTGGAAATTGAAACTTTATAAGCATTAGTCAAATCCTCATCATCATTAGCATCCCATTTTATTGAAAAATTACTCTTTATAAAATCATTTTAATTTTGATTCCCAATTTTTTGCCAGGTTGACCAAGAAGCCGACTGGGAAAGCAACTCCGACAACTCACTGCTACATATGATATACGTATACATTTAGATACCTTTTAAGTATTCTGGGTGTATGTTTGCACCCACATACCGTAGCGGAAGTCCAGTTATACCGTTGTGCACTCGGACCCTGCTGTTATTAGTCTAGATGCCTAGGGGCACCTAGTCCAGGATGCACCACGTGGAGGAAAAACAATTAGGAATATCACCATTATTGGAAATTGAAACTTTATAAGTAGTAGTCAAATCCTCATCATCATTAGCATCCCATTAGTAGTCATATAAACGTGTGTCGGTATAGGTACTTCGATATATCTAGTCCAGGATGCGCCACGTCAAGGAACAGTCACAGTGCTGAAAGGCATCTAGACTAATAACAGCAGGGACCGAGTGCACAGTAGTATAACTGGGCATCCGCTACAGCAGGTGGATGCGAGCATATACTCAGGATACTTAAAAGGTATCTTAAGGTATACGTATATCATGTGTAATCTTTGGACTTTATGAGCATTACTCAAATCCCCATACTCGGCACAATAGTATTATGCAAGTGCTTTGTCAAATTTAAAATCCAGATTAAGAATGTTTGCTCTACTGTGAATTGTGCTCATATTTCAAGCTGCCTTTTTTCCCAGAATCCAACGTGTTCTTCCACATACGACCGGCATGTACACAAAACGAGTCATTTGGACGATGCGACATCGTCTGCATGCTGCAAACCTTCATTGGTACGTCATCGAAAATTGACAATTCATTCGATTATTGACGACGAAGTTGACGATCGACAAGGGCCTGTCGTCAATTCGGCCGAAGACGATCCCGACTTTGGGCGGCTTGTCGAAGACGAAGAAATTGGCACCAATCAAGTTTCGTTTGGTGCCTACATGCAGTATTTTCGGGCTCGGGGTATATTTATGTGTATCATGACTGTCTTGTTCTACACCGCATATGCGATTATGCAGGTAAATTGAAAATTGACTTTGAAATTGATAGTTTTTCAATGATTGAATGATTTGTGAGAATCACCTGACAACAAGTAGATATTTAACAAAGTCGAACGAGTGTGCGGTGAAATTTAAATCAATGCTCCACCGCCCTGTCCAGATTCAAGTTTTGTGTTCTACCAACTCTGCTACAGTTGTTAGATGGTTTTGTGGTACAACGGTTGACTTAAACTTGTGTGATTCGAATTCCATCACCGACACTAAATGCGGGCTAACGTTTGGCTTTGCTGAAGAATGTTTCCCTTAAAACATTCGAAGTAGCAAAAATAAATAAATAATAAGTCCTAATGGAAGGGATCATCCATTTGCCAAACCGGTAGTAACGTAGCAGGATTTGAAGAGGCTGGACAATTAGAATTTATCAGATTCTTTTTAAATAATAAACTGACAGCGTCAAGTTAAATCGGATAGGGCGTGGGTTCAATTCCATGTCTGCTGATGATTCCAAATAAGGATGTGAAACTGCTATCTAGTGCTCTTGGCTAGCTGAAACCAAGTGGATTTATTATTCGAGTGAATTTGACAAAATTAATAAAAACCCCCATTAATAAATAATTATATGCGATTTTTGTACACATAAGTGTAGGTCCACTTTACAAATGATAAATCTGGCATGTTAACTTAACCTGTGTTTTTGTTTTAACTTGCACAATTAAACAGTACTAGCAGCATAATCATTAGACCAACTAATGATACAGTCGATTAGATGATTTAGGTAGTGTTTATATAGTCACAATTTTTAATGATGATAATAATAGTCGTGCATTTTGTAGTCAAATTAATATAGATGATGGATCAATTGGAAGGTGACATAACTGTGCTTCGACCTTGGTTGATGGATAAAAGCATATAATTAAAATATTTAAAAGGCGTTTTAAGGCATATTTATGTCATACATATGTAGCCGTTGGGCTAAGGAAGACAACTTTGACAAGAAATCAGGTGGCCTGATTAATAGCGTTATTTTTGGCCAAGTAACGTTTTTTAATGTTTTGACGGGAGATGCATCTTTTAGCAGTGGACATTGTTTAGCGAATCCGAACTTTGACCCGCATTTAGTGGGCCGGTGGTGGGATTCGAATCCCGATGCCAACCATTTTTAATTATTTATAATATACTTTTATCCTTATATTTGATTCAAATTAGGAGAAAAAAAAAATATTCATTATTAATATAAAACATTTATAGATACTATTTTACGCTTTTTGCATTAATGTTTTACAAAAATTAATCTTCTCCATGTGGACAGTTTTGGTGAAGCAAACAGAAGTCGCATTTTGTGTTGGTAATTAAACTCAAACTTATAGACATTCAATTACGACCGAGTACTTTTTTATTATTCATTGTTACTATTTTGAATGTTTGACGAAAAACATATCTTTCAGCAGTGGATATTTTAGCGAAGCCAAACGTGGGGACCCGCATTTAGTGGGTCGGTGGTACGATTCGAACCCCGATGTCCACCCAGGTCCAAATCGAGCGCTATACCGCTAGACTACCATTTATTTAACTTTTTATGTTTTATTTAATTGTAATTGTTTGAATATTTTTTTGAAAATATTTTTCAGCAAGTGAAAATTTAGCAAAGTCACGTTTGACTTTGCATGTGTTAAATGAAGCACATATTTAAAGTGGTCAAATGCATCCTAGTATAAAAACGAATAGATGTTACTTTTTAAATGCACAATTATGCATGAAAATTAACAATATTTATTTTAAAACAGTAAACAATAGTTGAGCATATTCGGTATATGCATTATTATCAATAGGTTGGTTAAGGGATAATTTTTTTAGAATTGTCAGATTCACTTGAATAATAAATTCACAAGGTTTTTAAGTCAACCAGGAGCACTGTACAGTTGGTTGATCCCTATTTGGAATTATCAGCAGCGCATGTTTGACGAAAAACATACCTTTCAGCAGTGGATATTTTAGCGAAGCCAAACGTGGGGGCCCGCATTTAGTGGGTCGGTGGTGGGATTCGAACCCCGATGTTTACCCAGGTCCAAATCGAGCGTTGTATCACTACAAAATACACAAGGCAATCATTTAAGATGCTCAGATACTAATTATCCTGAGGATTTGAGTAATGCTTACAATGTCTCAATTTCCAGTGATGGTGATATTCCTGACTGTTCCGCCTCTACGTGGTTCTAACCTTATAACAGCAGGGACTGAATGCACAGCGGTACAGTGGGTAGGTGCAAGTATACACTCACGATACCTAAGAGGAATCTCAAGGTATGTGTATATCATGTGTAGCCCTTGAGCTACAAAAATCAAGCATCGTCAATTATTGTAACTAGTGGCTACATCATAAGGATGCCGTCTACCAGCCAAGAAACTTTGTTATTTTTCCACGTTTGTTAGGCTTTTCAAGCCATTGAAATCGATTGTTTAATATTCCGTACAAATATAGAAATAATGAAGAGGCGGCTATGTCACCAACCGCAATGAAAATGTGCTGTGCGATTACAGAATTAGTGAACACCTGACCATTTTTTGTTATGTTTTTTTTTCGCTTCAGGTTTACACCAATTACTGGCTCGAATTCTTTTCTGACGACGATATTTTGGTGAAGAATGAAGCGTTGTTGCACAACGAAACGATATTTGCCAACCAAACTGCACGTAATATGATAATAAAGATTATTCGTGATCGAACTGTCTACTATATGGTGGGATACGGTTGGCTTGGACTTAGTTTGATTGTGTTTATGATATTCTACCTAGTTTTGTACAATTATTCGAGTTACCTTGCATCTGGTGTACGTTGTGTTCTTTTTATTTTATTACATGTTTTTTTCGATAAATTCAAAATCGAGTCTGATGTATAAGGTAAAGGGGGGGGAAGACATATTGGGCAACAGGCGAACGTCATTGTATTAATGTACTCTTTGTAAAGTTGAAGCTACTAGCCACCTATTTGTACTCTTGTCCTTTTTTAACACGGATGTGGAACTGTATCTAGGGCGCAATTGGCAATGATTGCGTTTTAAAATTGGATTGAAATAATGCCATGTTCGATTGGGCTTGAATATCAACATATAGCATTTTTTAAAATAGCAATAATTAGAGATTTATCAAAAAATATTATTTATGCTTAAATTCTGTATATACATTTGTTATTGTTTGGTCATATTCAACATTTAAATTTCAGGGGAATACTGGTGATATTGTTGATTATCACTTGCATGTGGTACATCCTAAAATAGGTGTGTCTAAGGATCTAGATTAACACAGCAGGAGCTGACTACACAACGATGCCACCTTGGCAGATGAATGCAAGCATACATACAGGGTAATTAAAGGAAATCTTAAGGTGTAACTATATCATATGTAGCCGTTGGTCTGAGGCACACAACTCTGACAAATTGGCAGACGATCTCCTCCATTTTTGCCAATAGTGGTGTCGTTACAAGAGTTCCATGTGCTAAGAAACTTGATTATTTTGACAAGTATGTTGTGCTTATTTAAACCATTCTTCATTGTTTTTCATATTTATACGTCATATAAATCAATCGATTTCGATGGCGTGTTAAGCGTAAGAGGAATAACAAAGTTTCTTGGCTTGTAGACGGCATCCTTGTAATGTCGCTACTGTTTGCAAAGATTGACGAGGCCGCCTGATTTTTTGTCAGGATTATCACCCTTAGCCTAAGGTCTACATATGGTATACGTATATTTTAAGATATCTTTTAAGAATCCTGGATGTATACTTGCACCCATCCACTGTACACTTGGACTCTGCTGTTATTAGTCTAGATGTCGATTGGCATCCAGTCGATGATGCATCACGTGGAAGACGAACAGTCAGGAGTATCATCATCATTGGAAATTGAGACTTTATAAGCTTTACTAAAATGTCCACTGCTGACAGATGTTTCTCGTAAAACCTTCAAAGTAATAAACATAGCAATCCTCAGGATTATTAGCGTCCAATTGGAGTCAATATTTTAATATGCCGTACAAGTATAGAAATAATGAAGGGGGCACTATTTCATTTGCTACAATGAACTTACATTGAGTGGGGTTATTTTATTTTGCATTTAATAACTTTCTACAATTAACATTGTTGTTAATCTTCACCTTTCCATGTCCATTATGATTTACACAGCAAGTGCATCAACAATTGCTAACAAGATTGCTGCATGCGCCTATATACTTCTACGACCGTACTCCACTGGGACGCATACTGAATCGATTTACCAATGACATTGACAGTTTGGATCATACAATACCTTCGGCGCTTTCAGAAACGCTCATGTCGACTGGCGACATTTTGTTGTCCATCGCCGTTGTAATGTTCACGTTGCGACCCTTATACATTTCCATATGCATCGTTACCTTTTCCGTTGCCATGTGCATTTTGGTGCTGCGATTGTATTTGCCATGTGCCAGACAAACGAGGCGATTCGATTCGGTAACACGTTCGCCAATGCTTATCCACTTTGGTGAAACGGCAGCATCGAGTTTGGGCTGTTCCATTGTTGGTGCTTTCGGTCGGGTGACCGATTTTGTTCGCATTTTCGATTTGCTCATTAACAAGAATGCGGCATTTCAAAATATTATTTACTCTGCCAATCGGTGGTTGGATATGTATTTGGGGGTACGTGCTACTTGCGAGTTGTGATTATTTATTTGTTTCAAAATCTTTTTGCTCCAAAGAGCATGGAACAACGAGATTGTTCCATAGAATTGGCTTTCGGCCAAGGTGCATATTGAAGATTCAAATTTTCCTCCGATTTTGCTACCCCACCCCCCGATTATCGTACTCTTGCTTTTTATTTTTATTTGTGTTTGCTACTTTGAATGTTTTACGAGAAACATGCCTTTTAGCAGTTGACATTTTAGCGAAGCCGAACGTGGGCCCTCATTTTAGTGGGTCGGTGGTGGGATTCTAACTCATGCCCATGTTGCATCCTGGACTAGGTACCAACAGGTACAGCGGTATAACTGGATTCTCCTTGAGTAAATGGGTGCTAGTAAAAAGGGTATATATTTACCATATCTAGTCGATTAGTCAATGCTGAAGAGGGTCATTTCATCAATTCTGTCAACTCTGGCGTCGTTACACCAGGAAGCGATCTTCTAGCCAAAAAGCTTCATCCCCCTCCCCCCAAGTTCATTTCGCATCCTCTTTATACATGGAATTCGAATTGTTATACGAACTTGGAGTTAATGTGCTACCGACTTATGTTCATGTTTATGTTAGTACTTTTGTATGCACATACATATGCATCACTCAAATGTTATTTAGATTTCGTGTGCAATTCTGACGTTTGTTACGTCGCTAACTGTCGTTGCTTATCGATCGTCAACGTCGGCTGCTCTGGTTGGGCTGGTTTTGGTCTTCGTTTGCCAATTTGCCGACAATGTTTCGTGGGTTGTCAAATACTTTTCCCAATTGGAATCAAGTGCTGTTTCACTCGAGCGTATCAAAGAATATACACAAGTGAGACAATCCATTTTTTTTATTGTAAACAAATTATTGTTACAATTTGATAAATGGAATAATTTATAAGCAGATGGCTAGACAAATATATGGAAATTATAACAAAATGTATAAATTTTGAAGTTTATGTTTTGTTTTATTTAATACACTTCTGTATAAGGTGTTACCATTAGTTACACGAAGAAATCGATAGCTATAGCATGCCCTTATCAATTATAGTAATGGTAACAGTAATAATTTGCTTCATTTTGTTTATGTCTTGTATATTTATTTGATACACGTTATCCCTAACCTTAACCCTATAGGAAAACGTTTAGGACTATGATGTTAGGGGATCGAGGTGGCTAAGGAATTAACATAACATTGGTTGGTGGCAGATCCACCTCTTCATTAATTACAAGTTTGCGTAGCATCCGAAATTCCAGTACGAAAAGGTTATCGGATGCGAATTGAACATGGAAGGATAAATGAAGTTTTTGGGTTAAAATTAACTAGGGAATTGGATTATTATGAATGAGTGAAAGGTACATTACGATTACTGAAAGAATAAAAAGATGTGTATGTGCGTGTTATTGTATTAAATCATGTCGTTCATATTATATTTTGTCTTAATTTTTGACAATGGATTTGGTTTGTGATATTTGAGTAATGTTTATCATTATACAAAACCCTTTTGCTTTAAAAATAAGCATGAGGCAATAAGACAACAATTACAGCAATACAACAACAACAACAATAACAAAGTCTTGTTGGCATTGAAGATTCTGCAAATCGAAGATTGAACTTTTTTTCGGCTATCATTCAACCCTGTCATCTGTGTAACTCTGTCATCCAGATACGAACGATCGCCTTTTAAGTATCCTGCCTGGATGCTTACATTCACCCGTCGTATCGGAAGCCCAGTTATACCGCTGTGCACCCGGTCACTGCTGTTATTAGTCCAGATGCCTAGGGGCACTTAGTTTAGGTTGCACCGCATGGAGGAGGAACAGTGAGGAATATCACCATTATTGGAAATTGAAACTTTATAATTATTAGTCAATCCTCTGGATTATTAGCATCCTATTGTATTGAAAAAGTACTCTTTACAAAATCATTTTAATTTCGATTCCCAATTTTTTGGTCAGGTCGACCAAGAAGCCGACTGGGAAAGCAACTCCGACAACTCACTGCCGCCCAATTGGCCCAAACCCTGTTGCCGAGTAGCTTTCAACAAGGCCACAGTGCAGTACCAATTGCCCAAATCGAAACGCGACCAAGAATCGAATCGGCACGACAATGTCCAAATTGTTACAGCCCTCAAGTCCATTGATTTGAATTTGAGTGGCAGTCCAGACCAACGTTTGATCGGTATTGTGGGTCGTACAGGAGCTGGCAAATCGTCTTTGGCTTCGTGTTTATTTCGTCTCATTGAACCGACTCGGTCCGAGTGCGATTTGGTCAATGGAGGACCGATTTACATCGATGGTGTTGATATTTGCCAAATTGGTTTGCACGAGCTTCGATCGAGGATTAGCATTTTGCCCCAGGTGCATTTGTGGTGCTGATTTCAATTCGTTGGTGACACTGTCACTTTCCAATTGGTTTGCGCATTTACAGGAAGATTTTGAATAATTTGTTTTGCATAGGCACGAGAAGGATATCAAATTTTGGTGGCTACTAGTAGGAGGCGTCTTTGTAACGCTGTCGCTTTTTGGTAAAATATCTGGAGCTTTTATTGGGGGTGTTCCCCTAATCCAATATCTACATGTGGTATTTTACGCTACCTTTTAATAAGCATTACACGAATTATCAGAATCATTTCGGTAGTAGCACTAGTAAATGTCAATTTAGTTTAATACTGATTACTAATTTTACACGTGATAAAAGTAATTGATTATTTGCACTGTTATTATAAGTTACTGTAGAAATCGTTGCAAACATGTATAAATTATGTGCTACGTGTTTTGACCAAATTAATTTTATACAGATTGTTTTTTTTTAATTCTAATATGAATCATTAACTCCGGTTTAATTGATTTTACGTCGGTGTTTTCAAAGGATGAAGGTTGATGCATATTCTTGATGACAAAACAAAGAACATTATGCTGATTGAAACTATTACCCGACCAAAATACTTGAATTGAACTGAACTAATGAATTATTATTTCCAATTAATTTGTGTTTGTTGTGATTAGGTTAAGAAAAGATTCATATATTATGTCGGTCACTTTCGACTGTGTTGTTTTTTGTTGAATATTTTTTTATAAACAAATGTTTACTCTGCCTATCCAAACGCATGCTTTTTTACATGTTTTTGTCCAATTGCAGGAACCTGTTATTTTTTCGGGTTCTCTCCGGTTTAATTTGGATCCATTTGATATGAAAACAGATGATGATCTATGGAATGCACTTTACTCGGCCCATTTAACCAACTGGGTTCAGTCGAATAATATTGATTTGGATTATGAATGTGGCGAAAATGGATCAAACTTGTCGGTATGTAGAAATGTGAATAGTTACACAGACACATACAGACACGACTGTTCTAAAGCTGGTTCGGTTGGAAAATGGTAGAAGTTTAGAGTGCAGAGATAGCGTTTGGAAATTAGATAGAGCGACAGAACACAATTAAGGGGTTGCTATTGCTGCAAAGAACAGCAAAGGGCGTGAAAACACAATTCTGGTTTCAAGATAACTTGTATGTATGGTCCGTTAAAGTATGAGAAATAAATACATTTTTAGTACATTGTCAGTTTAATTTTTGTGTCTCTAAGCCTAGTATCTTCAATCTTTTTCATTGATAGCCTTTCCCTCTATGGGATGCTGATGATTGTAAGGATGTGAGCAATGCTTATAAAGTCTCAATTTCCAATGATGGTAATATTCCTGACTGTTTCTCCTCTACGTGAAACATCCTGGAATAGGTGCCCATTAGACATCTAGACAAATAGTAGCGGGAACCGAAAGCACAGTGGGATAATTTGACCTTCACTGTACTCCTACTTATTAAATGGCTGCTAGCATACACTCTAGATGCTCAAAAGGTATTTCAAGATAATATTTACCATATATAGGCGGTTAGGCTTTTGGATCCTTCAACCGGCGTTAACCCTAAAGAAGATCGCTTCGCCAATTCCTGTGAACACTGGCGTCGTCTCAAGGAAGCGGTCTTCTATTCATCCAAGTTCAATGTTATGAGGAATTGCCATTTTTGGTCCGTTATTTTTAATTGGTTTTGTATCAAACCATTTTCAATTTTTGATGTGGTCTATTTACTTCTGGATATCCTTCATACCTCAAACTCTTCTTATTTATCCAAGCTTGGGACTGACTAGATTCTCTCCAGGCGTAGTTGATGAGGTATCTACAATAACAGTTACACAATATGCCATATATTTTAAACTACTTTGTAGACATTAATGTACCTAATGTTTTGTTTGTTTGTTATGAGAGTGACTCGTTGACAAGTTTCGACTATTTCTGAAATACAGGCAGGTCAACGCCAGCTGATTTGTTTGGCTCGAGTGCTTCTATCTTCGGGTGGCCAAATTCGACTGCTCATTTTGGACGAGGCCACGGCAGCAATGGATCCTGCCACTGACAAACTGGTTATGCAGACTGTCATTGGTGAACAATTTCGCGATGCGACAGTTATTATAATTGCACATCGGTTGGATACCGTCATGAATACCAACAGGTAGGTTATCTTTTGGTAGGCTATCCTTTGTGGCTAAGTGGATGATGACGTTTGTCGTGAGACGTCATTTTTGCAAAGTAAAATTCTGATTAGCACAAAGTGCTGACATTTTATTTTCATTCATTTTGGTTGGTGAAGTAATTACCTCTTCATTATTTTTCGGTATTTATACAATATGCAAGCGATCGGCTTCGATGACTTGATAAGCGTAACACAAACGTAGACGATTTTTGGTTGATAGACGGCATTTTTGTGACGTCGCCACTGTTTGCAAAGATTGACGAGGTCTCCTAACTTTTGGTCAGGGCTATCTCTTTTAGCCCAGGGGTTACATATGGTAAATGTATACCTTTTAAGTACCTTTGGTGTATACTTGCAACTACCCACTGAAGCGGAAATTCAGTTATACCACTGTGCACTCAGACCCTGCTGTTATTAGTCTAGATGCCAAGGGGCACCTAGTCCAGGATGTACCACATGGAGGATGAACAGTCAGGAATATAACTATAATTGGAAATTGAGACTTTATAAGCATTGCTCAAATCCTTGCGATCAATAGCATCCTAAAATACTAACGATCAATCGTCTACTTATTATAATAATTTGGTTTTTGCTACTTGAATGATTTAAAGAAAACCTATTTTAGCAAGTGGACACATGGCGAGGTTTCCAACAAGAGTTTGCATTTAGTAACCGGTCGTGGGACTTGATCTCATATCTAGCGTTCTAGTCGCCTCTAATACTCCGACACTCGTTTTTTGTATTATTTTATTTTTATTTACTTTTCCTTCTTTGTATGTTTTACAAGAAACGCATTTTTCAGCAGTGGGGACATTTTAGCAAAGCCGAACGTGGGCCTGCATTTTAGTGGGCTGGTGGTGGGATTTAAGCCCATGACCACCCAGGTCCAAGTCGAGCGCTGTACCGCTGGACCATTCCGACACAATAGTTGGTATCATTAGATACATAGCAGTTAGCAATATTACATATAATACCTGACAACTATACAATTACTACAAAATTGAAAATGTTTTATGATAAGGCTGGAAGCTCCAGCCACAAGTATTGATAACCCTTATGAAATTGTATCGGGTAGGACTCGTGTCTTAACCGCATGATTATTGCTAACAGTAAATTATATTATATTTCTGGTTGTTTGAACAGAACCTTTCAATTGATTATTTTAACTGAATAGCCTATTTAGTTCCAAATACACACCGGTCTATTACCTTTAGAACCAATATTAGGTTGTGGAGGCAATGCTCAGATCATTGAATCCACATTGCTTCCTATCGACAATCCACGCACGTATTGTTTTGACACGCAGGATTTTAATGAAACGTGTTTTTGTCATTCACCTGTGTAGAATTGTTGTTTTGGATCATGGCGAAGTAATTGAAACAGGCCATCCGCAAGAATTGCTTCACAATCCCAATTCACACTTTGCATCGATGCACAAAGTTACTCATCAGTTGCATTTGGACAATTCCAAACAAACGTGACGTTATTGGACGTTATTGGAAACGAGTGACTATTATGATTATACATGATATTTGATTTTCGTTTTGTTCGCAATCTGATTTGTACTTATTTACTCAATTCATTTTCAAACTGTGTTTTTGTTCCATACTCTGTAATGCGTTTTGTTTTAGATAAAGAACAATTTTTGTATTAACACCTATTTTAGAATATACACGTTTTTTGAATAATTGTTCACTTTTTATTCACCGTTTTTAACAAAATTTGGGATAGAATGCGCAATTTTTTGAAACTTAATCAGTTTGTATGAACGGAATTCGATTTCACTTCAGTATTGAATTTAGACCTTGGACGATAGATACAAACATAGATTCAAGATACTTAGAAAAATATTTTAAGGTGTATATATGGTACATGTATCTAGCGGATTGCATTATTAATAATTATGAGTACCGACGGTGGTCTAGCGGTACAGCTCTCTATTTAGATCAGGGTTTGATTCCCACCACCGGCCCACTAAATGCGGGCCCACGTTCAACTTGGCTAAAATGTCCCCACTGTTGAAAGATATGCGTTTCCAGTAAAACATTCAAAGTAGTAAACATAATAATAATAATAAAGATGCGATATCGCCAAGGGTATCATTTATTAGCCAAGATATTTCACCGATTTCCTACAATTGTTACTTGAACGAGATTTGCAATGTTTTGCCAATACAAAATTAATAAAGAAATAACAATATCATTGACCAATTCAATTGACTTAATGACGGACATCTTTCTGTTAAAGTTGAATACTTATTTTTACTTTAAGATTCATTTTATCTTGGTTGATGACATAGTCACGCCTTCATTTTTTTCTATATTTGTACGGCATAGCAAACGATCAACTTCGACGGCTTGATAAGCGTAACACAAACGTAGAAGAATAACAAAGTTTCTTGGCTGGTAGACGGCATCCTTGTGACGTTGTCACTGTTCAGCAAGATTGGCGAGGTCGCCTGCATTTTTGTAGTCCAAGGGCTACATATGGTACACGTGTACCTTAAAATACTTTTTAAGTATCCTGGGTGTATGCTTGCACCTACCTGCCGTAACGGAAGCTCAGTTATACTGCTGTTAGTAGTTTAGATGCCTCTCAGCACATAATGCTGGATGCTTTAAAATGTTTTTTGAAAAGACACGACTCAATACACACTTTTCCCAATTAAAATTTAAAACTAACACACAATTTATGTAATTAAAAATATATACAGCACTAGACGCGAATATTACTTTTTGAATCAATAGACAAAAAGTCCCAATTATTTTTGTTCACTTGCCACAGCAACAATTTTAAAAAGTGACGCTGTCTGAATGAGCAGATTGGCACTCAATCTGAGCGAACTGGCTATCAAACTTCGGTTGGGCAATACGTTTGTTTGCCGACTGTTCGACGACGATTCGGGTAGCAATTTGCAATGGGCAAACGTTGGATCTGTCGGTACATTGGCTTGATTGCAGTTGGTTTCGTAAGATTCAGACTTTGGTGGCGTAACCGTCGATTGATCATTGAATGAATGGTCACGATTTTCACAATGCATCTAGTAAAAATTGAATTCGTGTTGTCCAGTTAGTACGTCCGCCTAGTTCGAATCAGAAATAATTCAATCTAGCCAGTTCCAAGCCTGGATAAAGGAGGAGGGTTTGAGCGCGCAAGGTTAGCAACCTGACCTCTGTAAAAAATTTATACTACTACGGAAACAAGACAAGAGGACGCCATTTCGGCAAACAACGGCAAAGAAGTGATCGCATGTATCTGGATGACAGGGTTGAGTGAAAGCCGAAAGGAAGCTCAATTTTCGATTTGCAGAATCTTCAACGCCAACGAGATTTTGTTGTAGCTGTTGTTGTTGTATTGCTGTAATTATTGTCTTATTGCCTCATGCTTATTTTTAAAGCAAAAGGGTTTTGTATCATGTGTATATATTAAGTTAGTGTGGAAAATGGACAATATTGAGGGATAGTGATTATACATTTAATAAAGACTACTTGATACAAAAATTTATTTTTTCTTCAATTTTCATTGTGCCATGGTGATACACTTGCTGGATTAATTTGTAGTGTATAGGAATTAGAATCTTACTACTGGCACTGAATGCCCTAAATATCTATTTTTGGAGAAATAATCTTGGAAAAAGTATTCAAGAACATAACATAAGTTGATGCCACCTCTTTACCAATTCCAAGTTTGAAAATTGAACTTAGAATGATAAATGCAATTTTTTGGCTAGAAGACCGCCTTTTGCAACGATGCCAATGTTAACAGGAATTAACGATACAATTGTCATTAAGGTTGACGGATTCACAAGCCTAACCGGCTACATATGATAAATAGTTATCTTGGGTGTATGCTAACACCCATTCAAGTAAAAGTCCAGATATACCGCTGTGCACTCGGTCCTCACTGCTATTAGTCTAGATACCTGTTGGAACCTAGTCCAGGATGCACCACATGGAGGATGAACAGTCATGAATATCATCATCATAGGAAATTGAAACTATAAGCATTACTGAAGTTGTCAGGATTATTAGCATCTCTTACTTGTTTTAACCCTAAAATATCATTATTTACATAAACATACTTATATGTGGAACTCCGCCTAGTTTGGATTAGAAATGATTCAATCTAGCCAGTCTCAAGCCTGGATAAAGGAGGAGGGTTTGAGCGCAAGGTTGGCAACCTGGCCTTTGTAAAAAAATTTATACTGCTGCGGAAACAATGAAAGATGACGCCATTCCGGCAAACAACAACGTTTGTGGATGGCAAAGTTACCAGATAACAAGGTTGAGTGAAAGCCGAAAGAAAGCGCAATCTTCGATTTGCAGAATATTTAATGCCAACGAGACTTTGTTATTGTTGTTGTTGTTTTGCTGTAATTGTTGTCTTATTACCCCATGCTTATTCTTAAAGCAAAGGGTTTTGTATAATATAATATAAATAACTTATATGTGGGCTTTAACAATCTATTTGTTTTAGACAAAACAAATCATGTTCAAGAATAACATAATATTAAATATAGAACTGGATTATAAAGTACAACAAATTGGAAGCATTGTTCCAAACCACCAAAATTAAAGTTGTTTTGGTTATATGGCAAATTTTGGTTAGTTACAAATTGTTAAAATAAGTGAATTATTACGATTTATTGATGCAAATAGAACTCGTTTTTGTTCCTATGTAACAATCTTAAAGCAATTTATCGTCATTTTTTATTGATGAACGTTTTGGAAATATACCTAACGCTTTCGATGTATATGCATACATTTTTGAATCAGTTATATTTTTATAGTTCTGTCGATAAGCGGTATTGTAATAAAAGTGGTACACAGTTGTTGTTAAGGTTTTAAACAACATCATTTTGATTTTGTTTATTATACTATAAATAAATCATGCCGGGGGTGGTACAGCGCTCGAATTTGTACCTGGGTGGGCATGGGTTCGAATCTCACCACCGGCCCACTAAAATGCAGGCCCACGTTCGGTTTCTCTATAATGTCTACTGCTGAATGATGTTTCCTGTCAAACATTCAAAGTAATAAAACGTAAAATAAATAAAAATATATAAAAAAAACTTATATTACTCTCGTTAGTAGTGCTTTGTACGTATCAACTTATTTACCAAACGTAAATTTTAAAAATTTTGCTTTACATTTTTTTCAACAGCAACCGTCTACTTACTTCATGGTGTTGGGACGACTCTTCAATTGGCATTTCACATTGCAATTTTGATCCGATTGCATTTTGCGGCAAAATTAGGGTTTGATACAGGACTGAATAATCCATTTTCAAATCAAAATTCGTTTTACTTTGCAAGCTTTTGTTGCTATTTTCACATTCATTGCGCGATGATGATACTGACAATGGCGAATGGTTTGGTGTTAGATTGTTGATTGGCGATATACATTTCGATTCCATCAGTGTTGATTGTACCGAAGGTGATGACGATTGGATAAACAGCGGTACCACCGACTTGTCAGTAATATTGACCGAATTTTCTACCAATTCATTGGTCATTATTGGTTTATCTACTGGGTAGTCTACATTGAGATTAGCTGTTTGACATGATGCATTGACATCTTCATTTGTACTTTGCATAGCAGTATTGGTCATCTTTTTTTGTAAACAAAATGAAATT
Organism: Cardicola forsteri; assembly: GCA_025895645.1. NCBI lineage: Eukaryota > Metazoa > Platyhelminthes > Trematoda > Strigeidida > Aporocotylidae > Cardicola > Cardicola forsteri. The sequence continues at coordinate 166,386 of JAKXYG010001200.1, forward strand.
AGTCATTTATTTGTTTTATATTTTATAGCTAAAATAATGAATTAATAAAATGTTGCATTTACTTTTTTGTATTATTAATAGGAAGAAAATGGTTTATTGTTTAACGTTTAATTACTTACAAAGTTACGACATTTTTCGACTATTTTTAGCAAAATAATGATACACACTTTACGCATTTTGTTCCATGTTGAACAATAATAACATTTGTGTCAAGCAAAGGATAGCTTTTAGTGTAACAGTTGTATTTTTGTCGGGATGGCAGACTTTTTAAAACGTTAGACTTCAGTCCGAGCGGATATGGGTTCGATTTGCAATACCGGCACTAAACGCCCGTGCTTTTTTCCAGTTTGTTAAATGTCCACTTGCTTAAAAAACATGTATTTTGTAAAACATTCAATTAGTAGCAATCAGATAAATAAATAAGTTATTTTACTTGCAACAAATTTTTATGCAAATATTCTTCCGGTTTAATAAAAATATGTTTATTGTTATTCCTACAAACAGTAGACTTGTTACAATCATCATTTGTACTTATTGACGCAATTTTTGGTTGAAGTTGAATAGGTTCGGTCATTTTCAAATGAAAATCATGTTGAAACGTGTTCTTTGATGGAACGCTTGTTTCTTGTTTCGTCAAAAGAGGCAAAAGCGGTTTTTGATTTGGGTTTGACTTGAAACTGGGCGTTTTAGACAACGCAAAGGGTCCCGTCCTGTTGACCTTGTCTTCCATACGTTTCAAACTGCGACGATGCAGTTTCCATTGGGTACGCAATTTCAATCCTATGTGTCGGGAATCGAATTGGGGAAATGCCTGATCGCACGCTTTAATTATTTCGTATACACTTCGCGGCGATTGTTGTTTGATTGAAAGTTTGTGATCAAAATGTCTGTGAATTAATTTGCGGACAAACACCTACCAAAACGATGTTTCGATAAAATGAATAGGATTTTAATATTGTGTGTATTTTTGTCGTTTAAATATGTGCATTTTAAAAATTCAGTTAATTCTTTGTGTAAATGTAAATATTTTCACGTAGTAAAATTAAAGGTGTCAGAAGATAACTAATTGTATTTTTATAGTAAAAATATTACTTATAAGTCAACGTGAGGTTTACTACTTTTGAGTTGCTAACCAAAGATTGACTTGTTATTTTATTATTATTATTATTATTATTATTATTATTATTATTATTATTATTATTATTATTATTATTATTTATTATGTGAATAGTTTTTCATAATTGTATCGAGGTTAGCGTTACAGCGCTCGATTTGGACCTCGATGGACATAGGTTCGAATCCCACTATTAGTACTAAAATGTGGGCCCACTTTCGGCTTAGCTAACATGTTCACTGCTGGAAGATGTTTTCCGTGCAAATATTCAAAGCAACAAACATAAATAAAAATAAATTAATATGAAGAGTTGTGTTATTATTAATGACTTCAATATTGTGGTCTACAGTACATTTATACTACCAATTTAAAAACAATACAAAAATGTGGTACTAATTTTATGGACAGTGAGAATACATTGACAGTCGTAAGAACATTTTAATGATAATAAATACTGTTAATGTAAGTATTATTAATTAATACATAATAAAACATCTAAAAACTTTTAAATATTAAACATTATTCTATTTGTTTTTAAATGTTTGAAAATTTTAAATACAGTAAAACTAACAATTATCATATATTACAATTAATATATTTTAAAAAACATATTTTATATACAAATAATTTATTTAAATTTACATTATGTTATATTAATATTATTTTATTATTTTGCTTGCAATTTGAGAAATTATGTTTAACATGTCATTTTGCTAAATAGAAGTGTTCTTTATAAAATGTAACTACGAATATTTAAAATTTTTTTTTTCAATATGCTTTTGTCACTTTAACACTTGTAAAAAATATGAACTCATTGTTATTTTGTTTAAGGTAGTTTAAACATCATTGGACTATACTATACGTTATAGTATCCAGTAAAAATTATAAATCCAATTTTTGTTAAGTACACTAATAGTTTTTTTTACTTTTTTTAATAAAAGCATTTACAAACTATTGAATCTATTTTATTGTTACATTAAGTAATAGAAAGAAAATTTTTAATTGTTTTAAAATTAGTAATAATTGTTGTTTATAAAGAAATTAAACTGTTTGTTACATCAAAAAAAATCCAATTTTATATCTGTACTATTGTAAAAATTACCAAAAATAATTAATTTTTCAATACTAATAATTTCATTTGTTAACATGTATACTACTTTCAAGTAGCACATATTAGTTTTCTAAATATTTATGACAACACATGATTGAAATCGAACAATTGAATAAACACATTTGTAATAATGTTTGGTAGGTAAATTGAAATTTAAAACTTACTCCCAATTCTTGATCTTTGTTGTGATGTGCATTCCACATTTTAGAACAATTTGTGCTTTTAATTAATAGATTGTGAGTTATTTGAGTTGTATTTGGTATTACACTTGGTGTATCAACCTTGTAGGGTTTTTTTTTAAAAAGAAATATTTTTTAATGATAAGTTTTTGAATTTAATTAATACATTAAAACATTAAAATTAAAGTCTTGTTTTACTCATTCAATTGGTGTAATATATATATTAATATATATTTATGTTGACACAACATAGATATATATATATATATATTATAAAATACTGGGTGGTCTAGCGGTACAGCGCTCGACTCCAACCTGGGAGGGCATGGGTTCGATCTCCACTACCGGCATCAAATGAGGATTCACATTTAACCTTGCTAAACTGTCTAATGCCGAAAAATGTTTCCCCTAAGACCTCAATAGTAGTAAAAATAAAATTAAAATAAAAACTTAAGATGTGAATTAATAGACAATTTATAACTAAACTGAAATACCGCGTTCAAATATTATGATGACCTATATTTTGTTGATTCTATTCATATATTAGTAAAATTAATGATTTTAACGTTAAATTAGTTGGTATAATAATTTAAATGTCTTAATGCACATTCGAACTTACTAAATAAAAATATTTAATAAACATTATGAGAACAGCTTAATAAATAAAATTAATTTATATTTACTATTATAATTTTATTTAAGCTATGCATGATTATATATATATATATATATATATATATATATATAAAACAATATATACAAAAAACAAATTAGGGATGCTAATGATCCTGAGGATTTGAGTAATGCTTATAAAGTCTCAATTTCCAATGATGGTGATATTCCTGACTGTTAGTCCTCCACGTGGTGCATCCTGGACTAGGTGCCCCTAGGCATCTAGACTAATAACAGCAGGGTCCGACTGCACAGCGGTATAACTGGGCTTCCGCTACGGCGGGTGGGTGCGAACATACACCTAGGATACTTAAAAGGTATCTAAAGGTATACGTATATTATATGTAGCCCTTTGGCTAAGGGAGATAACCCTGACAAAAAATCAGACGGTCTCGTCAATCTTTGCGAACAGTGGCGACGTCACAAGGATGTCGTCTACCAACCAAAAAAATTTGTTATTCTTTCACGTTTGTCTACGCTTGTCAAGCCATCGAAATCGATCGTTCTACATGTCGTCACCAACCAAATGAATGAATGAATGAATGAAACAAAAATAAAATTATTATTTTACTCACTGTTAAATCTAACGGTCGATCGGGTTCTTCAAGTAAATTAGTTGAATTTATTAGATGATTCTGCAATATATATATATATATATATATATATATATATATAAGATTTAAATTGCTTGCTAATCAGCTACTATATATATATATATATAGATATATATATATATATATATATATATATAATGTTTGTTACTTTGAATGTTTTACGAGACAATTCTTTCAGCAGTAAACATTTTAGTGCCGGTGGTGGGATTCGAATTCATGCTCACCGAAGTCTAAATCGAGCGTTTTACCACTAGACCACCCCGAGTTTATTTGCTGTGTTTATATACTAATTTTTAATTTAGATTGTTGTGAACTGTACTTGTTTTAAAATCCATTAAAACATTGTAATATAATTGTTAATACAAATAATTAGAACAATACTATATATTTCTATTAAGTCATCATACGATAATTAAAAAAACACAACGAATTATTAAAACGTACCATGATAAAATTAATTGCAAATTATTGCTGTAACTGATGAAAAAATATGGTTGAGTAACCGTTTTAATTATGAGTCTATAATTGTTATTTATCTGGACCGGTTATATATAATATCACTGATTTGATCAATAAGGATTATCAATATATTCTTTAACCTTCTTCTGTATATGCATTCAAGAAAAATCACCCCACCCACACTTTTAATATGATATGCCTAAAACCAGTTTTGCAAAAGACATGATGGGAATTATAATTCATTCATTATTATTGATTATATATTTGAACCCGGTAAAAAAAGCCTAGTATTTTGGATACGCTTATTTTAATTGGTCTAACTAAGTCAATAATCGGGCAGATTAGCAAATCGCAGATAGTAATTACTAAACTATTAAACTTGTGCTTATCAGGGTGTTTTTGCATCAAAATTTGATTGGTTTATAAATGACATTTTTAAAAAGTAAATCAACTTAATTCAATTGCAAAAGCAGTGAAGTGTTTAATAAAGAAATGAAATTAATGAAAGTGGATATCTACCGTAAACATTTTTAAAAAGTTACTTGTTGAGAAAACTAAAAATATTACTAGAAAATAACGGTTTATAAGTTGTATACGTATTGTAATAAAAACAATGATTGAAAAGATTTTGAATATTTACATATACATAGGTATTAGATATTTCATTAAACGCACCATCAAACACAATTTTTATCTAAACAACGAACAATTTGAGGAATTAAGACACTGTTTTAATGGCACTGCAACAATTAAAATTAATAAGCACTTGTTGATTATCTTAGATATACGTAAATTTTTATTTATTTAATGTTTATTACTTTGAACGTTTTACGAGAAACATCTTTCAGCAGTGGACATCTTAGCGAGGCCGAATGTGGACCCGCATTTTAGTGCCGGTGATGGGATTGGAACCTACCGAGGTCCAAATCGAGCGGTGTACCGTTTGATTACCCTGGAACAACTACCACATCCAAAGGAACCGGTTTAAAAAAATGAGACTGGACTTATTGTTTTGTGCCTCTCCATGGAAATCTTTAGTAAAAGGAGAAAGATTTACCCGCATTTGAGAAGACACCAGAGTGCTATCAATATATTCGAAATTATTATATAAATATTACAATTTTGTTTAAGATTGTTATTTTAATGACAACTACTTTTTAATAATAATTTATTTTATAAATATGTTTAAAATGGAATGAAAAACAGTTTCGTACTAAAATAATTTAAGATTTGTCGTTTATGTACTATATCTCCATTCGATACACGATTTTTTTAATTTAAACTTTTAGAAAAAGTGCAAAAGACTGATAACAGAGTAATGAGTTGACTAGTAAATTAAATCATTCCCTTCAATTCACCGGCCTTAAAATGCTTGACTTAAGTTCCCAATATAATAGTGCACCATTTTGCTGAAAAATAATTACTGGTTTAAGGTTATCTAGTTGTGGTGCCATATATTTAGTTTAAATGTCCATATAAAAATAATAATAATAATAATAATAATAGTAATAATAATAGTAAAAATAGCAATAATAATAATAACGATAACAATAACGGTAATAGTAATAATAATAATGCCAATAATAGTGATAATAATAGTGATAATAATAATAATAATAATAATAATAATAATAATAATAATAATAATAAATAATAATAATAATAATAATAATAATAATAATAATAATAACAATAATAATAATAATAATAATAATAGTAATAATAGCAATCATAACAGTACTACTACTACTACTAATAATAATAATAGTAGTAGTAGTAGCAGTAGTACTAATAATAATAACAATAATAATATTAATAATAGTCATAGTAATAATAATAATAATAGTAAAAATATCAATAACAACAATAATTATTTATTTATTTTTATTTATTTGATGTTTGCTACTTTGAATGTTTTACGAGAAATATCTTTCAGCAGTGGACATTTTAGCGAAGCCAATCGTGGGTCTGTATTTTAGTGCCGGCGATGGGATTCAAACCCATGTCCACCGAGGTCCGAATTCAAGCGCTGTACCGCTCAACCAGTAGTAGTAATAATATTAACAATAATAATATTAATAATAATAGTAATAATAAAAATATTAATAATAATAATAATAATTATTATTATCATTATTATTATTATAGTAATAATAGTAAATTTATTGTATTCTAAGGAGATTATATAAACATTCTGTATATTAGGAATACTTGAAAACTACAAGCATAAACTTTTAATTCAAAAGTTGTTTGTCAAAATCAAATTTATATTTATATATATATATTTATTATAACCATCAGATTGTATTACTGTTATGACTATTTCCCAATAATTATAATAGGATGCTATATGGTTTGAAAAATTTATAAAACGTTTTCCATAACTACATGTTACTGATACCTGTTTTTGATTTCGATTTTGTATAACCTTCAATTTTTTTGGTTTCTATTTTTATTTGCTTATGCCAAAGTGCAATTATTTCTATTTTATGGTACTGAATGCACTTCGACTGAATTAGTTAAATTAATTATAATAATAAATGGAATAACTGTATCATAATAGAAGTTATGTAAAAAGTTTACACAAAACAAAATTTTAATGTATAACAAACTTTTTAAGAACACCTTATATTTACTATTATTATTATTATTATTATTATTATTATTATTATTATTATTATTATTGTTGTTGTTGTTATTATTATTACAAAACCCTTTTGCTTTGGCAATAAGATAACAATTACATCAAAAAACAGCAAAAAGTCTCATAATTAAAAAAAAAACATGGGACAAGTTTTTGGCATTAAAGATTCTGCAAATAGAAGATTGAGCTTCCTTTCGGCTTTTACTAAACCCTGTCACCCGATTACTTTTTGGCCTTTGTTTGCCGGAATGGCGTCCTCTTATTGTTTCAATAGAAGTGTAATTTTTTTACAGAGACCAGGTTGCTAACCTTGTACTCAAACTCTCCTCTTTTATCCAGGCTTCGGACTGATTAGATTGGTTCATTTCTGGTCCAAACTAGGCGGGGTTACTTATCTATTGCATGTGTAAATTAGTTGGAACAATGAAATATTACCGGCTATTTTGAGTTTCACTTTTTTGTGTTACCAAGTAAAAACTGGTCAACACACATTTAAATAGTCCCTTTTTTGTCAGACGGCATTTTGTAAAATTTATTTTTTGTCAATAATATAAAAAGCCCAATAGAGAAAACTGAACTTAATACAAATGAAAATGGTTTAATGTTCGTTGAAAGTGTCCAAATTAAACGCTATTAAAAGAAAACCAAAAGTCATCGAAGCTTATAAAAAATAATAATAAAGATAGAGTCTAATAAAAAGGTATTGAATGTACCAACTGCATCGCATTTTATTTAAACTACATAGCACTTGTCTAAATATTTTAAACCTCAAGAGTGTTCTCTTCATCACATTAATAGAGTACTAAATTTTAAAACAATTTAAAAAAATGTCTACTATCATTTGGCAACAATTAAAATGTTTGTTGTTTTTTATTAATGTGGTGTCTGTGCCTTTGAAAAAATTGCAACTGGTAATTCCCACACAATGTTTATTCTTTTGTGTGTGTACATAAACAACATGTTGCAAACAGTGAATTGATTGTGTGATGTAGGGTTTGTATTTGATTGCAAATGCGTCGCGTGGGAATTGTCAATGGAAAGAAATGGGCGTGAGGCACATTTGTCATGTAATTTCACACTAATTTAGTCATATCATTGCATATACAGTACTGTCTGTATAAACTTACAATATTGTCAGCTAATTAAGATTTTCATGTGAATTAAAAGATAACTAACAATTTGTTCAAACGTGATTAGTCATCGAGATTTAGTTACAAGATTAGAATGATAAAATAGATGACAATTTATTATTTAGTTAAGTAACAGAGAAGGTTATTATTCACTTGTTAAACCGGCAGTAACGTACAACACTGCATGTCAGTGTGCAATTAGTATTGATCAGATTCACTGTAAATAATAAATTTACAGGATCAGTTTCAACCACCCGTAGCTCAGTGGTTAAGGCACTGACCCGATACCAGCATGGGTTCAAGTTTGTGTATAAAACTTGAAAAGTATATACACTGTTGATAATTCCAGACAATAATAAAACAACTGTACAGTGTTCCCAGTTGACTAAAACTATATGGATTCATCATTCAAATTAATCTGACCCTTCAAAAAAACATTATTAAAATAGCAAAACATAAACATTCGGATAGAGTGTTAGATTTGGGTATAGATTTGAGTCCGGTAGTGAATACGAACCCCATTTTGTCTTCCAACAAATGTCCAATCAATTGAAATATGTTCCTCGCAAAAAAACATGGAAGCGCTAAAAACCCCGATAATTAAATTTGTTCGACTTTTTGTTTCATTCAATAGATTGTGTTGTTCTGTTTTACAACTCAATAATGCAATGTGTACTGTTAAATGCCAAACGTGCTTGTAGTACATTACTTAAACAGACAATGTCAAATGTAATTAGTTTTGACTACAAATGCATTATAGTACATTATAGTACAGCTAAAAATGAATACTAATTCAATGCAAGTTGACAATTACATAAACGCGGCAATAGGGTTATGCAAAATTTACATAAACCGCAATTATCAAAATTTATTAAAACTTTGAACGTGCTTCTAATAATGACGTTTTCATATATATATATATATATATGAACAATGTCATACATTATCACTAAACGTGTGAAGTACAAATAGTGTTTGCTATCACCACTTTTATTCAAAACTTTATAAAATAACTGAATGTTTTGTTGTTTTGTTTCAAAATGTATTTTGCCATAAATACTCTTAAATTGTTCAAATTTTGAAACAGAAGACACAAAACGAGGCTTTAGGAGCTGAACAAAATAATCTGCAGTAATAGCTTTTAAACATTGCGAATTTTTATTTTATTTTAATTAGGTATGTTTGTTCTTGAAATAACGGCTTACATATATTGTCTAATTTACACTGTAGCTAATGTCTATGTTTGCAGTAAATACATAGCTGCATTGTGAGTATTTCAAATACATATTGTATGTATATGCGTCTGTTTTTGACCTCATTCCAGCGTGCAATGTGCACAATGAAGCCTACTTAGTTATATATATAGATATATATATATATATATATATATATATATATATATATATATATATATATATATATGTTGCTTAGTATTCAAAACGCGGATTTATGCATTATGAACTTGACAAAGTTGGTGTTTACATGGCTAATGTAAGTTGACAATTTTACAACACTTTCACTTTATTTATACAATTGACACATTTGTGAACAATTGAATTGGATTATAGACCTTATATTATTGTATATTAATTGAATCGTTGTAATGTAATAAATTGTATTTGCATTTAAAAAACGGTTTTAAAATTAATTTGCACTTGTGTTTAGTAAACAATGAGTCAAGCAGCCTAACTGCCGTTATTTAGGAATCTTAATACTATTTAATGTTAATTCAGAGAAGCTAATGATCCTGAGGATGCTGAGTAATATTTATAAAACCCCAATTTCCAATAATGGTGATATTCCTGACTGTTCATCCTCCATGTGGTGCCCCTTGGCATCTAGACTAATAACAACAGGGTCTGAGTGCACAGTGGTATAACTGAATTTCCACTTTAGTGGGTGGGTGTAAGTATACACCCAAGATACTTAAAAGGTATACATATACCATATGTACCCCTTGGGCTAAAAGAGATAGCCCTAATCAAAAGTTAGGAGACCTCGTCAATCTTTGCGAACAGTGGCGACGTCATAAGGATTAGTCAAAATATTTTGTTTTTTTTCTCCATTTGTTAAGCTTATCAAGCCATCCAAATCGATCATTCAATATGCCGTACAAATATAGAAATAATAATGGGGTGACTATGTCACCAACCACAGTGCTGATATTTAAACACTATTATTACTGCTGTTAAGTTCAACATTACAGAGATAACCATAATGGTATTTTTTATCTTACCATAATATGTCATAAAATTATAGGGTATTAAGAAAACAATAACTTCCACATTTCTTTCTTTTGTTTTCAACATTTTAATCAACCAGTTAATTCATTTAAATTTAAATAATGCAGTTTTACAAAATTACTAATTGTATGCTTATTGGACGTTTAATAAATAAAAATGACTTATCGTTGCATAATTGTGTCTCTTTAGACACTGTAGTGAATTTAGATTTCACAATTATAAACAATGGTCAAACCTTATAGTAAAATACTAAGTTTTTCATGACATCCTTATATTTCAATTTAAAATTTAACATGTTATTTTAAAATACTGGTAGTACTATCAATATATAATAATTAATTTTAAACTCTCTAAATAAAGTAATTTTTTCAAATGTACAATGAACAGCGGTTACATTTTCCATTGTGTAGAAAAACAACTCATTATGTGCTACATTATTGAATCCGTTTATTACAGTTTATCAATTTGCACATTTAGTACCATTTTGTGGGCTTTTATTAATAATGAATTAGTTTAATTAGACAACATTTAATCAACATATTATGTACAAAAAGTCATTTTGTTTAAATGTATCTAAAATTGTGAATAATTTATAATAATAGCAAATGGTATCATTTTAAAATATGAATTGATTATTCAATTTAACGAATTGTTGTAGAATGTTTGGGATACCAAAGTGCAAATTGATTTCGTAATTATTATTGTCTAGTTTTGTACAATTATGTCAATTTCGTTCGTTTGCTTCATTTTCAGTCCTTCCATTTATAGTCCAATGTTAAATAGAAAAATGAATACTGTATTCATACAATTCACACAGTTTCTAGTGTTTTTTACATTTGAGTTTATGTTTTTGAATTGTTTGTTTTAATTATTGCTTTGATATGATATTATTTTACAAAGGCAGCGTTTAATGTTATAAATATTACATTTTGAGTTTATGTTTTATTAATTATTATTATTATTATTATTATTATTATTATTATTATTATTATTATTATTATTATTATTATTATTATTATTATTATTATTATTATTATTATTATTATTATCAACTTTAACACTTCAATAGGAGTACGTCCATTATTATTAAATATAAAAAAGACATTTTTACATTATTAATGTAATATATAAAATTCTAAAAAACAAAGTTATGCAGCGTTTCAATTGATAAATCCCTTTATAACAACTATAAAACATTTTCATTCTAATAATTAAAATAGATAAAACTTACCCATTACCAAGAAATGACTCCATTACCAACACATATTGTTCAAATGTTTTTTTAATAATTTATAATTTACAGCCTTATCCAAACTAGCATATCCCTGCCAAACAATTTTCAAAAAGTCGAAAACAGTTATGTAGATGATTCGGACTATCCTAATAGTCGCAGTTGGCACCAAAAAAGGAACCCACGTGGACTAAAACAATCGAGCTTGCCCAACGACTGTACTTTGAATGACCATCAACAAATGCTCAGCGTGTTGCCGGGAACCGGGTGGGACAATTTGGTTAATCAGGAACGCGGTTTGACTATTGACCGGGAAAGTTTTGTTCATTGTCGCACATCAGCTGATAGAAAATATATCGTTCCCGATGATGTTATTGTTGGTATGTATGGCACTTATATTACTATTGAACGTACTCACTTAATAACTAGTAAAATATTTCGACCATTCCCAGATATTTGTAAGTCTCTTAATATTTATTGGCCATGTATTTCTAGCACAGTTAAAGAAAGACCATTAAAATGGATTGGCCATGTTTTACGTAGATCGCCCACTCATCCAGCCAGAATAGCTATAGAAGCCCACCCATCACCCGGATAAAAAAAAAGGCCAGGTGGTCAACGGAAAATTTGGACAGACAATGTAGCATGCATACTCAGTCCTTTTATTTATGCTAAGCCTCCTAGTCCAAATAAATTATTTAAATGGGCATCTGTTTGTTTACCCTATGCAGCCAACAGAGATCATTAGAGGGGTTTAACTCGGGGGATGTAATTAACATTTAATGTCAGCACACCTCAAGTGTCGTTCTTTGAGTACACACTACAAAAGTTGACGTTTTTACAGACGCTTTGGTTTTTTGGACTACCCTGAGTGAAAATAACCGGTGGGGGGATGTTTATCTCCGATGATGATGATGATGACTTATATTACTGACAATTGTTTGAGTATTTTAGTTATTGATGGGTTTCTAGAGGATTTTATTTTTATTTAGAATTTTCAGATTTACTTGAATAATAAATCCACCTGATTTTTAAGGCAACCAGGTGCACTGTTTTATCTCATGTGTTATTATTTGTTTATTTGCAATACTATCAAATTGTTCACGTTTTAAAGAAAATTGAAAAACTTATACTTTTTACAAACCAGAGTTTTGTTTCATATAAATTTATATATAATAACAAAATGTCTGGTTTAAACCAACCATCATTGTTAGAAATTATAAATACAGTTTTATACCGAAACTGTATTTACTGAGATACGGGTGGTCGAAACAGATCCTGTAAATTTATTATTTACATTAAATCTGATTACTCCCAACGCCATGCGTTAGCAACAATAATAACCCTTTTGAAAATGACACAACTTTAGTTTTTTATTTTAAATTGTAAAAAATGTAGAGCCTATCATGCATTCGGAAATCAAACTTTCTTCCGAAGTATTTGAATCGATTAACGAGTGTCGTTCGCTCACTTCTAATTCGATCAATTCAGCTTTACATGGAGGCTATCAAATGTTCAAAATAAATGGCGATTTTTCGTTTGAAAAAGAAAGCATACGCGAAAAATTGGCAAGTGATTTTTATAATTATATTTCAAAGCATGTTGGTTGTGCATCGTGTAATTTACTAAATAGATCAATGTGTTGATGTAGCAATGTATATTACAATAATTACAATTTGATAGCATAATTCTTTCTTTATTATTATTATTATTATTATTATTATTACAAAACCCTTTTACTTTAAAAATAAACTTGGGGTAATAAGATAACATTTACAGTAAAAAACAACAACAAAGTCCCATAATTCAAAACAAACATGAAACAACAAAATTATTCCACGTATTCGAACATTTTGTCAAATGTTTTGTTTAATCCCATAAAGCATTTATTTCAATTAGATCTTCCCTAATAGTTCTTAATCAAGTTTACTGTAGTCTACCCCAACCTTTCTTTTACCATTTTTAATCGTCCATTCCAAAACCGTTCTTGCTGGTCTTTCGGACGGTAAACGTAGAATTTGACGAAGTAATTTTTTCGTCTAATTGTAGTAAACGAAAGTTATTTCTTTTCATGATTTCATCATTTGAAATGTAATCACGCCAAGTAATCTTTAAAATACTTCTAAGACACCAGCGATAAAAAAACATCCACCATCTTGTCAGTCCTATCTGTTCACTTCCATGTTTTACTTCCATATATTGCTTACAAACAAAGTTTTGTCTTTAGGTGAATGAAAGAAATTGACCATATTAATTTAAGTTTATAAAAGACTGACAATGCTTTTCCAAATCTGGTTGAATACATCAAACGTTTTAAAAACACAAATTTGACTATTTCCAATTGCATTTTTTTCCGATTCAAACATCTACAGGGTCAATCGCGGGGATTGGTAGTTCAAAGTGAAATACGTCACAATCGTTTCCTCGTTCGACTATTGCCAGATTCGAAACTCAATCCGCGTTTCAAAGAGCGCTTGATGGATGTGGCGTATTATTTGGAAAAAGGCAACGTTGATGTCCAAGTCATCGACATGTACGACCGCGAAATTGTCGATTCGGCAACAACCAACAAGTCGTTCAAATCTCAAACCATAAACGAGGCTTTAAATGCATTCTACTTGGCCGATCTTATTGTTAGGTAGGCACGATTATATTATTTTCAAATTTACATATATTATATTATTTATATATATTATATTATTTATATATATTATATTATTGTCAATTGACTCGACATAGACGCGATCAGAAATAAACCGATCAAGCTAGTCCCATATCTGGATAAATGGAGAGGGTTTGAGAACAGAAACAATGGGAGGAGGCCATTGCGGTAAACACCAACAAAGAATTGAATAAGCAGTAATAGTCTTTTATAGACTCAAATCAATAGGGTCATGTTTTTTTATTCATATACTTATGATATTGTTTATTCCTTCATATATGTCGGAAAACAGAAAAACCAAAATTGATGTTAAAACCAGACTTGGGAAAGCAATGGCAGTCTTCCATAAACTTAAATCAATATGGTCATGTTTTTTTATCTGAAGAGAACTGATTCTAGTTCACTGTATGACAGAAGAAATGTTGGTGAACTACAGAAGAATTGTCTAGTAATCATTTAAGAAAATCTAATTAAATTGAATATTTCATAGGTAATCAAACAAAAACGTTTGACAAAATATTCAAACACGACATTATTTTGTTGCCTCATGTTCTTTTTGAATTATTGAACCTTGTTGTTGTATGTGCTTTTTTTGAAGAAAAATGTTATTGTAACAATAATAATACATTAACAGTATTAGTAATAGTAATAATAGTAATAATAATAATAGCAATAATTACAATAATAATAATAATAATGGTAAGCATAATAATAGTAACAATAATAATAATAGCAAAAATAATAGTAATAGTAACAATAGTAATAATAATGACAATAATAATAATAACAAGAATAATATTAATCATAGTAATAATTACAATAATAATAATAATGCTAATAACTTTAATAATAATAATAATAATAATAATAATAATAATAATAATAATAATAATAATAATAATAATAATAATAATAGTAATAATAAGAATGACAATAATAATAATAATAATAATAATAATAATAATAATAATAATAATAATAACAATAATAATAATAATAATAGTAATAATAATATTGACAATAATAATAATAATTACAATAATAATATTAATATTAACAATAATAATAATAATAATAATATTAATAATAATAGTGGCAATAGTACTAGTAATGATGACAATAACAATAATAATAATAATAATAATAATAATAATAATAATAATAATAATAATAGTAACAATAGTAATAATAAGAATGACAATAATAATAATAATAATAATAATAATAGTAGCAATTGTAATAATAATAATGACAATAATAATAATAATAATAATAATAATAATAATAATAATAATAATAATAATAATAATAATAATAATAATAATAATAATAATAATAATAATAATAATAATAATAATAATAATAATAATAATAATATTAACAATAATAATAATAATAATAATATTAATAATAATAGTAGCAATAGTACTAGTAATGATGACAATAACAATAATAATAATAATAATAATAATAATAATAATAATAATAATAATAATAATAATAATAATAATAATAATAATAATAATAATAATAATAATAATAACAACAATAATAATAATAATAGTAACAATAGTAATAATAATAATGACAATAATAATAATAATAGTAATAATAATAATAATAATAATAATAATAATAATGATAATAATAATATTAATAATAATAACAATAATAATAATAATGGTAATAATAGTATTGATAATATTGAGTATATATTAAACTATATTTTCTTGTACAGAGATTTTGGTACACACAGCATTTCGTCTATTTATATTGGTGCTGTTTTGGCCAAAACAGATACTCTAGACAAAAGTTCGGCAAAAATTAAAAAAGAAGATCGCTGGAAATTGGCCAGTTCGGCCAGAGCCAGTTTTTCAAGTTTAATTGGATCAGAAATAGGCGTTTCGACAGCAAAGAATGTCAGTTTGGTAAGTTGCACCAAATATTTTAACTCCACTCGAGCCGGTCACGTTGTCCGGTTGAGGGAGCAGTTTGAGGTCAATATTAACCCAATCAATCGACCAATCAAGTGAAAGCAGCATGATTCCAATAACGGGTTTTGGCCAAATTCAAATTTCAATTATAAGGGAAATTGGGGTCATTGTGGGATGTTTCAGAATTTTTATGATAAAATTCTGTATGCGTAGCAATTTCAAAAGCATACAGATCTACAAGAAAATCGGCCCAACAATCGTAACTGTCCTTGAAAAACCACATAGTAACGAATTCAGTAAATAAATGACGCAAGAGACTAAAAATTTTTTACATTAAGTACCTCATAAAAAAAAAGACAGCCAATGAAAAAACTCAGCCAATTAAATGTGTCTTTAAAAACAACCAATAAAATTCATTCACCCACTGTGATAGCTAGGATCTATCACAACCATGTAGACTAATCTTGTTGTCATGTCCTTTTTAGAACAAAAGGATTTAAAAGAAAAGAAAAATATACAAGCATTTTTCCTACAAGGTCAATAGGATATAGAACTGTTGGTATTGAAATACCACACATTTACTTTTACCGAAGATTTGTTCTAATTGATCACTTTCCTTGTGCCCATATGCCGTAGATAGCAAAATCGAACCGAACATTAACGCACTAGTGCATTTTAAGACACGTGTTTCCCATTCTACATATGTCTAACTCGGATGAATGCATACCTAAGATTAAATTTTAGGATTATTTGTTAAGAAACACTATTTACTTTAATAATTGTCTATGAATAGTATACATTAACTTAATAGGTTCAATACTACTGTTAATTAAAACCAACATAATTTGCTTAAAAAATACATTTTGTTCAAAAAAATACGTTAAAAATTTATAAGAAACTGTAAAAATTTAACGATTTAACTTAAGTCCGTCAAATTTCATCCATTTATTTATTTATTTACCTACTTGGAATAGCAGCATATTGATACAATCCTGTATAATGCGATTTTTCATAACATGACTGATTTCCTTGACAAGTAATACGTTATTTTCCAAACGCATAATAAATATACCATTTAATAAAAACAAAAAAATAGTAACGTGTAAATTTGGGCAATAGAAAATCAAATGTACAAATGTCAGCATTTTGTTTATCAAGGTTTTTGTTGTTTAAATAAGTTAAAATTTATTTTAAATTATAAGTGGTATTGCATAAATATTGATAAATCATGAGTTTGTTAGTATATACATCATCGTCTATAATTTAAGAAGTAGCCAAATTCAAAATCTTGAACTCAACATTGCAGAGTTGTGTGTACGTCAGGGTTTTACTAGAAATTATACATTTACAACTCCTAAACTAATTAGTATTAAAAACGTAGTTATTAAACTAAAACATTTGTAGAAATCACATAACGTACAACAAAGACGTCACATTAATTATAAAATGTACAATATTATCTGATAATTAAAATACAAGTAAAATTTATTGATATATATTGTAATTAATAAAATATATTACATAAAATATTAACTGACTCATAATCTAAGATTGAGTAAGATTATCAATATAAAATATAACGTCAAATATTTTTTAAATGCAAAGCATATCTAATTTTTAGGATTAATAAATTGTTTTATATATAATTCCCTTCAAAATATTAAATGATAAATGAAAATGGCTTGTGTTTGTGTGTAATCAAAAATAACCTATAAAAAATCAATAAAAATTATTATAAACTACAGTGTTTATAAATTATGACTTTAAAACTATTTTGATTATTAATATGAAAAACTTTGAGCGAAACACACATTCAAAATGTCTTGTTTATTAAATATTGTAAAATAATGTTTTATTTTAAAAATTTGATTAATATTTTGTTCGAAATAGGGTATTTTAATTACATTTAATTGTACCTTTTAAACATTTCAATTAATTTTTTGAAATGTATTCAGTAACTCATTTATTTTATTTCATTAATTTTGCATTTTTTACGGAAAAGAAGTGGACATCTTGGCAAAGCCTGCATTTAGTGAACCGGTGGTGGGATTCGAACCCATGTCCACCAGGTCCAAGTCGAATGCTGTACCGCCAGACCACCCCGGCACAAATTTTAATACTGTATAAAAGTACATGAGTCAAAATACTAACAAATGCTGGTGGTTGGACTTTTAATGCAGATAAATTCTTACGAAAAAACGCTTACCTATAGTACAATTACAAGTCATGGCGGTCCAGTATTTCAAATTTCCAACCTCAGTCTTTCCAAATGGGAATCCAATGTGGACGATAATTTGGTTGCAATCGATCGAAGCGGAATACCCATTTTCGAAATTATTACCAAACGTTCAATGCCCGAATTGTCTTCAAAAATGATTTTCGTTTTGACAGCTACTCTTCAAGCAGCTGTCAAACGTTATTACAAAGCAAACATGGTGGTTGGCAAGTATTTTTATTTATTCGTGCTTTTTGTATTTTGAGTTAGAAGTAACTGCCATTAACAACTGTCGTTCAACAGATCAAGGTAGCGCGAAATTTAAATAATGTGTCAATATTTCAACCCCCTAAACATTGATTGGTTGGTGATCACGTAATCACCTTTTCATTTTTTCTATATTTGAACGGCGTATTAAACGATCGATTTCGCTGGCTTGATAGGCGTAACAAACGTAGACGAATAGCAAAGTTTCTTGGCTGGTAGATGGCAAGCTTGTGACGGCGCCAGTGTTCGCAAAGACTCACAAAGTCGCCTGATTTCTTATAATATACATATGCTTTAAAATAACTTTTAAGTACACAGGGTGTATGCCTGCGCCTTATTGGAAGCCTAGTTATACCGTTGTGCATTCGGTCTCTGCTGTTGGTATTCTACTTGCCTTTATATACTCAAATCCTCAGAATCATGAACCCTCATTGTTTATAAAAATGAATGCATTATAAAATTAAAATAACTACAATGCGTTGCCTACATTGCCTATAGGATGCACCAATCCGTCATCTGCATATTTCGACAGTGAAGCCAATATTGGTTCGACAGAATGCGATGATGACAATCCATTGAATAACAATCCAATGGAGCAATCATTTTTAGGCGGTGTTTATCAAACATGCCAAGGTCCCAACGATATATGCCAATCGGAACTTATTTCCAATCCAGCCACTGGACAACAAACATGTCCCGAAGGCTATGTGGCAGTACAACTCATTCCCGATCAAATGCAAAAATGTTACGAAAATTGTACACAACATGGCTGGATAAATAAACCCGAATGTACCGAGGTTTGTGCATTGGTCAAAACATTTTGGTGTTCGTTAGATCCCAGTTTGATCGAAACCAATCAACCAAATCGAGAAAATGGCTTCCTATTTGGCGGTCTGTACACCGACAAGGATGTCAATCCGATAACCGGACAATTTCATTGTCCCGAATACTATTGGCCCATTGTGGCTAGTCGCCATATACGTTTGTGCTTGTCCAATGACCACGAATTGGGTTTGCGAAATTCGTTACATTTTGGCGGATTTTTCAGTTGCTATTCGGGCAATCCACTAACATCCATTGTCAAACGCAACCAATCACATTCGAACAATGGACTGATGGCAGATTCTGCGTCAAGTGCCATTCAACAGCGTTCGTCAATTCAACAGTGGCTGGATATTCAAGGTCAGTTGGATAGTGGACAAGCGTTCAATATAAACAAACCCAATTTGAAAAAGCGGACCAATCCGTTTGTAAATGACTACACCAATTTGTTTTCTACTGTATGGCCTAAACAATGTCCGACTGGATATACAGCTCATTTAGCCGCAATCGAAAATGTTTGTCAAGTAAATACGTTAGAAATTTGATTAATCGTACCGTTTTTTTGCACAAAGAATGTATAAAAATTGAATTTATTTGTTTTCATTAGGTAAATTATTGTTTAAAATCCGGTGTGTTGAAAAAACAACATCAAAGGGAATTAAAAAGACCTCCTTTTGTATTGCCAGTAAGTTGACGGTTTTGGATTTATTTAATGTCCATTTTTTATATTTAATGTTATTATTTATATCTGTGTTTTTAACAACAGAAATTCATTTTTGTGTTAATGTAAACAAGCGTATGGGAGTTTAAAAATAATTAGGTTGTATTAAAAATAATAAAACTACATAATACTACTTTATTATTAATAAGTAACCATGTAAACTCTTTTTAATTTACCTTGTTTATTCAGGTTAATGAAAGTGAACCAACTAAAAGTATCGTTTTTGACACTGATAATTTTACTAATAATGTTAGTACTGATTTAAATAATAAAAGAAAAACCAAACTCCTTAAACGATTAGTAAATTCAGTTGTAAGTATATATATATATATATATATAAGCATGTTCGTAACAATAATGACATCTATTACCTAAAGGACTTCATTACTGTCCTGTTGTGTACAAAAGTTGTTTTAAATTATTATATCTTTAGTACTTTAAACACTTTACGAGAAACGCATCTTTCAACAGTGGACATTTGTGCGAAGCCGGCATATGGTAACGGGAGTGACCCGTGCAAACCCAGGTTCGAGTCGAGCGCTGTACCGCTAGACCACGCAGGTATAAAAATGGGAAATAGTCTGCCGGGGTGGTCTAGCGGTACAGCGCTCGACTTGAACCTAGACCACTGGCGATAAAGTGCGGGCCCATGTTCGGCTTGGCCAAAATGTCCATTGCTGAAAACTTTGAAAGTAGTAAACATAAATAAAGGAAAAGATAGCAAAACAAATGGTATGTTAATAATGAAGAGGTGCTTATGGAATCAAATTATTTGATTTACTGTGCACGGAAAAAATGACATAAAAGTACAATGCTTTAATACATCAACATCTATTTACCTGTAGTACTTTTATGTAGTTTGCAAATCTAGAAAACAACGTAATTGACCACCATTTTATCATTAATTAATGTGTTTTATTGGCTTTCAAGTTGCACTAATAGTTTTGTTTGTCCACAAGTTTTTGGTTTGTTGTAAGTGCATGTATATATATATATATATATATATATATATATATATTACTTTTATACACAGAATAATTTTGCACGTGTTATCATAGATTGGTGTGTTTATCGAGTATTAAAAAATACAATTTATCATTAACAAATAAAATATTTTGTCTTGCAGTATGATATACACAAAAAAGAAAACAGGGAAGGTGCACTAAAAATACATGATGCCAACGGACGCCTAATAGAAAAAAAAGACGGTTATTGGATGCCATCCAATGACAATGCTCCATCAAGCAGCAAAGAATTGACAACGCTGACACTTGCAACAATAGGCAGTCTTATTACAATCACCATAATCCTTCTAATTGTGATTTGTACTCTTGTATTTCTTTTTTTCAAAATCCAAAAAAAAATTTAAAATTATTGCCTTCAAGCAAATTTCAAATTAATCATTAAAATTATCATTTATGATTTGTTACTATAATAATTTTTCTAAATTATTTTAAAGCCGCTTTTTTTCAACAAACAAATTTATTTTACGTCCTATTGAAATACAACTAAAACGCTTCCGCTTCTATCAAACATATATAAATCAACGAATTATTATATTGTAAACGAAATACAATTTAAAAAAATTATTTTTAGACACTCGTTAATCTTGTTTAAAACGTTGCAAACACTAATAAGAATACTTACAATTGGTTGATCTATAATGAATTTATGTGTTCAATAGATTTAAAAAGTATTACTACAGATAGCAAACTTTTGAAAATACAATTGTAAGCCTCCTTCCTCCTGTTGATATAACTTTTTTTACTATTTTGAATGTTTTACAGACATTCCAGCAAAACTTAATGTGGGCCTACATTTAGTGCCGGTGGTGGGAATCGAACCAATGTCTTCCCCGGTCCGATTCGAGCGCTGTACAGCTAGACTACTTTGGGAGATAGAACACGAACCCACAACACTGTGGATCAGCAGGCTCTAAAAATTGCATTTATTTCTGCCATTACAATTGCAAACATCATGATCACAGAACAATACGTACATTGAAAAATGTTCAATCAATAGTTATTCGTTTTATCGGTTCATTTATTCCATTACGGTCAGTGACGTCATTATCCCCTTGATTAGTTCAATATATGTACAGCATATTGAGTGATCGATTCCAATAACCTAACAATCGACAAAAATATAGAAGTATGACGACGGCTAATAGACAGCAGCGATTGATAAAGCCGCCAATTTATTACAGAAACGGAAGTATTCGTTTAGAGCTTTATATACATTACTCAAATCGTCAAAATCATTGGCATCCCATTTGTTTTAATTCACTCTACCTATAGGCCCAATTTCTAATCATGGTGAAGTTGCCAACTGTTGCTCCTCCATACGATACTTCCTGGATTAGGTATCCATGGTCATCTAAACTAATAACGGCAGAAACCGAGTGCACAGCGGTATAATTGGGCTTCTGCTTCGGTGGGTAAGTTCAAGCACATACCAAAAGTGTTTAAAAGGTATCTTAAGATGTGCCTATACTGTGTAGCCGTTGGGCAAAGAGGAATTACCCTGACAAAAGATCAAGCGACCGCGTCAATCTTTGCGGACAGTGGCGCTGTCACAAAGACGCGCTCTACCAGCCAAGAATTTTTGCTATTCTTCTCCTTTTGTTACACTTATCGAACTATTGAAGTAAGTTGCTTAATATGCTGTATAGATATTAAAAAAAGTGACACGTAACCAAACAAATAAATACTTGTATGGACGTAAGATACAAACAAATGAACAGATTTGTTGGATGTATTTTGATTCACGCCACTTGCACAAATCATCCAAATTTAACCAAATAGCAAAATATACTTAATCACAAAAAGCCTAATGAACAACTTCAGAAATTTAGTAAACAAATTTTAAAATTAATAACTAATGTGCAAACTTACTCTGTATACACTTACATTGCAGCATTTAGCTATGGTTTAGAAAAAGTAAAAAAGTTTCAATTGTGATACCAACCTCCACACTGACCCACACACCCCACTCCATTCATTATGAATCAAACACAATTGCAAAACAAAAAGCAACAAAATGTAACATTCAAAGTTTTCAAATTCAAAACATACATACATTATTTATTGGAAAATGGAAAACCAGCAGCACAGCCTATCAATTTAGTATATAAATAAAATATGGTAGCAATTTGCAAAACCAAAACCAATAATTTCGATTGTATCTGTCATCATTGGTTGGATTCGACTCGAAACAAAATGGCAACGCTTTTGATATGTTTGTCTAGGATACAACGTACCATTTTATGCCAAAAACAACCCCATCTATTCAAGTCAAGTGAGATACGGATCAAGAAATTGACGCTTTGTTTCAAAACGAAAAAGGCACTCTCACAAGACTGACAATAAACAAATTAAAAATACAACACAAATTTTATAATAATAATAATAATCACATTCGCTTCAAGTGATAATAAGTATAATGAAACAAGTCAAATAAAAATTATTCTTAACAAAAAAAAATCATCATTTAGCATGTGCGAAATTGTAAAATGGAATGGTGTTCGGGTCAAAAAAATTATTAAAAATCATAACAACGACCGCCTATCCACCAGTCAACAAGCATTGGCTGAACGCGACAGAGGCATGAAGTAGGTCAGACAACGAAGCAGAAATAGCCGAATAAGAGCAGCTACTTGGGGCGATATTCCGCCAGCCATCGACACCAAATCGCAAAAACTGGGATACAAATGAATGGCGTGCTTGTGAAATCGTTCCGATGGCTGGATGTGATACAATTGGGTTAGGATGAGAATAAGACACGGATCCCAGGCGTGTTTGTGACCGTCGATAATTAGGCCGTGATAGTAGGACAGGGCTTCTTCGATCACTTGACGCAACAGTTCGTCAGCCTGAAATACAAGTAAGTTGATATTTAAATAGAAAACACACACACACACACACATATACAACATTGAAATTGTAATGAGTGAATACAACACACACCACACATACTTCATCCGACAATTCACTTGGTTCGTCAGCCAAACGAAATAGAATTCGCAGGGCACAAAGCAAACTGTGAGTTTCTTGTTTGAGCAGATTTGGCTTGGCTTTCACTTTAAAGCCTACAAATCAAAATTAAATGTCTAGTATGAAGGCATAATATTAAAAGTCAACGTCATAACACGCTAAACCAAATCGCTTAGAGTCATTCATTGATTTTGGTTGGTGACGTAATCACCTCTTCATTATTTTTCATATTTATACGGCATAGTAAATGATCGACTTCGATGGCTTAATAAGTCCAACAAACGTAGGAGAATAACAAAGTTTCTTCGTTGGTAGATGGTGTCCTTGTGACGTCGCCACTGTTTTTTAAAAATCGAAGAGAGTGTCTGATTTTTGTTAGAATTATCTCCCGACCCTAAAATACCTTTTAAGTATCCTGACTGTATGCTTGCACCCACCCGTCGTAGGGGAAACCCAGTTATACCGCTGTGAACTTGGACTATGTTGTTATTAGCCTAACTGTCTAATGGGCACCTAGTCCAGGGTGCACTACGTGGAAGATGTACCATAAGGAATATCACCATCATTGGAAATTGAGACTTTACCAGCATTAGTCAAATCCTCAGGATTATTAGCATTCCAGTGCTTTGACTCAATCACAAAAGTACAAAATTGTCCCAATGGAACAGTGACTCAATTGATAAACTCAAATTCCACGTAGATTAAAATTAACTTGACCGTAAAAAAGTCTATATCGTAAAAACGTTTTCAGGAAAACACAGCAAGGCAACATTTTTAAGACCGAATTAAAATCTTGGCCGTTGGCATTGTCTAAATTAGACGAAAAAGAAAATGACGTTAGCAGACGAAAGATGGAAGTCATTGAAGCTCACAATACAATCCATATTCTATATAGAGATGAAAAATACGTAACAAGACGTGTATATTAACATTGGACGTAGAAAGTAACAAAAATCGAGGTTGACCGATGGTTCAATTGCCGCCAGCAGAATCAAATGGAGAAAGCTAACCCGAAAATAACGACCTTCAGGAAAAAAGGAAAAGCTGTAAAAAATGAAGTGAGTTTTTAGAAAAATCAATAATAGACAACATTGTTGAATTGAGAAAGGACGAGTGCAAACTGCAAAAAATAAAAAATAATCTAATATTCTGTACAAATACGTCACTAACTACAATAATTCAATCAATGAATACAATACTAACCAGCTTGAAATAGTATATTTCGCTGCTCGTCATGAGAATTGAACGTTTTGGCAAACACATGCGATTCCAATAGGCATTTGACCAATATCAAGCGCTGTTTGGGTGACATGTAGGCATACATGCCCCGCTCATTGATAGGCAAAGGTTTGGCAGCTGTCAGTTCACTTTTCCGACATGCATCGTCGGTCGAATTGGCATCACCGAAATCGTCTTGCTGGGTAGGAAGGAAATTTTTCACTGATGCTTCGCCATTAAATTCTTCAACTAGTAATTAGTACACAACAACGAACAATTAGCAATACGCTGCGCTACAACAACTAAACATAAATTGGACAATATAACGTTGTCCTGGGGTAGAGTTTAGTGGCACATCGCTGGAGTTCAACTTGGGCCGGCGTAGGGTTTGAGTATCACCATCGGTATTACGTACTGTAAAATATTTTCCCTAAAGCATTCAAGCACTAGCAATTATATTGGAATGCTAACGATACTAAGGATGTTGAGTAATGCTTATATAGTGTCAATTTCCAAACATGGTGATATTCCTAACTGTTCATCCTTCATGTGATACATCCTGAACGAGGTGCCAACAGGCAGAAACCGAATGGATTTCCGCTTTAGCGGGTGGGTACAAGCATACATCCAGGATACTTAAAAGGTATCTTAAAATATACGTATACGATACGTAGTCCTTGGGCTAAGGGAGATAATCCTGACAAAAAAATCGTCCATCTTTGCTAACAGTAGCGACGTTACAAGGATGCCGTCTACCAGCCAAGAAACTTTATTATTCCTCTTACGCTTAACACGTCATCGAAATCGATCGTTTTATATGGCGTATAAATATACAAAACAATGAAAAATGGTTTAAATAAGTGCAACATACGTATCAAAATAACCAAGTTTCTTAGTTAGTACATGGAACTCTTGTAACGACACCACTATTGGCAAAAATGAACAAGATCGTCCACCAATTTGTCAGAGTTGTGTGCTTCAGACCAATTCATTCATTCATTTCATTTTGGTTGGTGACGTGGTCACCTCTTCATTATTTCTCATATTTATACGACATGTAGAACGATCGATCTCGATGGCTTGACAAGCGTAGACAAACGTGGAAAAATAACAAAGTTTCTTGGCTGGTAGATGGCATCCTTGTGACGTCGTCACTGTTCGCAAAGATTGACGAGGCCGCCTGATTTTTTTGTCAGGGTTATCTCCCTTAGCCCAAGGGCTACGTATGGTATACGTATACCTTTAGATACCTTTTAAGTATCCTAGGTATATGTTTGCACCCACCCGCCGTAGCGGAAGCCCAGTTATACCGCTGTGCACTCGGACCCTGTTGTTATTAGTCTAGATGCCTAGGGGCACCTAGTCCAGGATGCACCACGTGGATGACTAACAGTCAGGAATGTCACCATCATTGGAAATTGAGACTTTATAAGCATTACTCAAATCCTCAGGATCACTAGCATCCCCTTCAGACCAACGGCTACATATGATATAGTTACACCTTAAGATATCCTTTCATTGCCCTGCATGCACGCTTGCATTCATCAGCAGAGTCCGAGTGCACAGTGGATGGGTAGGAGCATACATCCGTCCTCGTCAATGTTTGCCCTTTACCAGATAACAAACTTTGTTATTCTTCTACGTTTATCAAAACCATCGAATTGTATCATTGTGTATACCTTACAAATATGGGGGTGGGAAAATGAAGAAATGACCACGTCACCAAGCCAAAATGAATGAATAACACAAAAACTTACCATTGACCATGACATCTGCATCAATCGGATCTCGATCCATCTTGTTGGCAATTTGAAACGAATATCGACTGGTACCAGTCGACGTCGTGGGCGACGGAGATGGGCCATTGAACGTCTTGGTACCAACGTTAGCTGCTTTGAACGCTGCAGCATAGGCCGGATAGGATTGGACTGCTAAGTCGCGAGCCTTGTTCAAATAGTGCACATCCTCGTTGCGACTGTGAGCCGAATAAAATAGGATATGGTCGACCGTCTGGATGAGTTCGTATTGCACAACGCATTTGTTGAGTAAGTCTGCAAAGAGGTGGGCCCGAGCCAAATGAACTGCGTGGTCTGTACCCGATCCATCTGACCCGAAAGCGTCTTCGGACGAAGTTTGTTCCTTAACCGACAATGGAATGACGAAATTTTTAATTATAGAAACCGGCCAATAGTAGAGTTGCGAATCAAAGAGAATCATTAAATAATGCATATTGGATGGATTAAGATTCTAATAATGTTATGCTATCCTAATCTAGACAGTAGGCGACGCTTTAAAGATTGAACTCATATTGTTCAATCCTCGCAAAGTTAGGTCCTAACTGGAAGTCCCAGTTGGACTCTTACAGGGTCAGCGATCAAGAAACCTGACAAATTTGAAGCAAGATATCTCAAATACATAGGAGCACCACACCCATTTCGCATCCTCCGTATCTAGGGGAATTGGACGAAAAAGATCAGCAAACGCCAAATTCGGGATGACCTCCAATTTCACAATCTTCCATCATTGGTATCGCAACAACGAGGATTGCATCGATTTAGACATGTTCTTTGTAAAAGATGCAATCTCACGAATCGTAACCTGGCCTTATCCAAATGCCAACTGGAAGAAGAGGGAAAGTGGTCGCAAAACGTACTTGGAGGAATGGTATTCGGTACGATCTTCACATAATCTTCGCCAGCACTTTATCATGAAAACAATGGCTCAGTCGATGGACTGATATATCCCTACAAGCCTCCGAAAATCGTGAACAATGGAAGGGAATTGTTCGAGATGCAAATTTGGAACTAATGAAGATGTGGCATTGCCACTAACTTTTGTTGTTGTTGTACTCCATTTGTACTAATAACATCACGGACCGAGTGCACAGAGGTATAACTGGGCTTTCATTGGAATCCCGCTCAGTGAATGGGTGTTAGCATACACCCAAGATGCTTAAAAGGGTGGTATATCAAGGTATCCGTTTACCAAAAGTAGCCGGTAAGGCTTATGGACCTGTCAATCGGCGTCACTCCTCATTTCCCCAAAGAAGATCGCCTTGCCAATTCCTGTAAACAGTGGCGTCGTCGCAAGGAAACTTCATGTATCCTTCCCTCCCCCCAAGTTCAACTCGCACTTGACCTCTTCGTATAGGAATTTGGAATGCTATACGAACTTGGGAACCAACAAACAGTTGGTTCTATCACCAGCTTTCAATTGATTGACTTAACAAATTGTGCATGCTAAATCTTACCGGACGCCAAGTGAGCAATTGACTTGGTACTGTATCTTTGAACAAATTCACAAGCAAATCAATAGTACAGTCCCAAATTGTCGAATTAAAGCGATTTCCATTAGACAAAACCAGTGTTTCCAAGCAACTCGTGCCAGATCGAGCCAATTGTTCGTGTTCCTGCATGCAGCACCAACGCAGTTGGTGGTAGATATCATCTAGAAACAAAATTTTCAATTAAAATAATGAAAATGTAGAAATCCTTTAAATTGTTGGCTGTTAGTTTTGGAAATTGAAAATTTTCAAAATAAAATCTTTTTTGGATAAATAAAACCGATCATTGATATCTTAAGGGCGATAACTCTGGCAAAAAATCAGGCGGTCTCGTTAATCTTTGTGAATAGTGGCGACGTCACAAGGATGCCGTCTACCAGCCATGAAAGTTCGTTATTTTTATACATTTGTTACGTTTATCAAGCCATCGAAGTCGATCGTTTGCTATGTCGTATAAATATGGAAAATAATGAAGAGGTGACCACATCACCAACCAAAATGAAAAATGATCATTGGTTAATAGGTATTTAACATTTCAAAACCAAATAAATTAAAATAACAACTAATCTCGTTTTAGCAGAAAATTAGGAATGGCACAAACGTGATGTGTACATCAAAATTGACAAAACTATCAACTGCAGCTCTAATTAAAGCGATATCAAGCGCACAAATATAGGTTAGCAGTGCAAGCCAACATACATAAACTCTAATTATAACACGATTGTCATTTGTTAAGTCATACAGAAATGCACATGCTCATATATGGACCATCTATTAACTAATCAATAATAAATAGTTCACTAAAAAATCAAGGCAAATTTTCGTGTAACGCATAACTAGTTCGTTATAATAATGACAAAATCTGAATGAGCCGCTGTCAATAGATTTCAATCGCCTCGTTTTTGTTTCAATTGGAAGTAATAAAAAATTGTTTTAGCCATTAGCTTAATTACTTAATAAGTTACTTTTTATAGAACAAAGAAGTTTCTCGATTTGTCAAGTGAATAGTATTCAAATGGAAAATTAACGTCAATTATAAAAGAAATCGACATAAAAACTAAATAAACAAAGCGAAATAATTGTGACATTTTAAACACAATAATTATTTCTTTATTTAAATATGAACATGTGAATATACAAAGATACGTATGCCAGATAACATAAATTTATAATAAAATACAGCATTTTATTGATCTAATAAATTTGTGTTATCTTGTTATGTTAACAGAATATATAAATAGTGTTTTGCGGTTATCAAGTTAAATCTTACAATTGCATAACCGTAATTCTAATTATTAAAAACGACAAAGCAGATAAAAAAATGCAATAGATCTGACTAAATTAGTTTCAATAAAATGTATAATTACAAAAAAGAAGAAAATTAGTTAATTTGAATGTTTTATTAATATCATATAATAAAATAATGTTAAATTTTTTGTCGTACATAAAAATATATCTTACAAATATTTTAAAGATTACCTGGCGCAATCACATTTAAAATAATGAGATCATAAGGGGAACTGATTCTCGTTCACTACATGACATCATTAAAATTGGACAAAAAAAATTACTTGGTCAAATTCTACGTTTGTCGCACCCAGTTTTGGAATAGACAATTGAAGATGGTAACAAAAAGGTTGGGGTAGACTACAGTAAACTTGACTAAAAACTGTTCGGGAAGATCTAATTGAAATGAATGTTTTATGGGGGTATCAAACAAAACGGTTGGTAAAATGTTCGAATTTTGTTGTCATGTTCTTTTTGAATTATGGGACTTTGTTGTTCTTTTTTGCTCTAACTGTTCTCTTATTGCCCCATGCTTATTTTTTAAAGCAAAAGGGTTTTGTAATAATAATAATAATAATAATATAAAAATTGTTTACCACATTATGGAAGATAAAGTTTATTTACAAAGTGTGTTGTATATTGAACCATGTATTTCAGAATTATTTCTAACGTAAATGTTATTAAGATGTACATTTTGTATAACAAATATCTTTAATCTATTTTTTTTTAAATAAAGTTTAATTAAGTGTAAAAAATTATTTTTAAAAATGTAGTGTAATTAGTTATCATTTAAGTAGCACTAAAAATGTTAAAATTTCATTATTATTATTATTATTATTATTATAACACAATAAAAAGCAATGGACAAGCTTACCCAATAAAATGTCATGCAACACATCGTAGAATTGTGTAAAAATGTCCACAATAGAAAATAACGTATGATTGCACGTCGTATTCATCCATTCGGTTCGTTCCAAATTGGTCCACGTTGTAGCATTCAAATGACTTCTCGTCATCAACGAAGAATGTTCTGCCAAACCGTTGGCCTGACTCGAAATGTCTTCGCTAGACGCTCGGCCTCCTTCCTCATTGACTTGTTCGCTGTGCGACTGATGAACGGAATTTCGGAAATGATGAAATACGCGAAATATGACAGAAAATGTTTCGCGCCACCACAGTGGCTTGAAGCAGTTGCCATATGATTTGAGCACGTCAAAAAATACGGTAAGACCACGTGTACGAACATCTAATTTGCAACTGATTAGTAAAAATGTATCAAATACGAACAATCATTTGTGTAATTCTTAATAAAACCATTTATCAAATGTTGTCATATATATATATATATATATATATATATATATTGCTGAAAGACACAATAGGACATAAGTTTGAATCCCACACTGATACTAAATGCGGAACCATGTTGTGCTCAATTAAATGTCTACTGGATGAAGATAACTACCTGTAAACCACTGAAGCAATAAAAAACCTTCAAATTGTTTTTAAAAAAATCATTACTCAATAATTGATTTTTTTTAATGAACTATTGATATCACGTTCGTTACTAGCCGTATCAATGTTTATACGTGAGCTCTGCGTGCTACAATGATGGATACTCAAAACTCTGGTTGTGAATAATATAAGTGTACTTATTTCAGTGGAATCGAAATAACAACATATCAACTATTTAACAAACGATGCAAAAAAAAATTCAAACAATGTATTAATCATTAGAAACAGCCGAATAACTATACATCGATTCAACTGTTGGTGCAATACAGAAATGTGAAACTGCTAACTTAAATATTTATTGATTTCGATATACATCGAGTAAGACGCGGACAGAAAATTGTTCAGTCACATGCATAGAATAATAATTATTAACATTAACCTAGTTATTACAAAAAAATACATAATAAAGTCGACAGAAGCCGTATGAAATTCTAAACAAAGTGTGTTGTGTTGTGTTGTGTGTATTTCTTTTAAAACTGCAATTCACTAACACACACTAATGATAATAAACAATTGTAAACAGTCGAAAAACCGTGTTGTGCATTCGATGTCACTATAACCAAACGTTATCCCATTAATATGATAAAGATCAAAAATGCAATTTATCGGATCACGATACATATATAAGTCTACTATAAGTCTTCAAATAAGACCTTTCAATCGACTATCTTAATTCGGTTGGAGCTTTGCCAAACCAACGTAGTCACTACTTCCTTATGTTCCATATTCATATGGCATATTAAACAACCTACTTTGATGACTTGATAAGCGTAACAAACATGTAGAAGAATAACAAAGTTTCTCGTATGATAGACGGCACCACTGTTCGTAAAGATTGACAAGGCCGCCTGATCATTTATCAGCGTTATCTCCCTTAGCCCAACAGTTACATATGGTATACATGTACATTAAAATACCCTTTAAATAATCTGGTTGTGTTTTCACCCATCCACTGAAGCGGAATCCACGGTCCCTGCTGTTATTAGTCTACATGCCTATAGGCACATAGTCCAGGATGCACCACGTGGAAGAGGAACAGTTGGGAATATCACCATCATTAGAAATTGAGAGTTTATAAGCATTTGTCAAATCCTCATGATCATTAATAACATTCAAGGTTTCATATACGTAGACATTCAAAAACAAAATAAATTATTAAGCCACTCTGCTACAAAATAAGCAAGTAGATTGAGCTTAAATCAAATAAAATGTATTTATTAATTTCAAATATTAATCAAAACATAAATCACTAATTCTTACAACAGAATATCTCAATTGATTATCTTGGCTAAGTCGGCATTAAGTAGAACCAACAGCGTCTTACATATATGTAATACTATCCAGTTTAGTCAAGCCTGTACATGTGGAGCTGTGCTCAAAAAAAAAAAATCTATCGGTCAGAAAGAGGAGCTCTTATGGATAATCACCGCGCTACAAAGAGTAATCATAATGCCCCCAGTAAAATTACATCCAGTATGTGCATTTATCAGTGTCTCATAAAGTACAATAAAATACAATGACACATAACAAACACTTTCTTTATAGCATTTAAGCCAAATGAATGAACAATTATTGTACAGTAAAAACAGTCAAACGTAACTAGAACTAATAAGTTTTATAATGATTAAAGAAAATTAACAATAAACATTGCCTACTTATTGCGGACGGTTAGAAACCAGTTATCATTGAAAACAGGATATATCACTTATATATATATATATATATATATATATATATATATATATATATATATGCAGATAATCAACCAACTGAAATTAATGGATTAAAAATAACAAAACCACAATCGTTCAATATTTAGATCAAAGTGTGGTGCAACTATTTAATAATGAACATTTTGCCATAAATCACAACTTTGTCTTAAGGTGTGAATGCAGGTGAATAAGAAAATAATTATATATATATATATATATATATATATATATATATATATATATAAAAGAGAGAGAGAGAGAGCAAATATACAAATCACCAAATTAAACAAATAACACTAAAGCGTTAAATAATTATATTGTTAATTCAATAAATACAAACACGACAGATATATATATACCGGAGGGATGCTAATGATCCTGAGGATTTGAGTAATGCTTATAAAGTCTCAATTTCCAATGATGGTGATATTCCTGACTGTTAGTCCTCCACGTGGTGCATCCTGGACTAGGTGCCCCTAGGCATCTAGACTAATAACAGCAGGGTCCGAGTGCACAGCGGTATAACTGGGCTTCCGCTACGGCGGGTGGGTGCGAACATACACCCAGGATACTTAAAAGGTATCTAAAGGTATATGTATATCATATGTAGCCCTTGGGCTAAGGGAGATAACCCTGACAAAAAATCAGGCGGTCTCGTCAATCTTTGCGAACAGTGGCGACGTCACAAGGATGCCGTCTACCAGCCAAGAAAC
Source organism: Cardicola forsteri (assembly GCA_025895645.1). NCBI lineage: Eukaryota > Metazoa > Platyhelminthes > Trematoda > Strigeidida > Aporocotylidae > Cardicola > Cardicola forsteri. The sequence continues at coordinate 200,124 of JAKXYG010001200.1, forward strand.
TTTGTTATTCTTCCACGTTTGTCTACACTTGTCAAGCCATCGAAATCGATCGTTCTACATGTCTAAATATGGGAAATAATGAAGAGGTGACTACGTCACCAACCAAAATGAATGAATGAATGAATATATACCGGAGTAGCAGGAAGTTAATGATCCTGAGGATTTGAGAAATGTTCATAAAATCTTAATTTCCAATAATGGTGATATTCCCGACTGGACTAGGTGCCAACAGGTATATGGACCAATAACAGCAGGAACCGAGTACACATCGGTATAACTGGGCTTCACTAGATTTCCGTTTGGTGAATGGGTGCTAGCATACACCCAAAATGCTTAAAAGATAACTATTTACCCCATATGTAGTCGCCACAGTTTGCAAAAATTGACAAGCCGTCTGATTGTAACCCAAAGGCTACGTAAGATATACCTTAAATGACTTTCAAGTAGCTCGACATACCAAACAACAATGTAACTGTTTCAGAATTCATTCATTTTGATTGGTGACGTGAAAACCTCTTCATTATCTCCCATACGACATATAAAACAAACGAGTTCAATGGCTTGATAAGCGTGACACAAACGTAGAAGAATAACAAAGTTTCTGGGCTGGTAGACGGTATCCTTGTGACGTCGCCACTGTTCGCAAAGATTGACAAGGTAGCCTGATTTTTTATCAGGGTTATCTCCCTTAACCCAAAGGTTACAGATGGTACACGTATACGTTAAGATACTTTTAAAGTATTCTGGGTGTGTGCTTGCACCCACCAGCCAAAATGGAAGCCCAGTTATGCCGCTGTGTACTCGGTCCCTGCTGTTATTAGTCTAGATGCCTGTTGATACCTAGTCCATGACGCACCACGTAGAGGACGAACAGTCAGGAATATTACCATCATTAGAAATTGAAACTTTATAAGCATTAGTCATCATCGTCAGGATCATTAGCATCCCCAATTACTTCAAAATGAATTTACAATTGTCCAAAGCAATCTTACCTGTTGATAATGCGCAACAATTCGCACAAAACAGGCATCCAACCCTTGAGCCAAATTTGGTCCTCGGCAGGCCACGGATCGTTGCCTGGCGTTGTCTGACTGAGCTGCTGCGAGTCGACACTTTGAACAGACAGGAATTTGCATCCTTGATCGGCAACGGTTTGGGCACAAATGCGAATCAGACGAATGCTCTCCATGGCCATGTCGGGAAAGTGCGGATTGCATGCAAATTCGGCCAGAGCTTTGACCAAAGGCTGTCATTGCAATTGGATAAAATATTTATCATTTTATTCAATCGTTTCCGGATGGTCTAGTGGTACAGCGCTCGAATTCGGACCACGGTGGACATCCGGGTTCGAATCCCATCGCCGGCCCACTAAAATGCGGGCCCACGTTTGGCTTCACTAAAATGTTCACTGCTGAAAGATGTGTTTCTCGTGCAAACATACAATAAAAAATAAAATAAATAAAAATAATAATCATGACGATTTGGATAATGCTTATAAAGTGTCAATTTCCAATGATGGCGATGTACATGACTGTCCATCCTCCTCCACGTGGTGTATCGTAGACTAGGTGCCAACAAGCATCTAGACTAATTACAGCAGAGACCGAGTGTATGGCGGTACAACTGGGTTATAGTATACACCCCAAGGTATCCGTTTACCAAAAGTAGCCGGTAAGGCTTATAGACCTGTCAACCCCCAGTTTTCTTAAAAATAGCCTCGTTAATTCCTATGAACAATGGCGTCGTAGAAAAGAAGCGGTCTTCTAGCCAATAACTTTAATTTACCCCACCCCCACACACACACAAGTTCAGTTGGCATCCAACAACATCTTCGCATATAAATTCGGAATGCTATGCAAAGTTATGCAAACCAATGACTTTGATCATTGTTGGACATTTGGGCGAAGCCAAACAGGGGCCCTAATTTAACGATAATGCTTAAACATATGCCTTTCGATACCGGTGCTGTACACTCCGGTAGCAATCAACATTAATTTGTCCATAGAGAAGTATCAAACCATGTTCTAAATCTTAAAATTCCACTTTCTTCGGCATGCTAATAATATTTAGGGTTTGACTAATGTTTGCAAAAACTTCATTTACGACAAAGGTAATATTTATAATTTTAAAAATATACACTCATAGCAAGATTAGATTATAAAAATTTATTAAGAACAGCTAAACTATTCATTTTTTAACAGTTTCTGATAGTTAATAACGACGTGATTAAGCATTATTAATCATCATAATTATCGATTTGTTCCTCGCAATAAAAAAAATCAAATTTTTGTGATTCCTGAGTCATTCACTTGTTGGGTTTAAACAGCATAATTATATTGTGTTGATGAAGTTTTAACGCAACTGAACTAACGCTAGACTTGGTTTGTTTGCTTTCTGTTATTGCAATCTATATGGATAAATAACAAAAGACTACACCCATTTTAACAATTAACGCAAAAAATTACAAAGGTCTTAAATCTAAATTAATTTGTTATGTCCAATTGTTTTTTTGGAAAAACAAATATCGAAAATTAAAAATAATGTCTAGTGCTTCATAGATCCTTTATATATACTTAGAAATATTTATTTAAGAAGGCTGGGTCGACCAAAATAGCATATTTTAAAAGCTACTTCTATATTAACGTGGATAATAAGTTAAAATTAAATAATTTTTATAATAATTAGCTTATTATTATTTTGTGTGCTTAATTTTATTAAAAATAAACAATAACTAATCCTTAAAATTGATGTTAAACAAACATCCAAATCTGCCCTAATTGTGATGTCATAATAATTATCAAAATAAACATTTAATTATTCTAATCTATATAAATAAAAATAATTAAAAAAATTTTTTTTTAATTTTAAATAAAAATTTTAAAATAAATCTAATAAATTATTATTTACGTTTAACCTTGAGATTCCGCTCACCCGCTAATTCTGCTTTCTGATTGCATTGTTTTTGAAATGGAGAATAGTGATAAAAATTGTTTTCATTTCACCGAAAATAAATACCGTGTTATTAAAGAATTAAAAAATGAGGGATTTCACCGAAAAGATTAGCAGATTTATATAGAGTTAACCTTTCAACAATTTATCGGATTATCAACGGTCAAAAACCACGAAATTATGATAATGTTGGAAGAAAACGTGTAACAACAAGTACGGATGACCAAAAAATTATAATAGAATTAAAAAAATTATAATAAACCTATTTTAGAAACTAAAAGAAATAGTTTAAACAATTTTACATATTCCACTATAAGAAACAGAGCAATTGAATCCGGATTAGCTCTACAATCACCGAAGATTAAGCCATTTATTACCAAAAAACAAAAGGATGACAGATTAGCCTTTTGTAAACTATGGAGTGAACGACACTTATGTCATTGGCGTTCCGTATACTTTGCTGATGAAACAATGATTCGGGATAAACCATTTGGCTTTAAAAACAAAGTGTTGTGTGGGACGAGTTTTCAAAAATATTCACTCCCGGTTGTTAGAAAAAAGCCCACCCTCGACAAGTAATGTGTTGGTTTGGTATTAAGTATAATCAACCTATCAAATGGAGAATTATATCTGGTACCTTAAATAGTGAAAAATTTATTTCAGTTATGAAGGATGTTTTTTATTATAAAATACAGCACACTTACACGGGGGTTACTACTGTTTTTCAGGACAATGCTCCATGTCATACGTCCAAAAAGGTAACGTCATATTCATCTAAGTTAACTATATTTGCTTTATATTTACATTTAGACAGTAGAGGGGCTAAAATCAAAAAAGCTATCTTTCACTCAATTGCCACCTAACAGCCCGGATATCAATGTTATTAAAACTTTTTTCAGTATGCTAAAGCGCAATATCAATAAGCATACCGAAATTGAGGATTTATGTAAACGCATTCGGTTTGTTGTTCAATATGAGATGAAACAAGAATATATTAACACTCTCATCGACAGCATTCCAAAACGCCTGGATCAGGTTGTTCAAAAGAAAGGCGATCACATAGATTATTGAATTTTTTAAACGTTGTACTGTTCTTAATCATTTGGTAACTGAACAAATTGCGTGTAATCTGAATTTTTATTAATAGTTGACGTTATAAATCATGTTAATCATTTTACTTCATTTCCGATTTTGCACCCGTTGATATTTTATATAATTTTTTTTACTTACAATATATATGTATATATAATTATAGTTTTTTTTCAAATATTATATAGTATTGTACATTTTATAACTGAAGTGACGTTTCTCTTGTATGCTATGTAGTTGCTAGAGAGGTTTTAGTTTAATTATCACTTTTTTGCAGTAATTGTTGTGAGGGTTGTAAGCATCGCTGTAATAACGAGTATTAGATTCGATCATCATATAGCGTCCGCTACTCTCAGTAGGTAAGCAGCAAAAAGCGAAAGTAAATAAAAACCTTAACTCTAATCTATGGGAAACTGTATTTAAATAACGAATACAGTATTTGAGTTCATCGGGTAACTAGTATAGATTAGATTCATTGTAAATAATAAATTTATAGTCTGGCAGTGATCCATAATCCAGTGAGTAAGATACAGTGCTCATAATAGGCATATTCGTAAAGCATATTCATAATTCTGTGAATCTGACAGTTCTAATCTTAATCCAAACAACAAAATTCATCCATTTATTCATTTTGGTTGGTGACGTAATCACCTCTTCATTATTTTCAATGTTTATATGGCATATAAAACGATCGAATCCAATAGCCTAATAACAAAGTTTCTTGGCTGGTAAGCGTCAAAAAATTACAAAGTTTCTTGACTGATAGACGGCATCCTTGTAACGTCGCCACTGTTCACAAAGATTGACGAGACCGCCTGATTTTTTGCCAGAGTTATCTTCCATAGTCCAAGGGCTACAGATGGTACACGTATACGTTAAGATACCTTTTAAGTATCCTGAGTGTGTGCTTGCACCCACCAGCCAAAGCGGAGGCCCAGTTACACAGCCGTACACTCGGTCCAGGATGCACCACGTGGAGGACGAACAGTCAGGGATATCACCATCACTGGAAATTAAGACTTTATAAGCACTACCCAAATCTTCAGGATCGTTAGCATCCCAAGAGACGTTATAAGCATTATTCAAATCGTTTAGGCAAGGCACATTGTCACGCCCTCCCTCCGGTCTTTCCCCACCTCGTCAAAACAACTCACTCACCTGAAATGCTTCGACTGCCACGTGCAAATAGTTGGGAAAAACGTCCTTGACAGTAAAATGACACGCTTCGAAAGCCATGTGCACAATAACTTCGTCAGTCGACGAAGCTACAGTATGGAACACGGCAAAAATATTGGTCCAACCCGACCGAATGTTGGGATATTGCGAATGGACCAGTTGGTAGACACATCGCACAATCATGTCCTGTACTTTGCGGCTCACATTCGACTCGTCTTCCAAAATGTTGACAAACGGACTGTAAAGAAAAATGGTGTCATGTAGTAGGGAGTTGGTGACAATTATGACATAGTCACGTGATTTGTTATTTTTATTATTATTATTGATGTTAAAGCTAGACTAGGAAAGATAATGTAAGTTTTTCATAGACTCAAATCAATATGGTCATGTTCTTCCATTCACCTAAAGACAAAACTTCGTCTGTACGCATAATATATGAGAGTGAGACGTGGAAGCGAACAGACAAGATTGATAAGATGGTAGATGTTTTTCATCGCAGGTGTCTTAGAAGTATTTTAAAGATTACCTGGCACGATCACATTTCAAATGATGAGATCATGAAGAGAACTGATTCTAGTTCACAGAAGAAATGTTGGTAAACTACAGAAAAATTGTCTAGTAATCATTTGGAAAATCTAATTAAATGGAATATTTCATGGGTAATCAAACAAAAACGTTTGACCCTCGTTCATTACATGACATCATTACAATTAAACGAAGAAAATTGTGTGGTCAAATTCTACGTTTACCGTCCGAAAGACCCACGTGAACGGTTTTGTAATGGACGATTAAAAATGGTAAAAGAAAGGTTAGGGTAGACCACAGAAAACTTGATTAAAAACTATTAGGGAAGATCTAATTGAAATGATTGCTTTATGGGATTAAACAAAACATTTGACAAAATGTTCGAATACGTGTAATAATTTTATCGTTGAATTATGGGACTTTGTTGTTGTTGTTTTTACTGTAATAGTTGTCTTATTGCCTCATGCTTATTTTTAAAGCAAAAAGGGTTTTGTAATAATAAATAAATAAATTATACTGGTACGGTAACAATTTGCGAAGAAAATTGAAACCCAAAAATAATAAACAACATTATTTTATTTTGTTACCAAAAATAACATTTAACTTCTGGAAACAATATTCTTTCAATACTAACATTTTTGCTTGTGATTCAATCCTGTCAATTTTCCTTCCTGTATTGCGTTTTCATTCATTACTCTATGTAATCAGCGTAGATGCAAATACGGCGACCCACCTGCAATACGAAGGATCGCCTGCTGGAGCAAATGTTGCCTCCATTACTGGGTGATCATAGGGAGAACCGGAAGCATTTGTATCGACTGCTCTCTACGTTTCCATCAACTTCATTTAGACCTAGCAACAGAATTCAAACTCATGACCACCTAATTTCAAGTCCAACGCTGTAGTCATCTCGGCCACGCTGGTATATTATTTCTAGACTGTTAAAGTGAAGCAAACAATAGCCTCCCACGGTTTCATATGTCCAACAAACATAGGAAGTTAACAGTTGCTTAACTAATGACTGGAACCGGTGATAAAGAGTGACGGGGTCACCTGAATTTTTGTCAGGGATATCACCTTTAGCCCAATGGCTACATATGGTATATGCATGCCTTAAGAAAACTTTTAAGTATCCTGGATGTATGTTCACACCCACCCGCCGTAGCCTAGTTATACCGCTGTACACTCGGTCCCTGCTGTTATTAGTCTAGATGCCTAGGGGCACCTAGTCTAGGATGCACCACGTGGAGGAGGAACAGTCAGGAATATCACCATAATTGGAAATTAAAACTTTATAAGCATTACTCAGCATCCTCAGGATCATTAGCATCCCAAAGCCAACTCCCTGACCGGGAATCGAACCCGGGTCTCCCACATGACAAGAAGGGATATTCACCGCTACGCTACCCAGGGAAAAAGAGTACCGCTCGTACTAGCGAATGTCAACTGGATGTACCGGAAAACGATCCCGGGAGCTCTTACATGCGAAGCAAGCGCTCTACCAGTGAGCTACACCCCCAGATTCCACAGTATACATTCTATATAATTCTGTTTATTGCGTATAGCAGTTTTAAACTCTCAAAATTGACCTAACGATTTACCCAAAATTAACTGAAAATACTTACAAAACCAAATGAACTTAGCTCAAAATGAAATGCTACATCAATCAATATAATTTAACGACTAAAAATTGAAAATTAAGAGAACACACACAAAAGGTTTTTTGTAAATAGTAACTAATAGTAACCAATATCAATGCTCCTTTTTCATACACCAATCAGAATACTTTTCATATATTGTATGTCTTCTATTCAAGCCAAATGTTGGTAATAACAAATAAAAACACTTCAATTATTATTCTCCAAAACCAGTACTCATATGCACAAGTTTCTTTTCATTCTTTTCATCGTAGCTAGTCCCAAGTCTGTTAAAAAATATTGCTAAAGAAATAACAAAAGGATGCTAGTTCATCAGACTGCGGCAAAGAAGTGAAAGCATAATTCCGAGGTTCGGCAAAATACGAATAGAATATCAGTCTTCAAAACCAATATAGAACAATCTTGTTGCCCCAAGCTGAGTAGAACGAAAAGGTTTTAAAATAAATAATTGATACATGAATGCCCATAGGCATGTAAACTAATAACAGCAGGGTCCGAGTGCACAGCAGTATAACTGGGCTTCAGCTTCGGTGAGTGGATGCAAGTATAGACCCATATTACTTGAAAAGTATCTAAAGGTATATGTATACCACATATAGCCGTTTGGCTAAAGGAAGTAACCCTGACAAAAATTCAGGCGGCCTCGTCAATCTTTGCGAACAGTGGCGACTGATAAGAAACAAGCATAATTCGCATCAGTATTATCGATTTTTTACTATCGACCGCACAACAATTAAATTTGGATTATGTTTTGAAAGAGAAAAGAAACATATAAAATAAGTTCACCTCATTGAGACCAAATTGCAATGTCAACCAAAGACCCTATTCACACAACAACAACAATTTTGTTTACCGCAAAAATTCTTTTTGAAAATTGAAATTGGGCAATTCGCCTTTTTCGATCAACTTGACAGACAGTTGTCGCAGCGAATCGATGACGAATTCGGCCACGTCTTCATCTTTCGACCGTCCGGCCGTTATGAAATGATTGCCAATGTGTTCCCAAATACGCGACCATTGCAAACGAATACGACCCATGTTGTAGTAAGAAATTTCGACAACTTTTTGCAAAGAAAATGTACGCGGTTGGGGCAAATTGAGTTCTTCATGGCTGACCTTGGGGAATAACAAGGATAATAAACAATGGGTTGTGTAAAAGGTTCCAAAATTCTTTTAACAAATATGTCGACTCGTTTGAAAAAAGCATTCGAGTAATAAACACAGAAAATACTGTACAAATTAACTTAAAGTGAAGCAATGAAGTACGTCTGGGAATGATACAATAATTCCAAAAATTTGAAAAATGCTTATTAAGTATCAATTTCTAATAATGGTAATATTCACGTCTCCATGTAATGCATCCTGGACTCAGGGCAGTCCAAGAGCACGACGGTGTAACTAGGTTTCTGTCTTAGTGGACCGATTAGTTCCAGCACACATACACGTTTTGTATACAAAATAATGTAAACAATCGTTTAATATATTTTACGAATATGGAAGTAATAAAAGCTAATCATGCATATTCATTCATTTGGGTTGATGATGTGGCCATCTCTTCATTATTTTCCACATTTGTACGACATATAAACGATCGACTTCGGTGATTTGATAAGCGTAACAAACGTAGAAGAATAACGAAGTTTCTCGAATGGTAGACGGTATCCTTGAGACATTCTCAAAAATTGAAGAGGCTGCGTGATTTTTTGTCAGGGTTATCTCCCTTAGCTGAACGGCTACATATGGTATACGTATACCTTTTAAGTACCCAGCATGTATGCTTGCACTTGCCCGCCATAGCGGAAGCCCAGTTATACCGCTGTGTATTTGGACACTATTTTTATCAGTCTAGATGCCTATGGGCACCTAGTCCAGAATGCACCACATAGAAAAGGAACTGTCAGGAATATCATTGGAAATCAAGACTTTATAAGCATTACTTAAATCCTCAGAATCATTAGCATCCCTATGCATATATATATATATATCAAATCAACAAACAATTAACATCAACCATGCAACCTTTATGCACCAATTTGTGTACAAACTAGAAAACGCCAAAAACCATAACATAGGGGGCTTCGATTCCCACCACCGGCCTACTAAATGCAGACCCACATTCAACTTGACCAAAAGATCCACTGCTGAAAGATGCATTTCCCCCTACAAGCATTTCAAGTAGTAACAATCGATATCTACGTACTTGAGCCAAAGCCTTGGCAAATTCGACAATTGCATTGCCATCCAAGCGAATAGAACCGGTAAATATTTTGTCCACAGCAACCAGAACCGACTGCGATCCGGTAACGCCCATCACATCGTGTAAGCCGGCTGTCTTGCGAGAATCGACGGTAGCCGCAGCCAAAGTGCCGGCAGTCAACAAATCGGCGGTAGTTGGTGAGGTCAATTGACTTTGTTGACTGTTGCTGCTATGCGACGTGCTGTTGGATGAAACCTGCTGCAACGTTGCCGATTGACGTTTGACGTTGGAATTCATCGATGTCACCGTTGGACTGTTCGAATAAGCTGTGTGACAACAAGAAGCATACAATTATATATTCATTCATTTCATTCATTATTTCCCATATTTATACATGTAGAACGATCGATTTTGATGGCTTGATAAGCGTAACAAACGTTTCTTGGCTGGTAGACGGCATCCTTGTGACGTCGCCACCGTTCGCAAAGATTGACAAAGCCGCCTGATTTTTTGTCAGAGTTATCTCCCTTAGCCCCGAGGGCTACATGTGATATACGTATACCTTAGGATACCTTTTAAGTATCCTGGGTGTATGTTCGCACCCACCCGCCGTAGCGGAAACCCAGTTATACCGCTGTGCACTCGGACCCTGCTGTTATTAGTCTAGATGCCTGTTGGCACCTAGTCCAGAATGCACCACGTGGAGGACTAACAGTCAGGAATATCACCATCATTGGAAATTGAGACTTTATAAGCATTACTCAAATCCTCAGAATCATTAGCATCCACCCGTAGCTCAGTGGTTTAAGGCGCTGGCCTGACACCCGATAAGGCGTGGGTTTCAAGTTTATGTATGTGTGTAGAACTTGAAAGATATGCGCTGCTGATGATTCCAAATAAGGATGTAAAACAGCTTTACAGTGCTCCTGGTTAACTTAAAAACCTAGTAAATTATATATATATATATATATATATATATATATATATATATATGTTTATGCTCCATGTGGTGCATCCTGGACTAAGTATCTATAAGTATCAATGGTATATCTGGGCTTTCACTGGGTTCCCGTTCAGTGAATGGGTGCTATCATACACCCAAGACGCTTAAAAGATATCTCAACGTATCCATAAACCATATGTAGTCTGTTGGGCTTGTGAATTCGTCAACCGGCGTCAAACCTAACGACCATTTCCTCATCAGTTCCTGTGAACATTAGTATCGTCGCTAGGAAGCAATCTACTAGCCAGGAAACTTCATTTATCCCTCCCCAAGTTCAATTCTCACCCGATAACCTTTTCGAGTAGTTTTTGAAACTTGGAATCAATGAAGAGGTGACTCTGCACCCAACCTATCCATCTATCTAATAATTGGATGCATCATCGCTACATTAAAAATCACCTACTTCCAGCATAAGATCGACTGATCAAACTGGACGTCCCAATCGAATAGATCAGCCCATGCGAATTGGACGCAGCATTGGCATTCGTCTGGCCACCCACAAGTTGCGTCGATTCCAATTGGGATACGCAGCGCAAAATTTCAAGCCACGCGGTGTGGCCCAAATAATTGCCGTCGGTTTGGGCCACAGTGATGAGGGTTCGAATCGAGTCAATGTTCTTTTGCTTCATTAATTCGGGTTGGGTTGTACTACTGGCAATGGCCGACACGACCGAATTGACCGTCGGGTGGTGACTGGCGCCTTGGGACTTGTCGGTACGCAATCGCCGACTGGCCGCCATCTGGTGATTGGACGTTGCCAAACCGGACTGGGCCGCTATCGACTGGGCTGCATTCGGATTGGCCAAATTGCCGCTTGTTAGAAGGAGGGTGAAGCGAGACAAAGCCTGGACGTAGGCATCGCGTTCGAGTTCCATGCGGAAAATGCACGCGATGCGTATGGCATTGCGAATGCCTTCAAGGCAGAGGTAGGCTACATTTGAAGCATCGGAATCCTGGCAAAAAGAAGTGATGATAAATGAATGTATTAGTTGAGTGGGTCTATTTTGGCAAAATGGAATGGTATGTGGAGATGCAAACGTACTTGCAAGCCAACACTAAATGCGGCCAAAAAGGATGTCCACGCTAATTTGAACATAGGTCGAATGTGTTCGCAATGAGTGGCACAAGTAAAGTCGAGTGAATTGGAAGCTTTCTGAAAAATTATTAAAATTGTGTGCATATATATATGCTGCAAAAAAGTGATAATTAAACTAAAACATTTCTAGCAACTAAATAACATACAAAAAACGTTACTAATTATAAAATATACAATATTATATAATACTTAAAATACAAGTATAATTTTATAGATAAATGTACATTGTAACTAATAAAAAATTTTATAAAACATTAACTGGCTCATAATCTAAGATTGAGTAAAATTATCAACGTAAAATATAACATCAAATATTGTTAAAAATGCAAAACGTATCTAATTTTGAGGGTTACTAAATTGCTTTTGTATAATTTACGACAAAATGTTAAATAATAAATGTAGCGACATAAGTAAATTACATTTTAGCTTTAAAAATACCACTGCTTAAATTGATTAGTATAATTTTCTATATAAGGGATATTTAATACTTTTTAAAAAACCACTATAATATATATATATATATATATATATTTCTAGCCGTAAAATTTCAAGTTTGTACAAAATGTTTCATACACAGTAACTTATTTTAATATATAAAATATTAATCTTTTCAAGTCAGTGTTTTATTAGCTACAATTGAAATTAATTAACATTTAAAAAAAATCATTTTACTATTATAAAATATACTTTTGGTGCCTTCTTTTATAATAAAAAATTAACTAAACTTTCTGTGGTTAAAAATTTAAAATATATTATTTTTCCGCTCCCTACTAGCAAATAACTAAATTCGTGTTGATTATATTTTATAATTTAAAAAACTAGTGTATTTTATTGTTTCCAAGTTATACAAAAAATTTTAACAAATAAAAAAAACATCTTAATTTTTTTAACAAAATATACTGCATTTTTAGTTTTAATTTTTATGGAAATATTAATTTTTAACTTAAATTGAAAAATAAATCAATATTTTCAAGTAGAAACAAAAACGTTTTGAAATTATTTTGAATTATTTCAAAATATTTATTTCTATGGAAACATGTTATAAACATATTTTAAAAATTATTTATTAAAAGCTAAACATTAAAAAAATGGTTAATTAATTAACGGATTATTTTTTTAATTTAAATTTTTATTATGAGCTAACAACAGCGTTAAATTTTGTTTTGTAAAAACATAAACTTAGATTCAACTATACCATTAATTGGTTGTGTATACAGGGTCCAAAATGGTACTTGTCAGTGAACTCTTATTTTTCAATTTTTGCTGTCTTAACTTGAAAGCTATATTTTTTCAACAAAGTAATTATGCTAAAATAATATGGACTATCAATACTTAAAGTTAATTGTTTTTTAACTTCTTTATAATTATAAATGGTTAAGTATCTTGGAATTTTTGGATAAATTACATTCAAATGGGTAAATGGTGATAGTCACACTTAAAAATTTTATACATATTAAGTTAAAAACATAAAACGATTACGCAACACAAATTTCAAAAAAAAAAATTTTTGTTTACATAATTTTATAAGTGTTTACATAACCCAGCACACGTCACTTCATACACTATATATAAAGAAAATTGATCAGTTTTCAAATTTTGTATGTATAGAAAATTTAACATTAATTATGGTGTGAAAAGATAATGCTATTTGTAAAAAGGAAATACTTTTAGTGTTTTGAATATTGATATTGCTAATGTGATGTTTAATGCTTATTTTAGTAAAATGTTGATGTGCCTAATATGCTTAAGTGATGTAAGGAAAGTCAATCAATTTCAATGTGCTAATTTTGACAGCTCCCATTTTAACCCCAGTATGTCCATAACCTCGGAATAGCAATATTATTAAAAATGAATAAACCGATACCAATATGCTTACGGCAATCACACCAATAGCACTCAATGCAAAAAGCAAAATTGCCATTTAGCCACTCCATCTAAGTTTAAATTTTTAGATGGAAAAAGGCAACTTGTTAAAAAACATTCATTTTCAATTTGGTTGGTGACGTAATCGAAGGATAAAAATCTACGGTGAAAAAGATAACTAGCGTAACACAGTGTACATTGTGACTTTCACTTTTTAATTTAAAATGAATGAGATGCTAATTATCGTAAATATTTGACTAATACTTATAAAGTCTCAATTTCCATTCATGGTAATAATCTTGACTGTTTCTTCTCCACCTGGTGCCAGCAGGCACTTTGGCAAATAATAGAGGGGACCAAATGCATAGCGTTATAATTGTTCTACTGCTGCGGTGGGTGGGTAAGTGCAAGCGTACACTCAGGGTATCTTGAAGTATAATCCAGTCAAATGTACCCTTAAATGCCATCCACAAATGTCGAGACGAAAGTTCCACAAAATATAAACAGACATGTCCTCATAATTAGGAATAATTAAATTAATGGATGCTAAAGATCCTGAGGATTTGAGTTTCAATAATCCTGACTGTTCGTCCTCCACGTGGTGCATCCTCGACTAGGTGCTGAAAGGCATCTGTAGACTAATGACAGCAGGGCCCGAGTGCATAGCGGTATAACTGGGCTTCCGCTTTGGCGGGTGGGTGCAAGCAAACACCCAGGGTACTCAAAAGATATCTTTAGGTAGCTCTTGGGGTAAAGGAGATAACTCTGACAAAAAAGCAGGTGATTTTATCAATCTTTGCAAACAGCGGCGCCATCACAAAGATGCCGTCTACCAGTCAAAAAACTTCGTTATTCTTTTAGGTTTGGTACGCTTATGAAGCCATTAAAATCGATTGTTTAATATGCCGAACAAATATAGAAATAGTAAAAAGATAACTATGTCATCAACCACATTGAATAAATGAATGAATCACAAACGTTTGCAATACTATAAAGCCAAACGCACCCAAATAGTTAAATTAAAAAATTGCCTCTACTGTTACAAATGTATTTAAGAAGTATATAAAGTATCACGTTCAATCATCTTTTTTTATTGACGACTAGAATTGTTTTAGAGGGAAATATCTTTCAGCAGTGGACATTTTAGCGAAGCCGAACGTGAGCCTGCATTTGGTGGGCCGGTGGTGGAAATCGAACCCCAATACCCACCCAGGTTCAAGTCGAGCTCTGAACCGCTGGAACCACCTGGCACATTTAACCTACTAAAACAGTATGTAATCGAAAAAACAATAACAATGACAATATTGTGAACCACCAAACTTACATAATCGTGCTCATTCAAACCTGCGTCCTTCTTAGAACCCGCGGCCGACGAGGCATTGTTGATGGATGAAACGGCCAAAGTCATTTTCACCGCATGGTCGTCGTCCTCGCGAAGTTTCAATCCGGACATGGCGATCGCGTCGTATATTTGGGCCAAATATTCTTCGGGCAAATCCTGACTTTCGTTAATGCCCCGATTCATGCGAATGTAGTCGGCCTTTGAAAGAAAAATAAATGCAAGTTCCTTTTAAACATAAAATAATAATCTGATTAATTTATTCATTTTGGTTGGTGACGTGATTGTCACCTCTTCATTATTTTCCATATTAATACGGCATAGCAAGCAATCGGCTTCGATGGCTTGGTAAGCATAACAAAGGTAGAGGAATAACAAAGTTTCTTGGCTGGTAGATGGTACCCTTGCGACGTCGCCACTGATCGCAAAGACTGACGAGGTAATTTGATATTTTGTCGGAGTTATCTCTCTTAGCCCAACAGCCACATATGGTATACGTAAACCTTGAGATACCTTTTAAGTATCCTGGGTGTATGCTCGTACCCACCCACCGTGGCGGAAACCCAGTTATAGCGCTACGCACTCGGACTCTGCTGTTATTTGCCTAAATGCCCGAGGAACCTAATCTAGGATGCACTTCGTAAAGGACGAACAATCAGGAATATCACCATCATTGTAAATTGAGACTTTGTAATCATTACTCAAATCGTCAGGATCATGAGCATCCCATCTGACTAGTGTCTCGTGTTACAATAAATATAAAGTCATGTTTTAGAATTCCATTTCCATTTTTTGTCAACATTGTTTCAAATAATAATTAGCAAAATTACTAACTTGATTAACGACTAAACTCGATTATTGTGACACTTAACATGACAATCAAAGCTAAAATTTATAACTAATACGACAATTCCATTGAAACAGCTTGGTTATCTGGCACATACTTTAACATTCCAAGTTCAAATCTTGAAAATACATAAAAGTACTTGGTGCCAACTTAAACTTAACGGTACTTTTATTTTAAATTAGAGATATATATATATATATATATATATATATATATATACATATATATATATATATCCAATACCACTGAATATTACATTGATTTATCTTTATTACTTTGAATGTTTGCACGAGAAACATCTTTCAGCAGTGAACATTTTAGCCATGGGTGGAATTCAAACCCATGTCCACCCAGATCTAAGTCGAGCGCTGTACCTCTAGACCACCCCGGCACATTTATATATAATTACTGCTTAAAATAGAAAAGATATTTCAGCAAGTCATTCATTCATTCATTCATTTTGGTTGGTGACGTGATCACCTCTTCATTATTTCCCATATTTATACGATATGTAGAACGATCGATTTCGATGGCTTGACAAGCGTAGACAAACGTGGAAAAATAACAAAGTTTCTTGGCTGGTAGACGGCATCCTTGTGACGTCGTCACTGTTCGCAAAGATTGACGAGGCCGCCTGATTTTTTGTCAGGGTTATCTCCCTTAGCCCAAGGGCTACATATAATATACGTATACATTTAGATACCTTTTAAGTATCATGGGTGTATGTTCGCACCCACCCGCCGTAGCGGAATCCCAGTTATACCGCTGTGCACTCGGACCCTGCTGTTATTAGTCTAGATGCCTGTTGGCACCTAGTCCAGGATGCACCACGTGGAGGACTAACAGTCAGGAATATCACCATCATTGGAAATTGAGACTTTATAAGCATTACTCAAATCCTCAGGATCATTAGCATTTCAGCAAGTGGACATTTGACGAAACTAAATGAAGGCCCGCATTTAGTAGCGGTGGTAACACTAAACCCCATAGCTACTCACTGACATATATGTACATATATATAATAATAACACGCATCTTGTATCATTCTTACAATGTTTGCAAGTGCGCAAAACGATAAACGTACTTTGGTCATGCGATTGTGAGCCTTGATTTGGCCACTATGCAAATCTGTTGTCAGCATGATAATGGAAAAAGCCAAGACGTATGCTGTATCTGCCGAAACAAACAAACCGTTACTCGGATTGCAAGTACAGTAACGAGCTGCAAATTTCTCCATAATACGATCAATCTTTTGAGCCTCACCAGGCAAACGAAAGCTGGTCAAAAATTCTCTAAATGCCAAAATAAAATAATATAATGTGAAGATTCGAACCAACATATGTCAAGGGTATTGGAATTTGAATATTAAAACAAAAATAAGATATAAGCGACAAATAGTACTTTGTTACTTTGATTATTAATACTGGGGAAAAAATTGTCAAACTTCAATTCTACAAATTTGTTTAAAAAATCATCGTCACTTGTGCTAAAATATCATTAAACTTGAGAAATTCATTAAAGATTAAATATTTACTGATCAAATATAATAATAATAAAAGTTGGTGGCTGTTATACCTGGGTGTTGGGCAGATTAGTGTTCAACCGAGCTACTTAGTGTCTGAATACTTAACTTGCTAACCCACTAGTCCCGGGGTTTGAAACAAGAAGTCAAAACACGTTTAGACCAGAATCCAATATTACCAATTACACATAACATATATATAGGAGTGGGCTTGTTATCCACTCCACTGGCTGTCTGTCCCACAATCGGACTTCATCATGATTGGTCTGTTGAGTCACTTATCGATCGTGGTTCGGTGTCGTCCTAACAGTGGCAAAGCCACCTCTTTATTAGTTCCAAATTCTCACAGCACCTCGAATAATTCCTTTCCATTGTCCACGGTTTTCGGAGGCGTGCACAGATACATCAGTACTGATCAAACTAATTCATTATTACAATTAATCAATATAGAGTACCAACCAATTTTCAATAATGATAAAACTCCTAACTGTATCCTGAACTGGGTACACCCAACTGGGACCAAGTACACAGTGGAATTACTGGACTTCTGAGTTGACAGATGGGCGCCGTCACAAAAATGCCATCTACTAACCAACAAACTTTATTATTCTCTAACGTTTGTTATGCTTATCAAAGCCATCAAAGTCCACCATTTACTATGCTGTACAAATAAGGAAATAATGAAAAAGTGACCTATATCACTAATTAGAATAAAAAATTAGTCCGACTGACTGTATAATTGGATTACAAAACCACAAAATTCATGCAATTTAAAAAAAACTAATAACTTGAATGGGAAAAAATAAATAACAAAAGAAGGTTTAACTGTTCTAATTCATCAAAAACATGTGAGATCCCATTTGTCTTCGCTAAAGTGTCCACTTGCTAGGAAATGTTTCCAGTACAAACATTGAAAGCAGTAACGACATATGTGGGAAGCGTCATTGGTAAAGACAGAAAAACCGAAATTGATGTTAAAGTCAGGTTTGGAAAGGCAATGTCAGTCTTCCATAGACTCAAATCAATATAATCATGCTCTTCCATCCGACTAAAGACAAAACTTCGTTTGTACGCATCAATAATCATTCCTACAATAATATATGAGAGTGAAACGTGGAAACGAACAGACAAGATTGATAAGATGGTGGATGTTTTTCATTGTTAGTATCTTAGAAGTATTTTAAAGATTACCTGGTTCGATCACATTTCAAATGATGAGATCACGAAAAGAACTGACTCTCGTTCACCGCATGACATTATAATTAGATAAAGAAAATTGCTTGGTCAAATTCTACGTTCACCGCCCGAAAGACCAGCAAGAACGGTTTTGGATTGGCAAAAGAAAGGTTGGGGTAGACTACAGAAAACTTGGCTAAGAACTATTCGGGAAAATCTAATTGAAATGAATGTTTCATGGGGGATCAAACAAAACGTTTGGCAAAATGTTCAAACACAGAAATATTTGGTTGTCTAAGGTTTTTTTTTGAATTATGTAACTTTCTTGATATTTTTTGCTGTAATTGTTATCCTATTGCCCCATGATTATATATATATATATATATATATATATACCAAAATGGTACTTGTCAGTGAACTCTTATTTTTCAATTTTTGCTGTTTTAACTTGAAAGTTATATTTTTTCAACAAAGTAATTATGCTAAAACAATATGGACTATCAATACTTAAAGTTAATTGTTTTTTAACTTTTTTATAATTATAAATGGTTAAGTGTCTTGGAATTTTTGGATAAATTGCATTCAAATGGGTAAATGGTGATAGTCACACTCAAAAATTTTATACATATTAAGTTAAAAACATAAAACGATTACGCAACACAAATTTATATATATATATATGATTAATATATTTTGACTCCACGCAATTAAACAAAATACGAGAAAAAACCAACCAATTAATCGCCAACACCCTTTTAATTAAACTAATCTAAAGTATACAATAATTTCACATTCTCAAATCAAATAGGTTTTAGTCAAAACTTTATATATAAACATTTAGTTTTTTATAAGAAAACACTCAAACTATGTTCCTAAGCACACACACACAAGCAAAATAGATGTACATACATGACTAAGTGGCAATCAATAAATACGTTTGCTTAGATTGGCTCACAAAAATACATTATGACAAATACTTCAGATAAGCACACACACACAAACTGCAAAAGCTACAAGAATATCTGATCGGAGTAAAAGGCAAAATGCAAAAGAGATGACAACGAACAATCAATGTTGGATAAAAAAATACGTCAAGAACAATTTTCGGAGGCGTGCAAAGATGTATCAGTCCAATGGCTTAGCCATTGTTTCCATGACAAAATAGCGTAAAGATCGCCCTGAGCAGCATTCATCCAAGTATGTTGCTAAGATCCTATCCTTTTGTTTTAATCGGCATTTAGACAGGCCAAAGTTATGCCACATGATAGTGCATCAGAATGTGTCCAAACCAGCGCAATCTTCGTTGTCGCGACATTAATTATGAAAGATGGTGAAGAAATAGGTCTGTCACCAACTATGATTATTATCAAGTTGCAACGCACCAATTTCATTAGTCAATTGTATTAGCCAAATCGCACTGGCCAATCAATCGCTTACCGAATCGAATCCAAAAATTCTTTGTCCGTAAAGTCGAATTGGTCGACAAAGGCGTACATGACTCGCAAATGATTCGGATCGTTGTCGCCCAAAAATTCGCCAATGCTCGACTTGGTCAGTCGGTCTTCGGTGAAAAGAAATTGGGCCACAGCTTCGGCCGATTCGCCAACCAAATGATTTTGTTGCAACAAGTGCAAACCTCGCGTGGCTTTGCCGTTGTTGAAATAGCCAATACCCGTTTCGTAAATTTCTTTTTGGGCTTTGCGTGACTCAAAATCTTCGGGATCGTCGAGTGTCTTGTTCGCAACTGGGGGGAGAGGAATGGAAAAGCAATGGGAAAAGAAACGAGTCTAAAATGCGACCTTTTAAACGGATTTGTGTAAAACCCGACAGCACCGCCACCAGTTAGTCCTATTTTGTGAAGCACCGACATGCTGTCACTAAGACTGTGCTGGTAAATCGAACCTTGAACTAATTAGTTCATAAGTTAGAGAGCTGTTTGCATTACACCACAAAATCACACAAGTCAATAATCATAATAATTGATTTCTTTTAAAATCAGTGCTCTCATTGGACAAGTGAAAATTGTTCTTGTTTTCAACCTGAAAGTATCGATAAATGTGTCTCAATTATAAAAATTCATTAAAATCAACCTATCTAGTTTTTAACAGTTTCCAGTAATGACCACCTCATTAAGCATTGTATTGATTATTATATTTATCGATTTTTCTTCAAAATAAACAAACATCACATTTTTGTGATTCGTCAGTCGTGTTCACTTGCTGTTTAGTATCATTACATTGAATTGGTAATATTTTATTTAACGTTACAGAATGAGCGACCTTCTCAGTTAGTTTACTTTCTTTCAGTGAAATTTATATTAAAAAATAATGAAAGATTGAGTATTGCAACGTCCGTGTACTCGTTAAAAATACGCAAGTGTTTCAAGTTTCTACTAGTTTGTGTATAAATGTTGTATATGGTATAATATAAAATATTGATAACCTACCACTCAAATCCAAACTCTATCTCTTTTCCACACTTAGAAAACCCAATATTATTACAATATTTAAAAAATGTGGATATTAATTGACATAGAACAAGTATAATTCATTTTTATTTTGGTTGGTGACGTAATTGCCTCTTCATTATTTCCCATATGTGTACGATATATAAACAATCGACTTCAATGGCTTGATAAGGGTAACAAACGCAAAAGAATAACGAATTTTCTTGGCTGGTAGGCAGCATCATTGTGACGTCGGCACTGTTCGCAAATATTGATTTTGTCAGGGTTATCTTCCTTAGCCCAACGGCTACTTATGGTATACGTATACCTTAAGATACCTATTAAGTACCCTGGGTGTATGCTTGCACCCACCCACCGTAGCGGAAGCCCAGTTATACGGCTGTGCACTCGGACCCTGCTGTTATTAGTCTACATGCCTATAGGCACCTAGTCCAGGATGCACCACATGGAGGACGAACAGTAAGGAATATCACCATCATCGGAAATTGAGACTTTATAAGCATTACTCAAATCCTCAGGATCATTAACATCCTAAAGAAGAGCGAACTTGGCAGGATTCAAAGTCAGACGCCTTATCCATTAGGCCACAAGGCTGCAAGTATAATGCACTTATGCTAAAAATTATTTCAATAAACAATAATCAACAATAATGGGTTTCAATTAAAGCATATGCAACAAATTATCAACAATACCATCTGCTGATTCCAAAGTTGCCATCAATCCCGAACTGCCGTTGATTGCCCCATGCAAATTGGGCTCGGCACCCAAAAACGACTGTGATTCGGGACTGGAATACAATTCGTTGGACCAGTCGGTCATGCACTTCAATATGAATACCAAACATTCGAGACCATGTGACCGCAGCACTTGGTGGTGTTGCTGCTGCAATACACTGGCCGACGACGACGCACAATCGAGCTGATTTGGGCCTTGAGCAATTTTCGACAAGGTCGTCGTAAGCCGTTCGAAAATATTCGTCATATTCATGTCACAATCGTAATTCAAGTAGATGTCGACGACACATTGCGCATCGGCACAGACGCATCGCAGGGCATCGATGACGATAATTTTGTGTTCGTACGACGACTTGTTCGAATCCAAAACGGCAAACAGCACGTCCTTGAAAAATATTTCCATTTGGCGTTTCAAGTAGGGCTTGAAATGGGTCATTAGAGCGAGAAAAATGGCTACAGTCAAGTCGAACACTTCGACGACAACCGGCGTTGTGCCGTTTTTGAACAGGGCCACGCACAAGTATTGCTTGATGGCAGCTATGAATATTTCGCTCGAGCAAAATAGGGGACCGGGTTGTTGCAACAAACTGAGCAACAATTGCAAAGACAACGTTTTCGACCGTACCGAGTGCGACTTGGGATCGAGGGAATTCGGACCGACGCAATCCTTGATAGCCAAACGACACAGGCTGCGAAACACTAGGAATGCATCCTTTTGGGTAATGTGCGCCGAAGTAACGACGTCCGCCGAAGCCCCATTGGCGGCGGACATGACGTTCGTGTTCGAAGTCAAATCATCGTCATCATCGACAGCATGCAACTCTTTCGAGTCGAATCCGGTCGGATCGGTAGACGACGATTTGGCAACGTCGTCAGTAGTAGACCAGTCGGATGTTCGGCTCGATTGGAATGAAGATAGGGACTCGTTGGGCGAGCAAATGCTATGGGCCGATTGAGTTTGATTGAGTGGACTGTGGTTTGGTTCTATTTCTAAAGGAGCCTTGTGACTATCGCCTTCGACACTGTTCACAACCTTGTCGACGAGTTGGTCCATCATGGCTCTAATCACTACGTGTGGATCGTCATTATCGATTGGCACACATTTAGACGACTGATCGTCATCGGTTGGGGAATTGCGAAGCGATAATGAATCGGTGCTATGTTGGAGATTGTCACTGTAGCCGTTTAGCTCATTGGGAACATTTTGTTCCTAAAAATAAATTACATGGAAATTTTTCATTCATTCATTTGGTTGGTGACGTGGACACTTTTCATTATTTCCCACATTTATATGACATGTAGAACGATCGATTTCTGATGGCAAAGTTACAATTTTGTTTATTTTTTAAAAACGTCTCACTTTACATTAAGGCTAATGATCCTAAGGATTTGAGTAATGCTTATAAAGTCTCAATTTCCAATAATGATATTCCTGACTGTTCATCCTGGACTAGATGCTCACAGGCATCTAGACTAATAACAGCAGGAACTAAATGCGCACCGGTATAACTGGGCTTTCACTTGATTCCCGTTCAGTAAATGGGTGCTAGCATACACCCATAATGCTTAAAAGGTATTTCAAGATAACTATTTACCATATTTAGCCGGTTAGGCTTGTGAATTCGTCAACTGGTGTCAACCTTAAAAAAGATCGCCTCGTCAATTCCTGTGAACACTGGCGTCGTCGCAAGGAAGTGGGCTTCTAGCCAAGAAACTTCATTTATTCCTCCATGTTCAATTCGCATCCGACAACCTTGTCGTATAGGAATTCGATAAGCTATTCAAACTTGAAATTATTAAAGAGGTTACTCTGCCACCAACTTATCTTATCTCTTATCTTACATTGAAAAATTAAGTTAAAATTTATCTCAATTTATTTTTTTCACCTAAAAATTTTAATTTAAACATAACACGTCGAGAAATTATGTCTAAACCCGCTTTTTGTTTAGAATAAATTTGCATGAGACTACATTAACATCTTCACCAAAAACATACCAAGGCATCTAAGTGATGTAGTCACAAAGCATGCAATCATATTTAGCATTAATATATATATATATATATATATATATATATATATATATATATATATATATATATATATATAACAGACTATTTGGTAACTAAAACAAATCCATATCAGTTTTATTTTCTTTAATATTTTATGTTGTACTACATGGTAATGATTTTGCTTAATGTTTGATTATAAAGCAGTTGACATTATAATTTTAAAAACTATTAATGATGCATATCAATAAAATTATAATTATATTTTATTCATACGATAATGTATAGTAAAACTGAGCTTTTATTTCAAATCATGTGATCACTAAAAGCGTTTGAGTTATATAACTACGTTAGATGTAACAATTAACTTAGGGGCTGTTGTAGTTCGGTATATTAATCCAGTTGATAAAAACAACGATAATAATAATCATCATCATCATACACACACTACAAAAGTTGACGTTTTTACAGACGTTTTGGTTTTTTTCGACTATCTTGAGTGCTAATAACCGGTGGGGGATGTTTATCCCCGATGATGATGATGAATAATATTTCTTTAATAAATGTTCAAACTCACTTTTTCCATATCTGCACTCAATTTACAATTATTCATTGTCGACGAGTTTAAATTAGTTTCGCCTTCGTCGCCTTTCGATTCGTCATTAGAAGAATTCATAACCACAACAGCTTCGAGAGCACTCTGTTCCATTCTTTGAAATATAACACTAATGATTTGAGTAAGAGTAGCCCTAGCCGTAGCTTGATTAATTGAATTTTTTGTAGCCATATAAATATTGTAACAAATACGAACAATGAGTAGTACGTCTGCTTCGTGAACTTCGACGACGGAACTCGTGACGACAGTAAGAAGAGCTTTAATAATTTGTAATTGAATTGCATCATCTGTATTGGTACCCTGAATACAAATTAATGCACAATTTTAAATAAAAAAATTGTGGTAAAAAAACATTTTTATATGAAAACTAATTATCCCTAAACTGACAAAAATATTCAAATTATACATACCAAATATTAAAAAGTCATGTAATACCACATAAGTGTTTCTTAATATTATAAGCCTATAAAATCAGTGATTATAACACTGGTCTTCAAACTAAATTTAAAAACCGCCCGTCTGTAATTAAACTATTTAAAAATAAAAATTTTAACAATGAAATACCACAAGTTTTCAAATAACTATTATGCAATTGTATTCAAAATTACTTCTGCTAAAGTATTTAGGCTTATATCAACAATCACAAGTATAAAATCAATAATTAAGTTTTTTAAGTCATTTACATCAAAAATTCATTTCTATCTCTATATATTGCTAAAGCGCTCGAGTTGAAACTAGGTAAGCATAAGTTCGGATCCGACCACTAAATGAAAGTCATTATTTGAATTCGCTACATGTTCACTTGCTACAATAAATGTTTCCTGCATAATGTACAAGCAGTAAATACCAGATTAAAATAATACAAAGATTACAAATTTGTTTAAAAACTAGGGAAGTTTGATAATATTTAGAGTAAGCTAACTAAAACAGGTCATCCAACAAAATAACTGACATATTAATTCTAGTGATCCTGAGGATTTGAGCAATGCTTATAAAGTCTCTATTTTCGATTATATACCTGACTGTTGCCTCCATATGATGCACCCTGAACTAGGTACACCTAAGCACCTAGACAAACACAACAGGGACTGAGTGCACAGCGGTATAATTATTTTTTTTATTTTATGTTTTCTACTTTGAATGTTTTACGAAAAACACCTTTCAGCAGTGGACAATTGGCGAAGCCAAACGTGCCCGCATTTTAGTGCCGGCGATGGGATTCAAACCCATGTCCACCGAGGTCCGAATTCGAGCGCTGTACCGGTAGACCACCCCGACACATAATTGAACTTCCGCTTCGAGAGATGGATACAAACATACACCCAAAGTACTTAAATGGCATCGTAAGGTATACATATACCAAATGACCAAGGGAGATGACCCTAACAAAGTCAAATGGCTGTCAATCTTTACTAACAGTGACGCCGTCACAAAAATGCCACCTACCAGCCAAGAAACTTTGTTATACTTCTACGTTTGTTACTCTTATCAAGTTATCAGAGACAATCGTATAATATGTAGTACAAATATAGAAATAATGAAGAGGTAACTACGTCATCGACCAAAGTTAATGAATTAATAGACTGATATATTTTTAAATGCACATAACATTAAAAGTTTAAGTAATTTTTCAGCAACATTTAAACTGAATAACGCTTTATGTAAAATTGAACAATCTGATAAGTTTAACCACACATACAATACTGTAATCAAACACCATGTAACAGTAAAAATAGTTCACGTATATCAAATACTAATTCAAAATTACTTTAGTATAATAACACCAAAAGTTTAATTATATTATCATTAATCGAATACATAAAAATTTAAATTTAACCTTCATAAACTCACTTGAAAGCATGAACAAATAGTCGTAACAACCTGTTCAATAATTCGAACTTTACCCGATGAACAAACAGCTGTATTTGAAATATGTCCATAAGCAATTAATTTTTGCAAAGAATCGATCGCTGTACTAACAATTTTTGCTGACTTCATTGTACAAGCCAATTGAAATGGTCTGAGAAGTTTCTCATCAGTCAAAAGTATTCCATCTGACCGCAAAGGAGGAAGATGTGAACCTGAATCACTAATTTGATTAGATTCGTTATTTTCAACTAAAGGTTGATTTTTAAGTACAATCAAAGCTTCTTCACATGCTTTTCTAATAAAAGCATTTTGAGACTTGCGAGTCTCGCGTTCATTAGCAATTTTCTCTATAGATTTAATTAAAAACATATTAAACGCCTGTGAAGATACGCTTATTTGTGGCTGTCGGGCTTCTGTCGTTGAACAAGATTCTGTAGTCTTCGGAATTGTTTGTTTTTCAAATAATTTATTTTCCTTAATACTTGACGTCTCAGATGAAACTTGGTGCTCTGGTATAGTAGAAACACCAGGCATTTCATAAAAATAAAAATATCACAACACTAAAAATACCTAAATTAAATAAATACATATTATAAATATCCATTAAATGCGTTTTAAAACGTTAAATTTTAAATATTAATAAATACAAACTTAAGTTTAAGAAATTCGCTGAAAAATCTTAACTGTTTAAAAAAATAAACTTATATCAAATACTGAAAACCTAGTAAAATAAAAAATACCAAGTGAATTTTTTATAACCATGTTTATTTTATTTTTAAAAAACAAAAAATTCTTAAAATAACATTTAAATATTACAAAATAATAAAATACTTAAAGTAATCCTAGTTATAAACAATAAGTAAATCATAGCGGGATGATTAAAAAAATATTATCTCCAAACTTGAACGTTGAGTTCAAACTTTAATGACCTTCCAATTAGGTATTTTTTAACGGACCGTTAACAACCATAATCGTCATATTTGCATTTGTATAGTTTAATAGTATCATAACATATATATTGAATAATATATTGTATATATTATATATTGTATAATATAAATATATTAATTATATAACAATCTGCTAAATACAAATAAATAAATAACAACTCCATATATATAACACGACTCATAAATTATCGTTTAAATAACTAAAACAAAAACTGTAAAAACTCCTTTTATATAAAACAGAATACCCCTATTATACCATAAGACAAAATTCAAACTTAAATAAAATAGAAAACAAATACCACCACCAGTTGCAAGTAAATCGATTAGGTAACTATAAATCAAAATTTAAGTAACTCCAAAATCTTTCAAATGTAAATATTATAAAAACACTGCAGCAAAACTTAAAATTAAACATTTCAGTTGCATTTACAACATAAAAAGTCTAAAACGTATGCGTTTCATTAAACTACAAAATAAAAGTTATAAAGAAAGGCTTCAATTATTTATTTTTTTATTTTTATTTTATGTTTGCTACTTTGAATGTTTTACAATAAACATCTTTCAGCAGTGGACATTTTAGCGAAGCCGAACGTGGGCCCAACAAGAAACTTAGTTACAACAAAAATTCAGTGTTCAAAAATGTCTAATTTTAAAAATATTTAACACAGTTTTTAACTTTCGCCAAAGAATTTTTACACTAATTATCATTTGTATTTTATAATTTATAACTAGTGTAAACAAAGTACAAAATACTTTTCTAGTAAAACGTACATTAACAAAATTATAATTTGTTATAGAAATATAAATAGTATACACAAGTATCTGTGTTAAAATAAAGTATACTCATGAAAACAACGACATACGTGGTAAAAGCATAAAAACATATACTTAAAAGTAGCGGTTGTACCGGCTATTAATTAAAAGGTCGCAAAATAAAAAAATATACAAAACAAAATGTAAAACATACTTTGTTTAAATAATAATTATTAAAAAAGCAGTTTGATTTAAATATAATACTAAAAGTTTAATTATAAAATAACATTTATTTTGCATTTATTGTGTTTTAAAAACAGTTACATTTATTAATTTTTTGTTTTATTGTTTGAATTATTTTGTAATTTATGTGGTTTAATATATCATTAACGTTAGGTTAAAGCTTAAGTGTTTTTATTACACTACTAGTTATAAATGCGAGCCCTTGTTTAGCTTTGCTAAAATACCCAAGTAAAAAATGCTACAGTAAAAAATTTACGTAACAAAAATTATAAAAATTAATTGTTTTTATTTTCTGTTTATTATTTTATACTAATTATTAAAATAATAACTTACTGAGTTTACAATATGTATTAAATTTTTCATAATTACCTTGCATTATAATTGAATTAAAAATTTATTAAGTAAATACCAAATTAGCAAACTAACACTTTTAAAAATATAATTATTTTTATTAGTAATTAAAAAGAGTATAAATTAATACGTACCGTTTAAAAAATTTAAATATTTTAAATATTCTTTTCTACTTTATCACACTCGTATGATGAATTTCAAAATCACTAAGGACATAATCTGCAAACATTTTAAGCACTGAAAATCTAGCTCACGTAGATCTGATGGTATCTACCCGATAGTCCTCAGAAAGTGTTCTGATATATTAACACTAGTTTAAAAACACTTATTCAATTTGTCCCTATTTAGTGGTCAACTACCGGAGGTCTGGAAACAAGCTTGCATTAGGCCAATATAGAAAAAAGGCAGCAAATACAGTCCAGGTAGTTATAGGCCAATTAGCGCATTACCTGCACCTAGTAAAGTATTAGAGAGATTTATTAAAGAATATCTAATAAACTATCTTCTAGATAAGAAATTAATTAATCCAAATCAGAATGGATTTATTCCTTCCCGATCCTGTCTAACTAATTTGTTAAAATTTACCAGTTGATTAACCAGTGATTTAAAGCATCAACCTTCCGTTGAGGTTATCTATTTTGATTTTTTTAAGTTTTCGACAAAGTACCACATTCTCTTTTAATAGCTAAGCTTAAAACCTTTGACATGGATAATCCTTTTTTGAACTGAATAAATAATTTTCTAAATTATCCAAATTTCAGACTTGGCAAAACTTTCTCTACCCAATGCAAAATTACGTCAGGGGTATCACAAGGATCAGTCCTAAGACCAGTACTTTTTATTATGTTTGCTAATAATTTATCAACAGAAATTTAATCTAACATTCTGTTTTATACGGACAATGTTAAAACCTGGGGTACTAACCCTGAACTTTCCGATCACGTAGTTAATTCTAAGTCGTTAGTCATTTAAAAATAATTATGAACAGCACTTACCTGCTTCCTTTACTTAATTTTTTTACCTATTTATATATATTCATTTATTTTTATTCCCATTATTATCACTGCTTTTTGTCCTTTATATTAATGATTACTGCTTTGTCCCAGATTCTTCCTCCCTCTTTATTTTTCACAATTTTAAACTTTTAGATACATTGAGAACCGAGAATCAAAAGAATAAATTCTTACGCACTTCGTCTAACCTCTTGATCCTGATCGTCTAAAAAATAAAAATAATTCGGCTGTTTTCAAGTGGAACACAACGCGGTTGTCCTGCTTTTTCTATAGTTACATTGATATTCGAAATCACGATTAAAATAATACTATAAAATTTTAATTTTATATTTTTAATATATATGACATTATTATTTGTTTATTTATTTTTAGACATTATATTTTATTAACAAAAAATATTTTAAAATAAGTTTTCGTTTATATAATTGGGCGCAGAAATTGTATAAATGAGTTACTGGTTTTTGTGCCAGTTGCACCTCTATTTTTTAAGTTTTGCGCGATTTAAGTAAAGTAGGTTTATAACATTTAAAATCAATTGTAACGATTATCATAAAGTTAGTTTTTAATTTATTTTTGTATGGGATTTGTTTATACTTATTTGTAAGATTTAAATAATTGAAATTATTTTAAAGGTATTTGTAATGTTTTAAATATAAATTAATGTTTATATACATGATTGAAATTTTGTTTAATGTGGTTTACAATTATGAAGATATGAACATTTGTTGAGACTGTTTTCTTACATTTGATTAATTTTTTAACGTCGATTATATACTATATATGCTTGATAGCTGATACTATGTTTCAAGTTAAATGTAATTAATTTATATAACAATTTTTATAAGTTTTTAAACAATTAATGTATATTACGTATAAAATTGTTTCGGATATAAATCCCAAAAGTTACTCACACTCAACGTAACAAAAAATTAAAATTTTAGCGGTAAACTATTTAAAAATTAATTACAATTAGTTAACGATGATATGATTTAATTAACACAACATGAATGTTTATTTTTTATAAGATTTTTTAATTGCCTTGTGTACAAGTTTGTATACGGGTTGTGTAGGACAAATGCTGTTTAATACTTCGTTTTTTTGGTATTTTGGAGGAAAGTGCAAGGTGAGATAAAAGGGGTAATTAAGAAAATAATGATTAAATGGTTAAGATAAAAATCAAAGAGATATAGCCGGAAGGTATTTAATGATCAATTAGGAAAAGTAAGTCATTCATTTATTTTGGTTGGTGACGTGATCACCTCTATTATTTCCCATATTTATACGGTATATAAAACAATCGACTTCGATGGTTTGATAAGCATAACAGATGTAAAAGAATAACTAATTTTTTTGGCTGGTAGACGGCATTCTTGTGACGTCGCCACTGTTCACAAAGATTGATGAGGTTACCCGATTTTTTGGCAGGGTTATCTCCCTTAGCCCAAGAGCTACATACGTATACCTTTAGATACCTTTTAAGCTTCCTGAGTGTATGCTTGCACCCACCCGCTAAAGTGTAAGCTCAGTTATATTACTGTGCACTCAGTCTCTGCTGTTATTAGTATAAATGCCTTTCAGCACCTAGTCGAGGATGCACCACGTGAAGGACGAACAGTCAGGAATATCACCATTATTGGAAATGGAGACTTTATAAGCATTATTCAAATCTTCAGGATTATTAGAATTCATGAATTTTTAGCTTTTATAGGATTATTGAATTACCTTATGTACAAGTTGATATACGGGTTGCGTAGGACAAATACTGTTTAATATTTTGTTCTATTATTTTTTTATATTTTAGAAGAAAATGCAGGGTCAGATAAAAGGGTGGGTAATTAAGGAAATAATTTTTTTATGATTAAGATAAAACGCAAAGAAATTTAGCGGTAAGGTATTTAATTATTAAGTAGGAAAAGTAATTGAAAAAATAAATATAAAAACAAAAGTTAATAAGTTTTGAAAAACAGAAAGATTTGACGTTTTCTGTACTTTATTATGTAATATTAAAAAAGTAGGTTAAAACAGTTTTAGCTGTAAAAAAATGACATTACGATTTATTCTAAAATGCATGCTTTACAGCTTACATTTTTAAAAAGCTTTCTTTTTAAAGGACTCTAGATTATTATTCTTATATTAAAAAATTTACGTTTTCTATTTTGTGATGTTAGTTAAGCTTTTCAGATGTTCTGAACTTATTGTTGGTTTAATTTTTTTTTGATTATACAATATAATTTGTATATCATTATCATCATCATTATTATCGGGGATAAACATACTCTACCGGTTATTATTGCTCAGGGTAGTCCAAATTCTAAAACGTCCGCAATATACACTTAATGAACGACACTTGAGGTGTACTGACATTAAATGCTAATTACATTCCGATTTAAACTCCTTTAATGATCTCTATTAGCTGAATAGGGTAAACAAACGGATGTCCAATTAGGTGATTCATTTGGACGAGAAGGCTTAGCATAAATAACAGGACTGAGTTTGCGTGCTACAATATCCGTCCAAATTTTTCGTTGGCCGCCTGGCCTTCTTTTTCATCTGGGTAATGGATGGGCTTTCATAGTTATTCTGATTTGATGAGTGGGTGATCTACGTAAGACATAACTAATCCATTTTAATCGTCTTTCTCTTATTGTGCTATAGATACATGACCAATAAATGTTAAGTGACTTACAAATATCTGGGAATGGTTGAAATATTTTATTAGTTATCAAACGAGTGCTTTGAATAGAGGACAACGAGCGAAACTTAAACAGCTTTATTCAAAATGAACAAGCTTTTGAGTATCCACTTGGGTGAGAGCCCAAGTTTCGCAAGCATAAAGTAGAATGGAATGCACTAAACTCTTATATATTCTAATCTTGGTTTTAATAGAAATGTTACTTTTGTTTTATAAAGGTTAATTAAATGCCCAAAGGTTGCATTAAAGAGGCGAATACGTTACCGAATCTCTGAACAGCTGAATCCTTTATTATCTATAACCGAGTCTAGGTACGTAAATTTATCAACCACCGGGAGTGGGTTACCATTAACAGTGATTGGATTTCTAAAAGGGACGTTCGCTAAAACCATTGTTTTTTAATATTAAGATATAAACCGTGTTTCTCAGAGGCTTTTTGAGTAATTCGAACCGCATTTTGCAAATCTTCTTTGGCTTCTGTCATAAGAACCACATCGTCTGCATATTGAAGATCTGCAATCTTGCGACCATTATGAGTTATACAGCCCTCAAATGACAAGGAAACTTAATAAAGGATGGCATTATTTACAAAATTGAAGAGTGTGGGTGCTAAAATACATCTGAGTTTGTGTAGATTGCATTAGTTAAAGAATTTCCATTCCGTATTACTGCGTTTGACAACGTGTATAACAATTTAATAATGTTAACAATCTTGGCAGGAATTTTTTTGGTAATAAGAAAATTCCACAGCAGGTTGTGATCAACAGAATCAAAGGCGACTGAATGATCTATAAATGCACAGTATTTAGGTTGTTGGTATCGCTATCGAAGTTCTACGAACAGTGTAAATTTGATCGATGCATCCCATCTCAGGACGAGATCCAGCCTGGTTTGCTCGTGTACGAAACTCCCGTTCGCCACGGATTTTGCGTAATATAATATTTGTCAAATTTTTTAAGCCCCACAAAGTAAGCTGATTCCTCTATAATTAACGGGGTCTGTTGGATTGGGATTATAATAGCTTGTGTCCATGCTTCTGGAATTTTTTCTTCTCTCCAAATGGAGTTTATCAAGGAGTATAAATCTTGTATAATATTTATTCCACCATACTTAAAAACTTCTATTGGTATGCCATCTACTCCTGTAGTCTTCCCATCTTTCAGATGCTAAGGGGTCTCTGTCGAAACTAAGTATGGGGGATTGGGGGTTATGTATGGAGTTGATTGGAAGCCTCCGTTGCTTTGTGTTTGATGGGGTTAAGTAATTTCGAAAAGTGGGATGTTCATTGATTTACAGATATCGCCGATGAGCGTTGATTGTGGAAGGAATATTTTTTGCAAAATTCATTCATCTTCTTGAAGGTTTGAGTATTGTTACGCATTGCAGCATCCTCTAATTCCTCAGCCACATGCGACCAATATTTCTCTTGATTATCATTGAAGTTCGTTGTGTATTCGTGTATCTTCTTGTCTTTATCCAATTTTCTGTGCTGATGTTTGTTCAAAAATTTTTGTGGAGTTGGAAATCTGGAATGTTGGTCGTATGCTGAGTTTCTTGGATAATAACCTAGAGGCCGCATTTAGTTTAGATGTGATTAACTTCAAAGGATTCCTGAATATGGGACGTAATTTTGATTGATTTGTAGTCTGGGCGATTGAAGTGCCTTCGTTTGGATCGAACTTTAAGTGAGAGTGCACACTTTAATAACCCGTGATTACTTCCACTTTTTGTTCAATTACAGTAGCCGTGGAATGCATGCACGTCTTTAATTGATGAAAACCAGTTACGAGAGACAAGAACATAGTCAGTTTGAGAGTGGTAATCTTGTCTCTTATACGTGGTTGAGTGATGTAGATTGTGTTGGAACATTGTGTTAGTAACCACTAAATCATGTAAAACATAAGTGCTAAGATAGTCACCGTTTGAGCAATTATTATTGCTAGTCGTCCATTTGCCAACTGCTGAGCAGCAAGTAGCACTTAACCTAGCGCTAAAATCCCCCCATTACCATTATAAAATTCTAATTGTTTTCTAAATTAGTTGTTGTGGTCTCCAAAATGTTTTTATTTCTGACTCAGTGTGATTTAATGTGGGAGCGTATACATTTACTATATCTAAAATTAAATTCCCAGTATGAAAACTGGCGGTCATAATTCTAGAATTAATAGGGCACCAATCAATAAGAGCTTCCGTTGCACTTCAGGACGTAATGATCGCAGCATCATATTTGGCGGATCCATAAACATCACATTGAGATGGCCAGAAGGTTGATCTTGTAGGTAATTTTATAAAACAAGCTCTTGAATGACGGTTTTCTTGAACACATAAAATATTAACATTATGGTTATAACAAATTAATTAAATGTACGTTTTGTTATAACTATTGTTTTATTTTTTAGTTGGTAATGTACATAAGGTTGCAATTGTTAAACATGTAAAAGTTTTGGAAACTCTTCTTGATTTGAGTGCTTATCCGAAGCACATAAACAACTTCTTAAAGTAATTTTCTTTTTTGACAGCTATTTCCTCTTTTACGAGGGTTCGCTGTTTTTGGTCTTTTTTCTCTATTTGAAGCATTATGACCATTGTATAATTTTGGCTTGTTTTTATTGTCAGATGTTCCTCCTGCCGCAAACCTTCTTTCTTTATCCAGGTTGGGGACTGGTTTGGTCGGTTTATTTCTGATTCTCTCTAAGCGGAGATAGTTAAATCAATTTTATAACATTTTTATTATTTACTTTTAAAACGTTAATTCATTATTATTTATATGCAAATGTCTTTAATTTATTCGGCTAGTTGGATTATAATGTTGCAGTTCAAACAAACAATAGATTTTATTGAGTAACTGTTTCCAAATTAATAATTAAATGCAACTTATAAACACCAAGATATTATCATTATTTATTCAATAAAAATAGTATAATTGTTATGTTAGTGTTTATCTGTTAAATGCTTATAATCACAGAATATCTATAATTAGTTACCTGAATTATTTGTACGTGCATTTTTATAATTAACATTTGTTTTTTGAAGAATACTGTTTACATTATGTAAGATACTGTACATATTTGCTGTTACAAGATATATTTTATACATTATATTAAGTGGTAATGCAAGTAATAGTTTTGAAGTAAATAGAGTGAAAATATGGTTTTGGAATGGATACTTTTTTAAATTGTTACTAAATTTTAACATTGTATTCGAAATTACTGTTTATGCATGTACAAAGTATTACAAGGACAGATTCTAAGTTCAATTAGCTTGATAGTTAAAACTGATTTTAATCTGTCGATTGCTTATATTATTTGTTGATAGTAGTGTTTGTTTTATTGTAGTCATTTATCTATTTATTCGATTGTTTTTTTTTCCAGTATGCTTAAATTGTAAAATTTTACAAGACAATTGTCGAGTGACTTTGTATAGGGGAGGATGCTAGAACAACAACAAAGTCAATGGCAAAGCCACATCTCCATTAGTTTCAAGTTTGCACAGCATCTCAAATAATCCCTTGCCATTGTTCACCAGCGCTAATAATCCTGACAATTTGATTAAAATCTATCAAGCTTCGATTTCGAATAATTGTGATAATTCTGTTTCCGTCTCTCCATGTGGTGCATTCTGAACTGAAACTAACATGGATTAGAGAGTAACTGCACTTTCAAAAGGTATTTATATTTAATAGTGGTGGTCTAGCGGTACAGCGCTTGAATTTGGACTTTAGTGAGCATGGGTTCAAATCACACCACCGGTCCATTAAAATGCGGGCCCACGTTCGGCTTCGCTAAAATGTCCACTGCTGAAAGATGTTTCTTGTAAAACATAAAATAGTGCGACTGAGGGGGATACTTTGAAAAACAAAAGTTCAAGCTGTTCTGCAAATGTTTGCAAACAGTTGCGCTATCTATTAGCCAAAAATGTTATTTATCTACGTTTGATACACGCTTGTGAATTTAATGGAATCGATTGTTTGATATGTACAAATATAAAAATAATGAAGTGACTACATCACCAAGCACATCAATCTTATATATACAGTATTTTATCAATAATGTACCGGGGTGGTCTAGCGGTACAGCGCTCGAATTCGGACCTCGGTGGACATAGGTTCGAATCCCATCATCGGCACTAAAATGCGGGCCCACGTTCGGCTTTGCTAAAATGTCCACTGCTGAAAGATGTTTCTCGTAAAACATTTAAAGTAGTAAACATAAAATTTTTAAAAATAATAATAATGATTTTTTACCATATTTTAGTTATGCTTTCCAAACGCACTGGGTCACTTTTCAATTCTTTTTTGAAAACACGATTTTATTCGGCTGCACAACATTCGTACATGAATAATGATATATGTTTGTGTGTGGATGAAAACGATCAACTTACCGGTTTTTTAAATAAAAAAGTATCACATTTATTGATCAATTTAAATTAGAAAGGACTGTCATCATTTTGACAATGGTCAATCGCCACTTCACCGAGCTTTTAGCCACTTTCTTTTTCGTCACAATTTAAATGCCACCGATAATGGTGTCGAATTGCTTCTGCAACAACGTGCACCTACCAAGCTTACATTTCCCAATTTGTGGTCAAATACTTGTTGCAGTCACCCGTTGAAAAATTTTGCTTCCGAAATGATCGAACAAGACGCTCGAGGCGTTAAATTTGCTGCCCAGCGCAAAGTTTGTTTCGTTCGATATTTGTCATTGACTTAGATTGAACACGAGCTAGGAATTGATGCCAAGAAAGTGATATCTTTGGATAATATTCATTATATAACACGTGTGCATTATTTTGCATTGAACGAACCCAAGGACGAAATGTGGGCAGAACATGAAATTGATTATTTGTTGGTTTCTTTGATTGACTTTGATCCTGGTACGTTTTGATGGAAAATTGTATTTTTGTAATTCGATAGGTATGCTACACCTGTGTGCACTGAAAATGTAATTTGTAAGTCACTAAAGATTTATAGGATTTAAGCAACGGATACGTTAATTTGCAGTGCTACAGTTTTATCATAGCTATGTTTTTTGATTTTTAAAGCTCTGTGTGGTGCATTTTTGACCCGAACTAAGTGTGTATCAGTACATATAGACTCTTGTTTTAGCACATGCGTACAAACGGATGACAAAGGTATTTACTTTGAAGGTATATATTTGGCTACGATAGTTATGCTCAAAAGAAGATAAGAGCGTAAATTTGTGTCACAAAGGTGTAGTTTATAGGCATTATTATCATATGTTTGTTTCTCTTGTGTAGGAGACAGTAGTCGGCAATTACATTTTATCGGTCAAATACTGTAGACAGTACATTTATTGGAGAATGTTATTGATTTGGAGGATTTGGATAATGCTTATAAAGTCCCAACTTCCAATGATTATAACATTTTAGGTTTATTAGTTCCGCCCAATGCATCCTTAAACTAAAACACGAAAAAAGGACTAAGTGCACAGGGGTATAACTTGGCTTCTGTTTCAGTGGGTGGGTGCAAATACGCAGGGTACTTAAAAGATATATTAAGCTATATTCATTTTTATTTTGGTTGGTACGTGATCACCTCTTCATTATTTCCCATATTTATACGACATATAAACGATCGATTTCGATGGCTTGATAAGCGTAGACAAACGTGGAAGAATAACAAAGTTTTTTGGCTGGTAGACGGCATCCTTGTGACGTCGCCACTGTTCGCAAAGATTGACAAGACCGCCTGATTTTTTGTAAGGGTTATCTCTCTTAGCCCAAGGGCTACATATATTATACGTATACATTTAGATACCTTTTAAGTATCCTGGGTGTATGTTTGCATTCAGCTGCCAAAGCAGAAGCTCAGTTATACTGCTGTTATTAGTCTACATATCTATATGCACATAGTCCAGGATTCACCACATGGAGGACGAACAGTCAGGAATATCACCATCATTGGAAATATTAAGCTATATATAGCCGTAGTGCTGAGGTAGACAAAAAGCAGGTGGTTTTGTTAATCGCCGTCGCAATGGTGCTGTCTATCAGTCAAAAAAACACGAATTCCTTACGTTTTCTGTCCGCAACAGTTTGCTTTTGTATATGCAACCATGGAAGCCGATCGTTTGATTTGCTATGCGAATGTGGAACTAATGAAGAAGTGACCTTGTCACCAACAATGTATTATTTAGTGTATTTGAAGATGGTTGACAGTTTTATAACCTTTTAAATATATATATATATATATGTTTAGTAAAAGACAAGAACCTGTTGAATCCGAATCCAGATGAAGTCACAAATACGTGTTGGATACGTCCCGAGGAATTGATCAATCTAAGTTCGAGTGAACATGGCAAAATGATTCATTACAATTCAGTAACACCATGGTTACGTTTGCTTATTGAAAATAAAGTTTTTGGTGACCTTTGTCATTGGGTGAACTTGTTGTCGTTGAAAAGCATGAACTATGATGTCATTAATGAAAGAGAAGAAGCTGACAATAATTTCAAAGTTTATGATTCACAATTTGATCGTTTCAATATTTTGCGTTTATAAATAATTTTGTAATTTCAAATACATTTTTGTACTTTACTTTTAAAACATTTTCTTGCTATTGTTTGTCTGTACGACACGCTTGTGATTTTTGTGTTTGTTGGAGGGTTATGTTATGTTATCAAACATGCAAATCAGTTGTTTTTACATGAAATTTTAAACTATATATCTTAGTTAGATTGAAGTGGTGTAGAATTAACTGCTTAAATGTACCGGCGGTGGAATTCAAACCTGTGCCGATCCAGTTTTGAGTATGACTCTTTAACCACGCCTTTACACATGACTATTTCTATAGTCAATATTCCTTTTGATGAGTAATTTGTTGTTTTTTTATCGCCTAAGTTGGAAAAAACCGTTTGGAAGAAAAAACAAAATATTTTTGATGTATCAGTTGGAAGATTTGAATGTTTTTACAAACTTATTGTAAATATCAATAAAATGGTCTATGGATAGAATTGAACTGTTAGTCAGTATAATTTAAAATACAGTGAACTGTGTTTTATTTGAATACCCGTTGATTATAATTTTTAACTCCGCCTAGTTTGGATTAGAAATGATTCAATCTAGCCAGTCGCAAGCCTGGATAAAGGAGGAAGATTTGAGCGCTCAAGGTTAGCAACCTGACCTCGGTAAATAATTTATACTGTTACGGAAACAATCAAGAGGACGCCATTCCGGCAAACCACGGCAAAGAAGTGATTGCACGTATCTGGATGACAGAGTTACACAGTTGACAGGATTGAGTGAAAGCCGAAAGGAAGCTCAATTTTCGATTTTTGCAGAATCTTTAATGCCAACGAGACTTTGTTGTTGTTGTAATTGTTGTCTTATTGCCCTATGCTTAGATTGAAAGCAAAAGGATTTTGTAGTATATATATATATAGATAATATAATTTTTTACAAATTGTTATCACAGAAGTAGTTTCAATTTTTAATAAAACAACCCAAAGTTTGTTTGGATTGGTTATTTATGCTGTTAATGATTATAGTTGTTTTTAGGAAATGAACTCTTATGTTTTGCTTAAAACGTATAATGTTGCAAGTTGTACTTGTTCTACTTGAATATTTTAGTGTGTATGGTACCTGAAGGATTATCAAATTTGTCTGCATTGACTTCGGACAATGAATTGCTATCCAATCAGCAATCTGTTTTCAGTTCAACCAATCCAGCAATAACTAACAATTTTCAATCTTCAGGTGGTGAAAGTTCGGCTCAACTTTTATCCAACTTGTGGACTCAGTTGGATCGAATTCAACCCACAGTATGTTTTTATTCATTATAGTATATTTTTTTAAAACACACAATTTAATGATTATAATTCAGGGCTTTTGTTTCAACCTTGTTTTTATCAATTTGTGCATTGCCTATTATTAATCGCCGGGATCAGGGTGATGAAGAATGCTCTGGCCTCACGTGGAAACTCGCTATTGCACCTCGGCGCGTTGAAGTCTGCGACGATCCCCAATCGGGCTCGCTCGGTTGTGTAGTTTTTGCTAGTGGGAAGGTCTACGATTATCCCCTTTTTTTGTGCGTTTCCCGTCAAGACATTTAAAATACTAAAAATAAATATTGATAATTTTTACGTTTGTCTAATTGAAATTTTGTATTTTTACTAAAAAATAATGATTGTAGTAACTTTTGGAAAGTAGGAGGTTTTTTATTTTTGTTTTATTCTGAAAAATGTTAGTGACAATTGTTGAAATTAGCATTTGATTTTGTAAACTTTTTTATACATCGAGGTACGAAATATGAAGATTTATCGTCATACCAGACATACGTCAGTAATCAATTTTGTAGTTTTATTTTATACCGATCATAAACATTGGAAGCTATTTTCATGTTGAAATTTGTAAATAAGTTGGCAATATTGGAATTTTAAAATACCTACCGATGTCTTACATGTATAACTAATCATTATCATCGGGGATAAACATCCCCCACCGGTTATTATCACTCAGGGTAGTGCAAAAAACCAAAACGTCTGTAAAAACGTCAACTTTTGTAGTGTATACTCAAAGGACGACACTTGAGGTGTGCTGACATTAAATGTTAATTACATCCCGAGTTAAACCCCTCCAATGATCTCTGTTGGCTGCATAGGGTAAACAAACGGACGTTCATTTAAACAATTCATTTAGACGAGGGGTTCGCGTGCTACAATGTCTGTCCAAATTTTCCATTGGTCGCCTGGCCTTCTTTTCCATCCGGGTAATGGGTGGGCTACCATAGCTACTCTGGTTGGATGAGTGGGCGTTCTACGTAAAACATGGCCAATCCATTTTAATCGTCTTTCTTTAACTGTGCTAGAGAACATGGCCAATAAATGTTAAGAGACTTACAAATATCTGGGAATGGTCTAAATATTTTACTAGTTATTAAATGGGTGCATTTAATAGAGGACAACGAGCGAAACCGTATAGATCTTAAACAGCTTTGCACCGGTTATATGTATAACTCATGTGTACTTGACATTATTGGTTGTTTGTTGTTTTTGTTCGACAGATACCAGATCGTCTATCCGTGTCGATACTCGAGGGAGTTGGCGTACAAATGGAAAATAGTGATTATCGCTTGGCTCGTCTCATTAGTTTGGCAGGTCAAAAATTTCTAACCGACATACTCACCGATTCGATGCTTCATTGGCGTATGTCTAACGGACAACCAACCGGCTTATTGAATCGATCTTTAACTGTTTCTACAGCTGCACCTACTTCAACAAGCACCAGCGTATCAACAGCTATTCCGTCATTTGTCAGTAATCTGTCTACCACTAGTAACAACAGTGCTACGGTAACAAATGCTTCTACGTCAAACGTTCCGTCCTCAACAAGTTGGTTTTTCCATTCTTTTTCAAGCTTTTATTGTGACACATTATAAGTTGTCTTACTTTTTTACGGGCGATAAGGTTTTCAATTTGTTTTAGTGGTCTGTTTTGTGAATATTTGGAAATTTTAAAAATTATCTATTGAATGAAATTTAACTAATGTTTTCAGCTAGCACTAGATTATTACTTTATTACTAGGCATTTAGTCATAAGTTTTAGTGTTATCTAGTATCAAAAGTTGCATTTATTAATTTTTATTAGTTTTCTTGGTTTTTAGTGGTTTGTATGGTAAATTAATGATGGCTCTTTAAATCATTGAGGCATTATTTTATCTGTTTAATGTAAATAAAACTTTATACATAAGTGTCTGGGATGCTAATGATCCTGAGGATTTGAGTAATGCTTATAAAGTCTCAATTTCCAATGATGGTGATATTCCTGACTGTTAATCCTCCACGTGGTGCATCCTGGACTAGGTGCCCCTAGGCATCTAGACTAATAACAGCAGGGTCCGAGTGCACAGCGGTATAACTGGGCTACCGCTACGGCGGGCGGGTGCGAACATACACCCAGGATACTTAA
Organism: Cardicola forsteri; assembly: GCA_025895645.1. Taxonomy (NCBI): domain Eukaryota; kingdom Metazoa; phylum Platyhelminthes; class Trematoda; order Strigeidida; family Aporocotylidae; genus Cardicola; species Cardicola forsteri. Next base: position 242,182 of record JAKXYG010001200.1, read on the forward strand.
AAGGTATCTAAAGGCATACGTATACCATATGTAGTCCTTGGGCTAAGGGAGATAACCCTGACAAAAAATCAGGCGGCCTCGTCAATCTTTGCGAACTGTGGCGACGTCACAAGGATGCCGTCTACTAGCCAAGAAACTTTGTTATTCTTCCACGTTTGTCTACGCTTGTCAAGTCATCGAAATCGATCGTTCTACATGTCGTATAAATATGGGAAATAATGAAGAGGTGACCATGTCACCAACCAAAATGAATGAATGAATAAGTGTCTGATTTTAGATTTCTGAATAAATGACATTTAGATTATTTTAATACTTTTTTTAATTATTATTGATTTTTTACGTTTTTTTTACTTTTTAGATGCTAAATCTGGACCTCAATCAGCTAAAACTTTATCAGACCGAAGAGCAACTCTTACTCTTGATAATTTAATCCAAAGTTTGAATGATAGAGGCATTCACGTAGCAAGGCCCCCTTATTATCGATAAAAGAATAAGTAAATATTTCAAACTTTTCACGTGCTGATTAATGTTGCAATTGTATGGTTTATTTAAAACACTTGGGTTTTTTTTAAATTTAATTATGTTTAGTTCCAACAAGTAATATAAATTGTATAATAACTTTTAAAAAATAACTAATAAGATGTATTTTGTACTATTTTTATGTGGTACATAAATATTAATATTGTAATTATACTGAATTTTGAATTTTTGTAGTGCTGCTAGAAGCAGGGGTGGAAAAAAAACACATTTTCTTTAATTTTATTAGCTAAAAGTTCAAAAAGTTTAATTTAGTGATTTAATAAATATCCTTTTTAGTCTAAACACTTAATCATAATCATCTATTTTTAAAAATTATGTTTACTTGTTTATCTAAAGCTTCTCACCTGAATAAATGTAGTAATAATGCGAATTTTAATAATAATTTATTATCATTTAATTTTAGTTAGCAAATAACACTAGAATTGTACACTTACATAATATCGAATATTTTTATTTGAAACGTAGCTGATCCCAAGTAATGTTAAGAAAGAAGGAGTTTTTAAACGCAATATCAGTAACCTGGTCTCTGTAAAAAATATTACTAAAGAAACAACAGAGGACATCAATTTATTAAACTACAGCAAAGAAGTAAAAGCATAATTCCGTTGACAAAGGTTCGGTGAATTCCGAATATAATTTTAATCTTCAATATGACTAGAATACACACAAAATAACACCTGAAATTTGTAACGTACTTAAAATTTAATAAAGTCACTAACCAAAAAATAATTAACTTAGAATGCACAATATTAGAATTATTGTAGGCTGCACCTAAAAATTTTCAGGTTTGAATCTAAATACTTTAAAAAACAAAAAATATAATTGCTCAAAATATATTATATTATTTTTAATCATATATATATATATATATATATATCTGTTAATAACAATTTTATATATATATAACATTACTACTCATTGTTAATTTAAAATTACTTTTAATTAATAAAACCAAAAAATAATTTGTACTTTTAAAATGTGCAGTGCTAGTTAACAATTTTTAGATAAATATTGAATTACTGCGGTACGCTTGCGTAACGTGCTGATTAAAAGTTGCTTGTTGTCTTGCGCCTACTCGTTGCTTTGTGTTTAGTGTCAATTTTTTTGTTAATTGTTTTGTGGGCTTTGTATCAATTGTGCATTTTACTATTGTTTAATTGTTTGACGATTCAAAATTCGACCTTCTCATCAAGCTTTTTAATGAGATCAGATTTGACAATTCGGACCTCAAGAATTTGTTTGTGATATTGCAAGAATCTCAAATATTTTGTATAGCCTCCACTAACAAACAAACAGAATAAATCAGAGTGATCAAAAACTCAGTTGCGAGTCTCTCCTTACTGGTTAAGAATCCTCTATCCACAACAACCAATGCCGTCCTCTGACTTTCACAAAAAGAAATTCTATTCGCTGTCAAACAATTTACCGCTGACAAATGTATAGAACACAACATTATAGTTAGAGGGATTCCTAAGACTACAACCAATTATATGTATATAGTCTCAGAATTAGCTAGCCTATTTGAGGTTTCCAAGCCTCATGTCATTGGCATTACGGAAATTTGGCCCTCGGACGATATACATGATAATGAAATGCTAATCCACGACTACAATTTTTATCCGATTGGATTCTCGAGCTACCAAATGTGGGGGATGTCTCTTCTACATTAACAGGGCATTAGTTACTCTCCTCTTCCATCATCGGGCATTTCTGGTCAGAAATATTATCTTCTCTCTGTTGTTATTAGTCTCTCCTCAGGAGAACATGTCCTTTTTTTAGTCCTATAACGTCCTCCTCTTCTCAAGGTTTCTAATTGTTCCTTATTTTAGAAACTTAATTCCATCATTTCGTCAATTTATAATTAGCATATTCTGATGGGGGATTTTAATGCCCTCTCTATAAACTGAACTTTGCTCAGCTGTTCTTCCAAGTCTTTTAACACTACTCTTCTCCAATTTGGCGTTGAGCATACACTCATCCAGCATGTTCGTTCTCTAACTAGATTTAGGTCTGGTAGTTCCTCTTCATACCTTGACTTAGTTTTTACTAACCAACCCTCGCTAGTTGACGGTATTAACCTTCTACCCCACCTGGGGAAGAGCAATCGTGTTCTCATTATATTTGAAGTTTATTTATCCTCATCTATCAAGCATCAGTCCACCGTTATTCCTAATTACCGTAATGCCGATTTTGTTGGTATTCAGAACTACCTGATAAATGTTAACTGGGACTTCTTAAATAATAATGTAGATAGATTATGTAATCACTTCTCCCACTCCATCCGATTAAGCATTGAATGCTTTATTCCTTTCCATATTTTATCTCATGCTAAGCCCAGAATTTCACGCTATATTATCCGATTCATTAAGTTACGCAATATTGCGTTCCATAGGTAGAAATTGTCTGGCCTCCCTAGCTTCCTCAACAAATGCGTTGCACGTCTCAGATAGCTCAAAATCCAAAGATTCCACTTACTTCTGAACAGTGCTAGGTCAGATAATTTTCTTTTTAAATACATTAAAAATAAAGAGTTATGATAACTCCCTTCTTAGGCTAAAAAATAATTTCGGTTCCTTTTTATCGTTGCCTGAGAAGTGTAATACCTTCAATGACTACTTTAAATCTGTCTTTTTAATTGGTCCCCTACCAGAGTCCGCTCTAGATAATGGTTGCTCTACAATTACGGCTTCTCTAGTCTCCAAGTATCTTTCCCAACATAAATTTATCTTCCGGGGTGCCGATGAACTTTACCCGAGAGTTCTCAAAGAATGTGCCTCGGTTCTTGTTCCTGTTCTGACCCATATTTTTAATCGCTCCATTCATTTAGGTAAATTACCGGCAATCTAGGTTTAAACCAGATAACTTTAGGTCTATCAGCATTCTGTCAGAATTTAGTAAAATGTTGAAAAAATTATTAAGACTCATTTAGTTAGTTTTATTACTAAAAATAACCTCATAAACCCGGCTCAACACGGGTTTATGCTATCGAGATCTTGTTTCTCTAGCCTTTTGATCTTTACTAAGAGTGTTACTTGCATGCTGAAAAGCAAACCATTAGTCGACGTAATCTACTTCAATTTTTGCAAAGTTTTTAATATAGTACTGCATTCCGCATTGCTAAATAAACTAAAATTATTCTATATAAGTCCTCCACTCCTTGAATGCACACATATATATATATATTTAGGTAAGACGCGCGTTATTTATCTTTTTCTTTTTTAAAGGTTATTGCATTGCAATACGTAATTTGTTTTATTATTATTTTTGCACATTTATTTTTTATTTGTTTTCTATAAATGTTAACTGTTCCACTATCTACCTTGATTTTGTGTTAATTGCACTATATTTTTCTGTAACTAATCCCCCTTCACATAACCATTCATTTCCACATAACTGTACTTAAAAATTAGCATTCAAAACTCTGCAAATTAAAAATAAAATTAGTTTTTTGGTTTTTAGTCAATCTAATTATTTAAGTTACGTTATTATTTTTTAAACCTAACTTGTTATATTAAAGTGCTTAGTTGTTATTTTAGTAATATTAAATTTTTCTCAACTGAACATAAGATTCTGTTGTTATAATTAATTAATTAAAATTTGTTTACATATTTAATAAAAAATACATAATCTTACTTTAATATAAAAATAATTTTACATTATATTAAAAATGTTTACTTTTTATTACAAAAATATGCCATTTACTTATAAAACGGTTTATTTGTACATAAAATATTTAAAATATATATATTGTGTATTTTTATAAGCACAAATTGTTAAATTTTTAATATAAAGTTTATATGCTTATAATTATTGTTTATTTCTTCATGTTTAACTGCTTTGTTATCTGCTTTGATTTTACTTAGCGGCAATTCAGTTGAAATTCAATTATGGATTATTTGGTGCCTCGTAGCTATGATGAGGATAAAAAGGCAATTGCTGAATTTTTGCGCTATTTCAGCAAACCAGATATTAATGATAACAAACATTTTGTTTATAGTGAACAATTGGTATGTTAAGATTTTGGCTAAAAGTCGATAGACTCAAATCGCTAATCGGGAACAAAATGTTTTGTATGTGGCTATCGATGATGTAATAAGCTATTCAGATAGTTTAACTCAAGCCGTTGTTTCTAATGCATCTCGTTATCAAAAGCTTTTTGCTGAGGTAATAGATTCCTTGTTACCAGAATTTCGAACTACCGATGTAAGTTTTAGTTTTTATAATCTGTAGTTTGTGCCACAAGATGTGTTAGATATATTTATTGATCATCGTATTAGAATGGAACAACGCATACAAATTGCTGATGCTGCTACTGCCCCACAACGAGTATCTGGTAATGATGCAAATCAACCAAGTATTGATGAAGTTCGTTCTCGTTTTCCTCCTGAATTGTTGCGGCGATTGTAAGTAGCGCATACAATTTATTTTTTAGTGAGGTGTACTTTTGTGGTCAAGTAGACAATAAACCACTTAGTGTAAGGAACGTTTTGGCTTCAAGTATTGGTCACTTAATTCAAGTTCGTGGAGTTGTCACTAGAGCAACCGAAGTTAAACCATTAATGTCAATAGCAACTTACACCTGCAATCAATGTGGTGCTGAAACTTATCAAGTAATTTTTAAAACGCTTTCATTTAATTTAAATATGACAACTATAACTGGAAAACACTGTCTAATGCTTTGATTTTCATGCTCAATATTAATTTTCTGGTTCAAACTTACACTAGGGGTGCTAATGATCATAAAAATTTGAGTAATGATAATATTCCTGACTGTTTCTCTACGTGGCGCATCGTGCACCAGATGCACACAAGCGCTTCGGTATACCCAGGGCACTCAAGAGTATCTTATGATGTGTACCATGTGTTGCCATTCGGTTAAGGAAGATAGCCCTGACGAAAAATCAATCGGTCTCGTCAATCTTTGTTATCAGTGGAGCTGATACAAAGCCGTTTATTGGTCATGAAACTTCATTATTCTTTTACTTTTGCTACACTTATCAAGCCATCGAAACCGATCGTTTAATAAGCGGTACAAAAATATCAATAATTAAAAGTTACCAATGAAATGAATAAATAAAAAAATACACTCAATATATTTTAATGTACACGCATATCACATGTATCTACTCCGTTTAAGTGAGGGAGATTTTATTGATTTTTGTGAAATGGCGCAGTTACGAGATGCCAATAAACTTATTTACTTTCATATTTCCTCTGCACACGAGCTTTATCCTGTATGTAAAATAGGTAGTAATTGTTGTAGATATTCTGATATATATATATATATATATATATAATTATACTAAATTAATTTTTATTTATATTTTGTGTGAATTGTTTACTAATTGCTATAACTCTTTGGTGATTTAAAGATTGTTACGTGATTTTCTTTTGTGCAGTTTTTTGTTGTTTTGAAATGAATAATTAAAATTTTCCTTTTATTTTGATTTTTTTATGTATTTGTTGAAATCATTTTCTATAATTTACATTTACTAATTTGAACATGTTTGTGTTTGTTTTAGGAGATAAGAAATCCAACTTTTATGCCATTAACTTTGTGTGGAACACCTGCCTGCAAAAATGCTGGTGCTAGTGGCGGAGGTCGTCTACATATGCAAACTAGAGGGTCTAAGTTTTTGAAGTTTCAGGAAATTCGTGTTCAAGAATTATCTGATCAAGTAAAATATTTTACTTTTATACGATAGGATATGCTTTTCATATTACAAATGATTTTATACATGAAATAATACGAAAATATTATTGATTAATTATCTAAATATGTATCTGGTTTTACTTTATGCTCAAACTGACACAGGTTCCGGTAGGTCATATTCCACGGGGATTGACTATTTATTTGCGTGGAGAAAATACGCGCTGTGCCCAACCTGGCGATCATCTTCTTGTTACTGGTGTATTTTTACCCACTCTTAGAGGTGGTAGTTTTTCTGGAGGTGGAAAAGGCAGTCAAATGTCTTCTGCTTTGAATAGTGCGACTGGTGGTCTACTTACGGATACGTATATAGAAGCACATAGTGTTCGACTACTTAGCAAAACGGATGATGTTGCCGAGACAAGGGAGCCGACTGATGAAGAGGTTGAACAGCTGCGTGGTATGTTTTGTACGAATTTTTTTACTATTTAATGGTATGAATTTGAAATGTTTATAAATTAAACATTCTGTATTTTGCAACTATTGATTTATAGTATTGAACTGATGAAATTTTATTTTGTAGATCTTGAAGTGTACTCGTTAATGGCACAATCGTTAGCTCCAGAAATTTATGGCCACGAAGATATTAAAAAGGCACTTCTTTTATTATTGGTTGGTGGTGTGGAATTAGCTCCTAAGGAAGGGCTTCGCATTCGTGGAAACCTGAATATATGTCTTATGGGCGATCCTGGTGTTGCCAAGTCTCAACTTTTGGGATTTGTTGATCGTCTTAGTCCACGATCACAATACACTACTGGTCGTGGAAGTTCCGGTGTAGGTTTGACCGCTTCGGTTATGAAGGATCCATTAACAGGTAATTTGGAGATAATTTCGTACTTAATATTACAAAGCTGTTTTTTCCAACAGCAGTTTGTAACTATTGAAGTAAAACAGAATTTGTCAGATTTTTGTATTTAATAATTTTTTAAACCGATGCTAACGATCTCGAGGAATTGAGTAATGCTTATAAAGTCTCAGTTTCCAATGCTGTTACTATTCCTGATTATCTTCACGTGATGCAACCAAACACAGCCTAACACAAGGTATCTAGTGTATAACGGAATAACTGAGCTAGTATACATACAATGTACTTAAAGGTATCTTATGATTTACGTATACCATGTGTAACCGTTGGACTAAGGGATATAACCCCGACAAAATATCAAGCTACTTTGACCATTTTTGCGGACATTGGTGCCTTCACAAGGATGCCGTCTAATAGTCAGGATACTAAATTATTATTCTACGTTACGTTTATCAAGCCATCACAATCGATTGTTTAATATACTGCAAAAATATAGAAATAAAGAAGAGGTGACTGTGTCATCACTGAGATGAATGAATTTAAACGTTATTGACGGTTTTGCGTTACATTTAATCAAGTTTTTTTCACTACTTGAATCTAACATGGTTTTATAGATTTCACTTTGGTAACTAGTTTAAAATAATGTATGTTTAGCTTAATTTTAATTTCTTACCATCTGAATGAATATTATTGCATTTATTATTTTTAGGCGAAATGACTTTGGAAGGTGGCGCTTTGGTTTTAGCCGATCAGGGTGTATGCTGTATTGACGAATTTGACAAAATGACAGAATTCGATCGGTTAGTGTTTTAAAAACTTAAACAGTTTTATTTTACATTTAAGGATTGCCGGAATTTGATTAAATGGGTTGTAAAATATTAGTGCTGCCTTTATGTACAGTATTAAGAAAGTTTCTTGATAATGAACATAAGTTGGTGTCAGAGCCACCACTTTATTAAATCCCAATTTGAATAAATTTTTGAGTCCTTATGCGAAAAGGTTATCCCATGTGAAATGAACTTGGAGGGATAAACGAAGTTTTTTTCGCTTAGAACACGGCTTCCTTGCGGCGACGCCAGTGTTCACAGGCACTGACGAGATTATTTTCTATAGGATTGACGCCTAAGCGGCTATATATGGTAAATAGTTACCTTGAGAAACCTTTAAGTATCTTGGGTGTATGCTAGCACCCATTCACTGTAGGGAATCCAGTGAAAGTCCAGTTCTATCGCTGTGCACTTGGTTCCTGCTGTTATTAGTCTAGATGCCTGTTGAGATGGAAGAGGAAGAGTCAGGAATATCACCATTATTGGAAATTGACATTTTATGAACATTACTTAAATCCTCAGGATTATTAATATCCTTATCTTGATAGTGATCAATAATAATAATAATAATAATTGTAAAATGGTTGAGTAATGAAGTGGATGACCATTCTTCAATTTACTGCATGCAATAAAGTTATAATGAATATTTTTTAATATATTTGATATATTACTAAGAAGATGGTTGAAGGAAATATTAAATTACAGTTATCATCACTTTTTACTTGATTGTTTGATCTGCCACGTGGCTGGGTTTAGGTTCGATTTAGTTGGGGATAATGTTCATGTTTAAACAAATTAAAATTTCTCAGAATGTTTAGTGTGGTGTACAAAATTTTTATTCATTTGTTCTGTTAATTTAATGTATTATTGATTTTATATTACACATTTATTCAAAAGAATATTTATTAACCCATTATATCCCAAGTTTTTAATTTTGCGAATTTCGTTGAAATATTATCATAGCTTACTTAAATAGCGGTATAACTGAGATTTCGCTGTCGAGTACACCTTAATTACTTTAAAGGTGTCTTAGTGTATATTATTACCATATGTAGTCATTTGACTACATGACTTCGTTAATCATTGTGTACAATGATACTGCCTTTTAGATAACAAACTTTTTTTATTTATAACGGTGGAATTTGGCTAATGTTTGAGTTGCTTCATGAACTTGCATTGATGAAAAGCTGACTATATTTTGCATGCTAATTAGTTGATTCGCTTTTTTGCATTTTGCTGTTTTAAAAAGGACTGCAATTCACGAAGTTATGGAACAGCAAACCATCAGTATAGCAAAAGCCGGTATATTGACTACGCTGAATGCTCGAGTTGCTATTTTGGCAGCAGCCAATCCAGCCTACGGTCGTTACAATCCAAACAGAAGCGTGGAACAGAATGTTGACTTGCCCGCTGCTCTATTGTCACGCTTTGATTTATTGTGGTTGATTCAAGATAAACCAGATCGGTATGTTAGACGAATTCTTTTTTTTGGGGGGGGGGGCGAATCAGGGTGTTTCTTAAATAAATACGTGGTTGTCAGTCATGTTAATATTTTAATAAATAGTTTAAAAGAACTAGTATGTTTGGCAGAATCGAAAGTTGGTTTATTTAGTACATTGCTCGTGTTAAATGCGATTTATTTTTAGTGAACACGATTTACGTTTGGCTCAGCATATAACGCATGTTCATATGCATGGTAGTGCACCACTAACGAATCAAAACGATCTCCCCTCCCATTCTCAAAGCCGAAATCTATTTTCATTGTCCGAATTGCGTCGTTTAATTGCTGTTGCCAAGACTCAACCTGCTCCAGCAGTTCCAGCACACTTGGCTGACTACTTGGTCGGAGCTTATGTAGAAATGCGCAAAGAAGCTCGTGTTAACAAAGAAATGACGTATACAAGTGCAAGGTTGGTATATATATATATATATATATATATATTGTTTGGTGACGTGGTCACCTCTTCATTATTTCCTATATTTTACATGTAGAACGATCGATTTCGATGGCTTGACAAGCGTAGACAAACGTGGAAGAATAACAAAGTTTCTTGGCTGGTAGACGGCATCCTTGTGACGTCGCCACTGTTCGCAAAGATTGACGAGGCCGCCTGATTTTTTGTCAGGGTTATCTCCCTTAGCCCAAGGGCTACATATGGTATACATATACCTTTAGATACATTTTAAGTATCCTGGGTGTATGTTCGCACCCACCCGCCGTAACGGAAGCCCAGTTATACCGCTGTGCACTCGGACCCTGCTGTTATTAGTCTAGATACCTAGGGGCACCTAGTCCAGGATGCACCACGTGGAGGACGAACAGTCAGGAATATCACCATCATTGGAAATTGAGACTTTATAAGCATTACTCAAATCCTCAGGATCATTAGCATCCCAAGGTTGGTATATACATATTCCATATTTATTTATTCATTCATTGTGGTTGGTGACTCGCAATTATTTCTTCATTATTTCTATATTTGTTCAGTATATTGAAACAATCGGTTTCTATGGCTACATAAGTGTAACAAACGTAGAACAAAAACGAAGTTTCTGGATTAGTAGACGCCATCTAATTTTTGTTAGTTATCTCCCTTAGCCCAAGGGTTGTATGCATATACCTTGAGATACCTTTTAGTACCTTGAGGGTGTGCTTGCACCCACCCACCGAAGTGCCAGCCCATTTATACCACTTTGCACTCAATCCCTGCTGTTTTTAGTCCATATACCCGTGGTGCCTAGTCCATATGTACCACATGGACGATGAAGAATCAGGAATATCACCATGATCAAAATTTGACACTGTAAGCATTATTCAAATTGTCAGGATCATTAGCATCTTATGCTTATAAAGTTAGCAAATGTGTACACTATGAACAGAGTCATTCACATTATTTTTTTTTGTGGGTCTTTGCAGGACTTTGTTGGCCATTATGCGTTTGTCAACAGCTCGTGCTCGTCTACGTGCCGCTTCAGAAGTCAGCAAATCTGACATTGACGAAGCAATGCGTCTTATGGAAGCAAGTCGTTCGTCCATATTACTTTCCCAAACTGATGACTCGGATCGCTCTGGACGGTAGGTTATACATTTAGTTTTGAACGGTTTTTTGCAAATGTGTGTATATGTGTGATATACTTGCTGCATTTAGCAGAATTTTGTGCAACAGTATTTAATTGGTAGGTCAAGATTTGATTGAAATAGGCTTATTCCAATGAAGTAAATCGTCGAATTTGTTTGACTGCTACTGTGTTTGGCAAGCTTGTCGATCCACTGTGGATACGAAAGAACATCGATCCAAAGACCAAGATGAACATTTTCTCTTCATTGGTTCGCCCAGTACTTCTGTACGCAGCTGAAACGTGGACTGTCACAGGGTCAGAGATCAAGAAACTTGACAAATTTGAAGCAAGATGTCTCAGATACATTTGGCACAGCACTCATTTTGCATCCTCCGTATCAAAGGGGATTGGACGAAAAAGATTAGAAACCGTTAAATTCGAAATGACCTTCAAGTTTATGATCTTCCTTCATTGTATCGCGACAACGAAGATTGCGCTGGTTTGACACGTTCTTCGTAGAAATCCTGATGCAATCTTACGTATCGTAACCCTGGTTTGTCCAAATACTGATTGGAAGAAGAGGAACGGGGTCAGAAACGTACTTTGATGGATGCTGTTCGGTACGATCTTCACACAATCTTTGCCAGCACTTTATCATGGAAACAATGGTTCAGTCGATGGACTGACATATCCCTACACGCCTCCGAAAATCGTGAACTATGGAAGGGGATTGTTCGTGATGTTATCCGAATTTGGAATTAATGAGGATGTGGCATTGCCACTAAGTTTTGTTGTCGTTATATTCCACTTGTATGTACAATTATTGATTAGTTTTAAAATGTTTTGTTGCATGATGGATTATAATGTGAATACTGACACTTCAAAGAGATATTGATTTAACCATTACAAAACACGTCAATTTATTTATAATTATCACGGAATTATTCTAAAAATATAAAAAGAATTTAGTTTTTAGTTGCTTATGGCATAAGTTGATAATGCTTTTTTTCAAAATATTTTAGTGAGTCTTATTTTATTGTTCACTTGTGCTCTGATTTAATGTCACTTTTGCATACAAATGTGTTCTATTCTGTTTATCATCTAAAGGATTTCAAATTGATGTGACTATAAATAAAACATTTTATTTTATTTTTTAGTCCACATTCTTACAAGGATGTTATATATCACATTATTCGTGAGGTGACTGCAGCTGGCGACGGAAGTGCGAAAATGGCCGATGTATTAGAGCGTTGTGCGACAAAGGGATTTACTCCGGCTCAGGTAATATGTTACTAGGTTAATCGGTTTAATTTTTGCATATGCTCCTATTTTGTATGTGTGATTTATGGACATAACTTTTACGCGCATTTTGTCAAACTATTGAAGTTCACTACAGTACGCAAAATACGCATCACAGATTGCTAGGTCGGTGGGCATCAATTGCTGAATGTTCATCGAAGGAGCCACAGACGCTGTCCGTTTGCCGACTACAATAAAACGATTTGATATTATATGTAGCAAAATCGTTAACCTATTCTTAAAATGTATAAAAACATTGATTAGTGGTTGTTTTATGTAATTTTTTCGTTATGAACGTATCCAACAGCCGCCTCGACTATCGCTATTATTACAAGATTAGTTATTCACTTTCAAAAATTTCTTTTCATTTGTTATAATTGTAAAGCTTTATATCCTGTCGAATTCTGATTTTGTTTACACTAGTAGTGTGCAATTAGTTCATGATGCTGAGTATATCTTTCTATTTACAGTAACAATACTAATCAACACTGTTGCTTTTTCCCCTCCCCATTTAGTTGAACGAAGTAATCGAAGCCTATGAAAATTTGAATGTTTGGCAAGTCAATGTAGGACGTACACGCGTTACTGTGGTGGCTTAATTTCACAATAATTTGGTGTTTTGTATTTGTACTAAGATTCGTATTTGTTGTCGTGAATTCGTGTTTGTGCATTTATATGTTTTAGATAAATTATATTTTATCGATGTCAATCAGATATATAGACTAAATACAGTTGTGATAACTACACGAATTGCATTTTATTGTACTATATGTGACTGTTCCATGGTGCACTTTGGTTCTAAGTGGCTGAAAAATGATGCATTTCGAATCAATAGATAAAATTTAATTAAGTTTTGATGTGCTTATGGATTGTTAGAGATCGCAGTAGTGCAGTATGAAGTAAATGGTATTTTTTAAAAGTCCACGTGATATTTTGAGTATTGTAGTTTATGACGCTGTGTTTACGTCTAGGTCAGTTCCTTTCATCTTACTCCAGTTGGAACAAGCTTTTGATAATAGTCAATATCGTTTCTTTAAGTTTTTTAAAAAGTGATCACAGTTGGTTGTGCTGTTACACATACACTGCTGTGCTCTTTAATGTTAAATTTGTAATTTAAATATTGTACGAAAAATAAATTGTTCAAAGGTTAGCAGATGATATGTGGGTACAGCGCAGGGTTGCATGAGCACGGTTATGTGAGTTTGGATATTTCTAGTTAGTTCACAATATTATCATAATTATGAACCGGTCCGAACGGTACAGGGCTCGACTTGGGTCAGAATCTCATCATCGGTTTGACTAAAATGTTCACTAACGGCTGCTGTTCGCGATTGTCAGGATTATCTCCTTTGCCCCAAGGTCTACATACGGTATACATAGACCTAAAGCACCTCTATACATTTTGAATACTCATACGTACTTCACGTGTGGAGTTTTAAATTTAGAAAACCCCTTCCACTTCATAATGCGATACAGACGGAATTAATTGTAAACGATTACGCTATATGTAGGCGAAGTAGATATGTGGAGCTCGATGGTCCTACGAACTAGTCTCATTGATGCTCCATCCCCAATGAAGTAAACAGATGCATTCAATAAAAAAACTCCAAATCATGAAGATTTATTTTGAATAATAAACCATTTTCATACGTGATAAAAAGTACAAAGCTTTAAATATAAATAGCCTGTCATTGACACGAACAACGTATACTCAAGATTTAGTTTTGAAATTTAAAAAACAAAATTGCACAATATGACAACGTACATTATGCAATTGAAAATAATCAATGTATCTATTGAAAAAAATGTACAAGATTTACAATCATCTGCATTCTAAGTAGCCAAGACGAGAAATAAAAGAAACAAATCTAAGTTTTAAAAAAATATGGATTGACACCGAATGAACACATGGTTGGTGTATGTGTGCAAATATGGAGAATATGTAGGTATAAGAAATCTAGATTTGAAAAAAGCACAACTATAGAAAGGCAAGGAAAAGTGTGTTTAACAAGCACCCAATGAATAGTGCTCATTAATTCAGTGCCACACTTAGTGCCTTGCGTTGATCTTCACTGAGTTGACTGACACATGCTTCGACAAGGGATGAATTAGACTGAAAAGTAATAGACAAATACATTATCAATGTTTATGCGTAATATATAAATACAAAAAGTATTCACCATTAGTTAGTTCGTACATAAAAATAGGTGCACAATGTTCATTAAAAACGTCATGCGTTATTACATTGATTACATAAATTCAATTTCAAAAATAAGTTGTTACAATCGACCTTGACCTCTCAATCTAAATAGTTGGATGCCAGAACGTTAATCATTCATTTGGTACACAATGCATTTCAGTTGCTTCATATGCAAAGCAAATATCATACGATTGAATCGGCGCCGTTCACAAGGTGACTTAATTTTCCGTCAGGGCTAACTCTCTTAGCCAAATGACTATATACATAAAAATATATTTTCCAAATCAGTAGCATCTCAAACTTTCGTCAACTTTTACATTGAAAATTGGAATGTCTACACACTCGATGCAAAATCACCACTTTGTTTACACATAGGACAGAAAATGCCTTCGTAAAGCTAAAGCATTACGAATGTTGGAGATGCAAGACTCATTCCTAAAGTTTGATAACGTGTTACGAATGCCATCTGAAAGCCTGTTACCCTGTGCAATTTGTGTCCACATTTTTAAATGCATACCTGAATTTGGCGTAAAATAGCAATACACCGTTGATAAGCTCCTTCCTTGTGCGTTCCATTTTGTTGTCCGTTAGCACGAGCAGCTGTCTCTTTGGAACACGCTTCGTTCGAACTCTCCTCGGACAAGCCACCAGTAGCCATGGCTTCAGCAATTATTTGAACAATGCGTGGCAAATTGCTGTTGTCGCTTCCCAGTAAAAGTGGATTGTTCGCTTCGACCAGATCGCACAAGTAGGAAAAGACGTGTTCGGCTTCCAACACGTCGTCCCAAATGGGCAGCCAGGTAAGCCAGCGAGGGATGAGACCATCAAGTCCACCCACCGACGTTGGGATGCAATCTGATCGGTATTTCATGATCTAACAATGTGGTTGTTGGTAATGTAATACATACAATATAAAACGATTGCAAGAAATGTAGAAAAACAAGGATGCAAATTATTTTTAATTAATGCTTATAAAATCTCAATTTTCATCCTAGACTAAATATCTATAGGTTTCTAAACTAATAACAGCAGCGGTTTAACTGGGCTTCCACTACGGCGGGTGAGTGCAACCATACACCCAGGATACTTAAAAAGTATACTAAATGTAGTCGTTGGGGAAATTACCGACAAAAAATCAGGCGGTTTCGTCAATCTTTGCGAACAGTGGCGACGTCACAAGGATGCATCTACCAGCTGAAAAACTTTGTTATTCTTCCGTTTGTTTCGCTTATCAAGCCATAAAAGTTGATCGTACAAGTAAAGCAATAATAAACACGTGACTATGTCACTACTATTCACACACATATCTACAAAGCGCTACTTTTTTATTAGGATTGTCTCCTTTACCCTAACGACGACATGGTAGGTATATATCCTAAGATATCTTTTAAAAACATCCACCAAGACGGAAGTCTAATTATACCATTACGAAGTTGAACTTTGGTCTATACTAGTTTGTAAGTCTCTTAACATTTATTGGCCATGTATCTCTAGCACAGTCAAAAAAAGACGATTACAATGGATTGGCCATGTTTTACGTAGATCGCCCACTCATCCAGCCAGAGTAGCTATGGAAGCCCACCCATTACCCGGATGGAAAAGAAGGCCAGGCGGCCAACGGAAAATTTGGAGACATTGTAGCACGCAAACTCAGTCCTTTTATTTATGCTAAGCCCCCTCGTCCAAATGAATTATTTAAATGGGCGTCCGTTTGTTTACTCCTATGCAGCCAACAGAGATCATTGGAGGGGTTAAACTCGGGGGGATGTAATTAACATTTAATGTCAGCACACCTCAAGTGTCGTTCTTTGAGTACACACTACAAAAGTTGACGTTTTGGTTTTTTGGACTACCCTGAGTGATAATAACCGGTGGGGGGGTGTTTATCCCCGATGATGATGATAGTTTGGACCTAAAATGCACCACATAAAAGTATTGTTATCATCATCGTTCAAAGTTTAGAATTTTATAAGCATCACTAAAATCACAATTCACATTTTGTGATGCCTTCGTTGAAATGTCCACTTGCTAAAAAATTTTTCTTGTAAAGCATTCAAGTAATAATAAAATCAATGACATCAACATCACCACCAGCGTCAAACGGCCTCAACACTTGTTAGAAAGCTGGCATATAATATTTTCATAAAAAATGATGGTTGTATAAGAGTAAAGTAAAGTTTCGATCAGAAAAGTCACTCCAGCTGTGCAATGCGAAATAAAATCAACGAATAAAAGAAATTGGGAATTACCTAACAGACCGAAGAAACTACACATTTTATATTTATGTAAATGATAGGAAAAAGTATTTAAAATGAATATATATTTTTTGCAATTTCGTTATTGTTTACTGTCTCCATTTTATTTATTTTCTATTTCAATTGTTTACTACTTTAATAAACTCCTCCTAGTTTAGATCAGAAATGATTCAATCTAGCCAGTCCCAAGCCTGGATGAAGGAGGAAGGTTTGAGCGTAAGGTTAGCAACCTGGCTTCTGTAAAAAACTATGCTGCTAGAGAAACAATCAAGAGGACGTCATTTCGGTAAACAACGGCAAAGAAGTGATCGCACGCATCTGGATAACAGAGTTACACAAATGACAGGATTGAGTGAAAGCCGAAAGGAAGCTCAATCTTCGATTTGCAGAATCTTCAATACCAAATAGACTTTGTTATTGTTGTCTTATTGTCCCATGCTCACTTTTATGGCTAAAGGGTTTTGTATAATATATAATAAAGCTTGTTAAAGTAAGAAAAACGTTGAAGTAAAAAAATAGGCAAATTAATTGTTAAAAACCAAGAACACTATTGCTAAACCCTAACATAAGTTTCTATTTCCTGTAACTATGTCAACGTTTAGTGACGTTCTCGTTTAACAAACCAGATAGGGTGTGTGTGTGCAAAACTTGAAAGGTATGCACTGTTGATAATTCCAAATAGAGACAACAGCCGTACAGTGCTCCTGGTTGACTTAAAATCCAAGTGGACTTATTATTTAAATGAATCTGACAATTCTAAAGTATAAAATAACCCTATGTAAATAAGCTTAAAATTTATACAAATTACACTTCACACAACAAAAATTATTAATTAAAATAATTACAACTGTGTTAAACAAACAAAAAATTATCCAATTGTTACTTCATGAGATAAACAAATAATAAATGATTCAACTAACTTTAGTAACAGCGCTTATGGCATTCTCCGTACACATATTGTTATCTTCGGATTTTGAATTAGGAGCCTCAATCATTTGTATGAGTGTTGGAACAAAATCGGAAAGGACGGAATTGTATTCGGGCCCGCCGTTGATTGCTGCCACGCCTATTCCGTAAGCCACCGTTTGTCGGACGTCTGGTTGTTGATGAGTCAGTGCTTGGACAAAAGTGGGTAAAAAGTATTGATGGAAATTCCAACTTTCATGACCGGTAAATTCGATCACATCGTCCCACAAACAGATACCCCACTGCAAATCAGACCATGGACGATGAGGTGTCTACAAAATACAAGAATGATTTATCCACATTCAAGCATGACTTGTTTATATATGGATATATATACTTCTGCATGTTTTCTTTAAATAAATATTGATAATAAGTATATTTAAACAATACATTCATAAGCATATTTGAATTGTCAGTCTAAACCCATGGCAATTTTAAAAGAACAAGATTACATGAGAATACTTTAACATCCTAAGCCATGTAGTCACAAAAAATAGAACCACATTTAATATTAAGTTTTTCATAGTTTATAGTACAGGAAAAAATGCTTATGTATTGTATTTTTCGATATTTCACTATTTACTTTGACTTTATTCAAATATAAATTCCGTTCATTCATTTCATTTTGGTTGCTGATGTAGTCACCTCTTCATTATGTTCCATATTTATGCGGCATATAAACAATCGACTTTGATGGCTTGATAAGCGTAACAAACGTGGAAGAATAACAAAGTTTCTTGACTGGTAGAAGGCATCCTTGTGACGTCGCCACTGTTCGCAAAAATTGACGAGACCGCCTGATTTTTTGTAAGGGTTATCTCCCTTAGCCCAAGGGCTACATATGGTATGCGTATACCTTTAGATACCTTTTAAGTATCCTGGTAGAACGGTCGATTATGATAGTTTGATAAGAGTAACAAATGTAGAACAATAAAATTTCTTAGCTGGTAGGCGGCATCTTTGTGACGTCTCCACTGTTCGCAAAGATTGATGGGATAGCCTGATTTTTTGTCAGCGTTACTTCTCTTAGCCCAATGGCTACATATGGTATACGTATACCTTAAGATACCTTTTAAGTGCCCTGAATGTATGCTTGTACTCACCCGCCAAAGCGGTAGCTCAGTTACACCGCTGTGCACTCGTTCACTGCTGTTATATATATAAAGAATGCAAATGATCCTGAGGATTTGAGTAATGCTTATACAGTATCAATTTCCAATAAGGGTGATATTTCTGACTGTTCCTCCTCCATGTGGTGCATCCTAGACTAGGTGCTGAAATGCATCTAGATTAATAACAACAGGGAACGAGTGCACAACAGTATATAAGCTTCCGCTTTGGCGAGTGAATGCAAGCATACACCCAGGGTAGTTAAAAGGTATCTTAAGGTATACGGATAACACATGTAGCCATTGGGCTAAAGGAGAAAACCCTGACTGACAATCAGGCGACCTCGTCAATCTTTGCGAATAGTGACGCCGTCACAAAGAAGCCGTCTACCAACCAAGAAACATTGTTATTCTTGTACGTTTGTTGCGCTTATCAAGCCATCGAAGTCGATCGTTTATGTCGTATAAATGTGGTAAATAATAAAGAAGTGACTACCACGTTACCAACCAAAATGAAAAAAAGGCACATATAAAGTCAACTTACCAACAATTTAACAAAGAACACCATAAGTTGTTGAAAGAACGGTATAGAATATTCACCCAATACAACAAATATGGCGTGAACAACATCGCAAATCTTAGACAACACATATTCATCATCGTCCTTTTCTGTCATCAGACGCTCTTCTTCAATCTCGTCGTAATCTTCTTCCTAAATAACACAACAAAATAGTATAAAACACTTTGTATAACACACAAAAATCCAATGCAAAATATTTTTGAATGTGTAACCTACTATTGATCGGAATTGATCTACTTGACAACTCTGATAAAAATAAAAGTTCCTAGTATAATTTTGATCAGTAAAAATGAAAATGTGACTGATCAACAATGAAATTAACTTGTTTGTTTACAACCATATCCCTAAGCGTCAATTGGTTTTGTAATTAATGCCACTAACAAAAAATAATAATTTGATCAACAATATTTAAAATTAAAAACAAATTTCATTTAAAAAACAACAAATTTGTATTAAACGTAGTCAGTAAAATTGTCCAAAAATCATGCCACTAAAAAAATCAATATGCACGTGATTTTCTTTCATTTGCAGTATCATTTTGGAAATTATAATGGCAAATGTTGTTGAAGAATACACTTTTTACAAAAAAAAATCATAAAATCGAAAGAAATGGTCGCTCCCAGCAATTCATTTTACTAAAACAAGCTCTTTTCGCAATAACTACTTAAAGCGAGTAGAACAGTCAAGTTCCATAGATTTCTATTTTTGTTCAAATAATACACATACAGACGCTCAATTCTGCAGAGCATAAACGCCTATAAAAGATATAAGTAAAATCTTCGCTTACATCGTTCTAATCTGACGATATCTTAAAATAGTCTATCATTTGCAAGTCAAATAGTGATTGCCCAATTGCCTCCGTACCACAGACAAACACAACCAAAGGTCTAACTAGACTCACATATATGCTGACTCTCGTATCTACAGCAACGATGCTACGTTTCCAACGTGATTTTGCACTTTTACCAAAATCAGTTGTTATTTAAACAGATTTGTTCTTAAATTTCTGATTTGCTGAACTCCACAATGGCAGATCCGAGATAAACAAATTCGTTAATGCTAAACAATGTCCTATGCAAATATGGTTGATTTGCTGAAATGAAATAATTTCCCCATTAGATCCTTAGCTTTATCGTTTCAAAAGAAATCTATTGTAAAACCAGGAATTCGTTTCTTATTAGTTGTCATTTGAGAACATATCACAAAATCGAACTTATCGAGAATAAATGCTAGATGATAAAACCCACTGGGATGCTAATGATCCTGAGGATTTGAGTAATGCTTATAAAGTCTCAATTTCCAATGATGGTAATATTCATGACTGTTAGTCCTCCACGTGGTGCATCCTGGACTAGGTGCCCCTAGGCATCTAGACTAATAACAGCAGGGTCCGAGTGCACAGCGGTACAACTGGGCTTCCGCTACGGCGGGTGGGTGCGAACATACACCCAGGATACTTAAAAGCTATCTAAAGGTATACGTATATCATATGTAGCCCTTGGGCTAAGGGAGATAACCCTGACAAAAAATCAGGCGGCCTCGTCAATCTTTGCGAACAGTGGCGACGTCACAAGGATGCCGTCTACCAGCCAAGAAACTTTGTTATTCTTCCATGTTTGTTACGCTTATCAAGCCATCGAAATCGATCGTTTATGTCTTATAAATATGGGAAATAATGAAGAGGTGACCACGTCACCAACCAAAATGAATGAATGAAATAATACCCACTATGGAAAATTAAAAAAATTCTATTGGTCAGCCTTCGTGAGTAAGTGTTAGTCAAGTTGGTACATTCTATCAAAAAGGAATTTCATAACCTTGAAAATGTATATAAAACGGAAAAATCAATATTTAGCTAGTACTATAAGATTTGTATTGAGTTACCGTGCAAATTTGGTCACAAATTTAAATACATTTCCATCCCCAACTTACAATTAAAAAATTGCAATCGCGCACTTAAAAAAAGTTATTTAACTCTTATTGGTTCCTTTTTTCACTACTTTTTCTGTTGGTTGCTTTTAACATCTTTATCATAGAAAGCATTTAAAGAACAGAACATTTAAATAGAATTTATTAAATTATTTATAATCAATTAGAGTTTTAATTAACAAAGAGTACAATTAATATTAATGTAAGGAATTAATAACAAAAATAAATAAAAATCTTCTATTTTATACATGCAAATTAATCTGAATTTTTAAAATTTTACTAAATTTAAAATTCCATTTTTAGTGCTAATTCAAATATTTTACGTTTATATTCTACCTTGTCTTTTGCAGTTATTTAAAAAAACTTAAATTTAATTTTATGTTATTAGGCAAAAAATAATTCCGTTTTATATTGTTTATAAAATGGGACGTACATTATTCCATGTACAACTTAAACAAATTGACTTATTTGAAATATATTGTTTATTAAATATACAAAAAATTAAAAAATCTAAATTTGTTTCTAAACTTGATTTTATTTGTTAATTATTTTTAAAGCTTTAACGCAATACTTGACAAAATTTACAATAATTTGTAAAAAAATATTTATTACTTAACTAATCAAACAGAATTTTAATCAATATTTAATAACAAAAACTGAGTATTTAATTAAAGGTACAATACAGTACATTTTAAACAAATAAGCTACCTAATATTTATATCCGTCTAAAAATGCAATAAATCTAAATTTCTAACATCAATAAAGTATTTATTAAACTTGAAATAAATCAAATCAAAATAGATGCTAATAAATAAAATAATTACTTTTCTATAAACAGCTCAAGCACATCAAAATTTAATTGGTTAGTAAAAAATTGAACGCCATAAATCCGAGTTTATTTAAAACAGCATTACAAATCATCCAGATCGTATACAAAGACTTAATTGCAAAATTCAATCATAGGATCCTCATAGCATTTCATCATCATCATCATCATCATCGGGGATAAACATCCCCCACCGGTTATTATCACTCAAGGTAGTCCAATAAAAACCAAAGCGTCTGTAAAAACGTCAACTTTTGTAGTGTGTACTCAAAGAACGACACTTGAGGTGAACTGACATTAAATGTTAATTACATCACCAGGATGGCTGGCCGTAGTCAACAGGGCTGATACTGATGACCGAATTCTCATAGCATTTGAATACTCATATTCGGATTGTGTTCCCTTATACCATTCAACATATTCATGGAACACTTGATATATCTCTTAAGCAAACGAACTTCTAAAATGAATTGTATCACACAATAGTAGTAACAATAAAAAACAACTTAAACTCAGGGTACCAATAAACATACTCGTCTTTTGGCCAAACGTTCGTCGCTTTTTTCAAAATGTTCGTGGAACAAATGATCCAATAATGAACGTATCTTGGTCAATTGGGTGCTAGTTATATAATCTCTACCCACCGCCTCGATGCACCCCGACAAGGACTGAAGATGATCGGCCACTACATCACGTTCGGGTTCATTTGTAATCGCTTTTAGCAAACTTTTGTGAACAAATTCCCACGCATTGGCCAGATTTTCCGGTTGACGTGCTTTCATGCTGCTTAAAAGATATGGCAAACAATCGGCTGCAGCTGTTCGAACCTCGAAAAAAAACAATCACCGTTGACATTAGATGTAGTATGGAGTAAATATTGGAGTTAAGTAACATTTGTTTATTAATATTTAAATGGTTGAATGTTCAGATATTCCTACAAGATAGAGAATTTCCTACAAATTTTTTATCCGGACCCGTTGACGTGATCAATATTAGATGCGATAAAAAACATGTCACTAAAATCTGATGTTAAAAAATGTCAAGAACGAATTTCAACAATTAACAAATATATCAGATACGTTTGGAAAATATTAATGCAATACATATTGCAATCAATTTACCTCGTCATTAAAATAAAAATCTAATAAAGGAACCATGATATCCAAAACTTGTTGACAATACGGTGCAAAACTTTCCTTCATTTCACGAGCATAGCAAACCAACATTTGACAAGCAGTGCCTTTATCCTCCAACCCACTGTAAAAAAATATGTACACAATTATTCACAAAGAATACAAAACAAATTTTTTTGTTAATTCATAATTAAATACAAGAAACCATTATTAAATTATTAATAATATTATACTTTTATTAAAGATACACAACACCCATGTTTTAAAATACTTATATAATTCATTATACATAATTTTAAAAAAACTGTTACAAATCATTACGATTAAATGAGTTATACTGTAACTATATAATCTAGAAACCAAAGCAGGTAAACGATTAGTCATCAAAGATTACTTATAGTATACGTATACCTGGGATGCTAAATGATCCTGAGGATTTGAGTAATGCTTATAAAGTCTCAAACTCCAACGATGGTGATACTCCTGACTGTTATTCCTCCACGTGGTGCATCCTGGACTAGGTGCCTATAGGCCTGTAGGCATTCTAGACCAATAACAGTAGGGACCGAGTCCACAGCGGTATATCTGTTCTCACTGGACTCCTGCTCAGTAAAGGGGTGTTAGCATACACCCTTGATACAAAAAAAGTATCTTAAGGTATTCGTTTACCATATGTAGCCGGCTAGGCCAAGGGAGTTCACCCTGACAGAAAATCAGGTCTCAGGTCCTTATCCTGTGCAATCTAATATGAAACTTCGCTCCAAAAGAAAATATGTGATGGAATCAGCAACCGAGACCCCCAGGGCATCTGATCTCCTAAACGCGTCTGGGGAAGGATCGAAGTTGATGGGTTTGCATGGGAGAGTTAACAAAAATGTACCCTTGTTAACTAATAATGACGAGCCTGACTTAAAGTCACTAAGGTGTGAACGGTCAGCCTCTGATGGCCCCCATGGATCCATCAACCGGCGTCATCCCTCTCATCCTCCGAAGAAGATTGCCTTGTCAACTCCTGTGAACACTGGCGCCGTCGCAAGGAAGCAATCTTCTAGCCAAGAAACTTCATTTATCACCTCAAACCCAATTCGCATCCGACAACCTCTTCGCATAGGAACATGGAACGTACGGTCACTGTCATCTGTTTCGACCCAAGCATATACTGCCTCAGAGCTAAGTCGTTACAAGATTGACATTGCTTGTCTCCAGGAAACAAGACTGGACTGTTCAGAGCCGTTTAGTCTTCCTACAGCTTCCAACTCAATATCTGCATTATTCCTCCCATCAACTTGTGCACAAAATCCAGCACATCATGGGGTAGCATTTTGCTTATCCCCATTAGCTACCAGTGCATTAATTGACTGGAAAGGTATATCCCCACGATTAGCTTTTTCGCGCTTTAAAGTTTCCAAGTATACAATGGCCGTGATCAATGCCTATGCTCCCACCAATAATTACTGTGAAAAAGAAATTGATGAGTTTTATGAGCAACTTGAAGATCTATATTCTCGTCTTAAGACCTCATCACAAATCGTTGTTATTGGAGGAGATTTTAATGGCAGAGTCTGCAGAGACGGTGTCAACCAGCCCTGCGTTGGCCCTTGGACAAAATCGCGCGAACAATGTGAGAACGGTAGAAGGTTAAGTGAATTCGCGGCAAGGTGCAATATGGTTCTCACGAACACATTTTTCCAACACCCTGTGAAACACTTGACAACATTTCGTTCAAGTTGTGGCAAATATTCCTCCCAAATCGATTATGTTTTGGTTAGTAAACGCTGGTTCAGTGCAATCAAAAATTCCCGAGCATACAGAGGCTGCCGAACGGGTAATGAGAATGACTCTGATCATTCGCTTGTCTCTTGTTCGTTCCGGCTACGCCTAAGAACTGCCAAGACTAAACCTAATATTTTGGCTCCGGATTATTCCCTGCTCACAAACAGCAACTATGCTACCAAGTTTGCCAAAGTCTACTTAGCAGCTTCAAATGTTGACCAAAACTGTGAAATGGGAATAAATCAGTCTTGGAACAGTCTAAAGCAGAAGATTGATACAGCTAGTTTGGTTCTTCCTCGTTCAATCAATATCAAAGGCCCAAACTTGTTGTCCACCAATTCTCGTGATCTTTATGCACAAGCAAAGAAAGCTCAGAGAAAAAGTGAAGGAAAGACACTGCGTGCGGAATTTCGAAAGAGTTGTGAAGAGGATGAGCAAAAACATTGGGACTCTGTAGCAGATGAGCTAGAGGTTTCTGCCCGTTATAACGATTGTGGAAAAGTTTAGAAGAAATTGAATCAGCTATGCCGTGGTAACAAAGTTACAGTTGGATCGTCCGGCATTTCTGACAAAGACTGGTTACTCCATTTTAATCAGACTTTAAACCACCCTGAAATCACTACAGGATGGCTGCTAGACCAATCCACGCTTGACACAGTTTCTTCGGCAATTTATCCAATATCTATTGAACCCCCCACTATCGATGATATTAGGCGCATCTGTAGAAAACTCAAAGCTAGGAAGGCCGCTGGTTTTGACGAAATTTCTCCATATATCTTCAAATATGGCCCCTCGAGACTTGTTGAAGATTTGTATGGCATCATAACGGACTTCTGGACAAACGAGCAATGCCCTGAAGACTGGCACCGTGCTACTATTGTTCCTGTTCACAAGAAAGGAGATCGGCAAGTACCTGCTAACTACAGAGGCATCAGCTTACTTTGCATAGCTGCCAAAATTGCTACCTCAGCAATCGTTGAACGGATCCGCCCGGAGAGGAAAACCACTCGTCCTAATCAAACTGGTTTTCGTCCTGGTATGGGATGCGTCGATCAAATTTATACGCTTCGACGCATACTTGAATTTCGGGCAGTTTCAGCGCCCTACGTATGTAGCCTTCATTGACTACTCTTCAGCTTTTGATTCGCTGAACAGAAAAGCACTTTGGATCGCTATGCTACGTGATGGAGCACCTCTGAAACTGGTAAATCTTCTACGTGCTTTGTACAAGAACTCAACTACTGTAATCCGCAATTGCAACAGATCTACTACAAAGCCATTCGAAATTTGCAGTGGTGTCCGTCAAGGCTGTGTGGCTGCTCCACTTTTGTTCAACTATGCAATTGATGCTATATTTGCCAAGATCTCTGTACAAATGGAAGGTGTGTTCGTTGGTACTAGGCCCATTACGGACTTAGAATACACTGATGATGCTGTACTTCTAGCTGAGAACGAAACTCAGTTGCAGCATGCATTAGATTTCCTCGTGACTGTTTCCGGTGAATATGGTTTGAAGATCAACCCAAAAAATCAGTTATCATGTCGTCCCAAGCTTGTCCAAATACCGACTGGAAAAAGAGGAAAGGTCAAAAACGTACTTGGATGGATGCTGTTCGGGACGATCTTTACACAATTTTGGCCGGCACCTTATCTTGGAAACAATGGCTAAGTCGATGGACCGACATATCCCTACACGCCTCCGAAAATCGTGAACAATGGAAAGGGATTGTTAGAGATGCTATGCGAATTTGGAACTAATGAAGATGTGGCATTGCCACTAACTTTTGTTGTATTATTGTTGTTGTATACCTTAAAACGACATTCAACCATCTGCGGTGTATGCTCGCATCAAAGAGATAGCCAGTTACACCGCTATGTACTCGCTATTTGTTTTGATAGTGTGTCACGTGACAGTCAGGGATATTGCCATGATTAAAAATTGAAACTTTATAAAAAATAACTGAATTCCTTGGAATTATTAAAACTCCATTTTATACCAACTAAAGGTGAACAATGTTCTAAAAGTTTTCTTTTTCGTAAAACAAAGAAATCGACAATCTAACTTGTCCTAAGCTGTGCAATATTAACTCATTTACCAATGACTAAGTATAAATCAATAAGTGGAACAAGCACAAGGCGCTTTGAAACACAACCCGTTTAATAGCGTTACAGTAAAAATAATGAAAAAATTGCATCACATCTCAATATAGTGCAAGCATTTCTCATTAGGTTAAAATCAATTTACCTAATTGTTTTTAAATAAAAACTAATAATATTAAACTCCAACCAAACCTGAATCAATAACATATGACGTGTATAAAACTTATTCATTGGATTAGGTATTATATATTCAACTATCAATCAAAATTAAGTCATTAAAAAACAAACTAAAAAACAACTCAAAATTCATTTTTATGATACAAAAATACCTAGTCTAATATTACATTTTTTTATCCATTGTAAAAACAAGAATATTGTATCTTCAAATGAAACAAATTCGTCAATGGCTAAGGTACACATCGGAAAAACACAATTTAAATAAAATAAACTCTTTACCATTTACGTTTCACCTAAAACACACATCCAGTTGGCGGTACTGGTTATTGATACTCAAAAACAAGGTTATAATCAAGTTAATCTATTGCAGCTGTAACTATATTTAATTAATCTTTAAATAAATCAAGAAAATTATATTATCCGTGTGCCAATGCAGTGTCATTGAAACAATATATTAAACGTTTATTTACATTTTACGTTACAATTTGAGCAAAACTGTTCAAATCCAATCACAGTATAATATACACAAATAATTATTAATTGCAATAATGTTCCATAAAACCCGAACATCCCAACCGGTTATCTTGGTTACACTGGAATAAACTATATCACTGATAAGCCATGCGCGAGTGCAATTTTACAACTATAACTAACTGTTAGGTTGTTCACGATATACCAGAAAAATCAAACCTTAACTCCATCCACCCCCAGTCCCGAGAATACTGCACAACTCCATCACTTGCCTGGTTCGAATAGCACAGTTTCGGTCTTCGCCCAACTTCACCACTTGCCAATCAATATCCGAATCGACACAGTCGGCTCCTTCGTTGTCCAAAATGCAAATTTCCGGTTTGACACTAGCTGTGCGCAAAACTTGGGGCATTACAATTGGTAAATAACTTTCAAAATCACGTCCAAGAAGTTTGCATATACGAGCCCAAGCACTGATCATATAGGATGTCTAAACCAATAAATCAGAAAAATTGACAAAATGAATTAAAATAAGATCAAAAATACACATTTTCAATTTAGACTGTGGGAAAAATGAAAAGCATTTATTATGGGAACTGTATGCAGTGTTCACGAATATACTCCATCTTATCTATACACTATATTGCATAAAGTTTATTTAATAAACATTAAAGCTTTATATTATTCCTTCTATATAGCACGGTTAAACGTCCACCGAAAGAAAATAAAAGTTCCAAGGTTACTTAAGTGAATGCTGTTTTGATATTATCTTTACATTATTTCGAGTGAAAACCATAGAAACCGGGTAGATTAATGCACCGAACCATCCCCGCATGTCTACAAAAATCGTGAGCAAAAAGATATTGGAAACTGTATGCAAATTTGGAACTAATAAAATCTTATTGTTTTTTTAGTAAATTGAACCTCTTATTATTGATACAATTTTTTTAAATAATCTAATTTTAGAAGTAGTTATCATTAAAACTAAACTGTCATGCAATAATACTTAATTGCTGAAATAGAACTCTTTAGAAAACACTTAATAAAAATATTGCATACCATTTAAACAAGCAATCTATTTACACCAAAATATACATTTCTATGCATTCAAACAATACTTACTTGTGGATCATCTCCATTGTCACCAGCACCCTCGGTTTCGGTTTGTGTTTGTGTTTGTAGTAATAAATTCATCACAGAATCCACATCAGACATGAATTTTTCTTTGCCCACAGCCAACCCTATAAGACTTATGCATTCAATTGTTTTTCCACGTAATAAACGTAAATCTTTATGTACTGCATTTTCCATGATGTATTTCAAACTAGGCATAAACCTAAATTTCAAAGTTAAAAATAATTACTATGAAGTGAGAAAATACATAACTCTAGCTGTGTTGCAACTAATACAATAAAACTTCATTTCCTTTTCAGAAAATAATTTACCATGAATAGTTTTTAAGGATAATTCGCAGTTATTAAAACTATATACATATACGTATAAACTAAACCGTCAAATCTTAAGATATTAGTTCAATCACATCAAAATCCTTAAACAGATATGCTTTCATCAAGAATAAGCGCACAGGAGTATATTATCAATTTTGAAAGTGCTACTTTATTGATAACAGCCAAAGCATTCAAATACTCCGATTTGTCCCAACACAATAAATCAATTAATTTCATTTTTCATCATAAATTGTCTCCAGTACCATAAAAATTTAATAGAAAAAAAGACTCCGCTTTAATAAAAAATGTTAAAGTAAAATGACCTTACTCAATCAGCACAAATATAGAAAATTATATAAAACTAACCGATCGTAATAAGGACAAAATTTCTTTTCGACTGCATCGGCAACCGAAGCCACCGTCGTGACAATTTGCATCAAAACCAACTTGTGACCATGTTCGACCATTTCATGAAATTTGGCATTCATAATTTGTTCCAGTTTAGCAACCAAACCATCCAAATAATTGGTAAGTATATGCTGAAAAAATAATACATTATTTAAATAGATGAAAAACAGTATTTGAATCAAGACGCGTCGATTGTTAACTATATTTTAGTACTTTTGGTCAAATATTATACACGTTATTCCACAATTGCACAAAAATAATAACATGTATTATAATATAAGTTGTATATTAAAATACCCACTATGTGAAATATCACTTTTGTTAACAATATAAAATAGTTAAATATACCTGTGGCACATTTTCACAAAAATTAACTAACGCGGCTCCAGCATTAGCTTGTACCCGTGGCACTGTGTCATCCAATGCTTGGACTAGAGCCGGAAGTACAACATTGTGATGATTCTTTTGCAGTTTAGATCCAAAATCTGTAGCCATTTGACCGAGTGAATTGCACGCAGCAAAACGAACACGAGGATGTGGATCAGTTAAACGAGGAATGACAGCCTCCAAAACCGATCCCAAGATATTTTCCATTTGCTTCTTACAACCCTCACTGCAAGCAGAAATCGCCATAAGACCAGCGTAACGACGACTCCACTCGTCTAAAACAAACAATGGAATATTTCATATTGAAATCTTCAGTGTTAAAGAATTGCATTACCCTACCACTTTCAGTGTTAATGTTTGTTTCAAAATCCCACTAGAACAAAAGTTGAATTAACAGTAAAAAATTATTTACAACTGCAATATTTTATAGATAATCGCCCATTTCAAATACATAGTGGACCATGTTCCCGTATCATTTACTATATTAATAAAATTATACAAACTTAAACAATGTCAAATAAAACGCAATAATACATTTGAGATTCCGTCTTTATGCAAACATACAACGAAGGAAGTGAAAACATGTACCAATAACAAACATAGTCGTTTAGCTAATAGTTGTACACTATAACCAAAAAGTAAACAATCTTGTAAATCTTTGCTAACATTAACACAGTCACAAATCGGAATAGCAACAGAGGCTGATCAATTGCCTAGGTGGAAAAAGTTGGCGAGTTAAAAAACAATTTGGACTCAGTCGTTTTATTTATGAATGGCCAAATTTAGGGTTTGACTTCTTACTTTTCACAGCAAAAAAAAACGATATTTAATGTCAGCATACTTATAAGTGTCGTATATAAAGTAAACTCTTCAGAGGTTGATGGCTTACAAGTTTTTGGTAATATGGACTAACTTAGGTGAAAACAACTAGTGGGTAATCTCTATACACAATGTAGCATACATTAATGATAGTTCCCCAAAAAACGTCTCTAATAATTAAACAGTAAAAAATTAAAATTAAACTGTACGTACTATGCTGAAGCATCACTGGAACGGAGCGTGTAATTTCACTCAGTATATGCTGTCCACCCAAAGCACAAGACAATCTATCAAGAGCCAATTCGGCCGTTAATGAATTACTGCTTTCATCTCCTTCTTCAATTGTGTCAGCTGTAGCCCAATCAGACTCCTCATCGACATCAGCCATCATATTTAGCAATGTACCAACCAAGGGTCCAATAAAATTGCATGATTTACGAACGCCAGCAGGCACGTTTTCAGCTAAAGTAACAATAACTTCAAGAGACAAATGACGTTGTGGTTCAGGCAGCTCTTCGTTTGTTAAAATCTATAAAACCATTCACAGAATCAAAACTTTTAATTCGTTATTTAGAAAAACAAAAAAATGAGTTCAAAATAACTTGATAATCATCCAAGAAACTAAAAAATGACAAATTAACGCTTAAATTGAAAGCTTAGTTAAGGAACACTTGGTTTAGAAAATACTACTGTGGTCCTATAAAAATCAGTTTCACACAATATTAAAAAAATTGAAATTGATATTCTTATCAAAATCTAAACAAGTTACGGTTTCTACTTCAAAAATATTGCTAATTATTTACCTATTTTGCATGCTAAATGTACGTAACCTATAATAAAAACGTGCCTCCTCTATTTAACAAAAGCATCAATTATCAGAAGTTCAAATACTGCATAGAAAACGTATATATATATAGCATAGAAAACGTATATATATATATATATATATATATATATATATATATATATATATAATTCAAACAACCAAATTTTTTGTATTTATTTTACATCTGTAAGAACAGATATTCAATATACTCTTAAAAATATAAGTAAACGGCAACGAAGTTAAAAATTTAATTACTGTATACCATAAATGCATTAAGTAATATAGTTGGTAGCAGAGCGATTATAAACACAATACAAAACATTAAAGAAAAATATAGTTTCAATTTTAAAAATAACATAATTGCAAAAAGAATTAAAATATATAAATATTTTACTTTATAACACAATTCCAGAACCGATGATAGAAATGGTCTTAAGAATTTATGAGCAGCATCAGCAATATCCACTAAAGCTTTGAGTGAACTGTCATCATCAGGATCAACTTGAATGGCAGTAGCAGTAGCCTTTAAACAAAAAAAAACACAATTGATATTACAATTTTATTCGTTTTGGTTGGTGACGAGGTCATCTCTTCATTATTTCCCATATTTACACAACATATGAACGATCGATTTCAATAACTTGATAAGCGTAACAAACGTGGAAGAATAACAAAGTTTTTTGGCTTGTAGATGGCTTCCTTGTAAAATCGCCACTGTTCACAAAGATTGAAGAGACCGCCTGATTTTTCGTCAGGGTTATCTCCCTCAGTCCAAAGGTTACATATACCCTTAGATACTTTCTAAGTATTCTGGGTGTATGTTTGCACTCACTCGCTGTAGCGGAAGCCCAGTTACACAATGCAATAAAAACACTTAATTCTAATAAAACCTATGCTATATAGTTTAAAAACTACTCAATAACAAAATATCAGAAAATCGAATTACCATTAATGCTACAGGAACCAAATCTTTAAGAGCCTGTAAAACAGAATTTTCAGTTGCATTTTGAACAATGAATGCAGATAGTGCACGTAAACCGCTATTACGAAGATCTGAGCTCGTAGTATCAGAAATAGCACGTCCTAAAAATTGCCCAATTAATCCCAAGCTTTGAGCTTGCTGATTTCCAAACAAAGACGGAACAGACGCAAAGATATGACAAGCAACTTCACAAAGTGATGCATCAGTAGAATTGGACCATTCAATCAACACTTGTATAAATTCGGGCCACTTACAGTTTCCGTCATCATCTACAATATATATATATATATATATATATATATATATATAAACATATTTTATCTTTATTTAAACTGTTCATTCCTCTCAAAAATCTAACTTACCAAATTGCATTCGAACCAACTCGGCTATTACATCTGCAACTTTTTTACGTAAATGCTTTTCAGTTTCACACAGCACATTATAAACCAACTGTTGTTTAACTGCAAGTTGACTCTCATTGGGAAGAGGTTCAAAAGCAGTATCATAACTGTTTACTAATAAACGACGGGCTAATATAGCAGCCAAATGACGTGTCTATAAAATAAAAACTTAGTATTATATACATTAACGATGACCATTAAAGGTGCTAAAAATCAACAACCATACCTGACTCATTTTATCATTTATAACTTGTATGAGCATAGTAAGCCGCACAGTTGGATCAATGCCATCGTATGTTG
This sequence comes from Cardicola forsteri, assembly GCA_025895645.1. Lineage (NCBI taxonomy): Eukaryota > Metazoa > Platyhelminthes > Trematoda > Strigeidida > Aporocotylidae > Cardicola > Cardicola forsteri. The sequence continues at coordinate 275,513 of JAKXYG010001200.1, forward strand.
ACTAATAGTAAATATATAAATTATATATTTTTACCTCTGCTTGACTACGTATATCATTATCAACATTTTGAATTTGGTTCAAAAGACTTTGAAAATTATTATAATCAACCATAATGTAGATAAATAATCACAACATTCAAGGCAATCACGAGCTAGGCCTGCAAAACAGCACAAATATTCAAATGTGAGTTAAAAACTTTATATATACAAAATTGAACAAAATCCTTAATCTGAAAACTTTTTTTCAAATTTAAAATAAATATTTTAATTTAAAAAATATTAAACAAAATATTTTTAATGTAGTGTATACATAATTTTATTAATTTTTTTTACAAATTAAGATTAATCAGCAATGTTAAACAAATGAATTAAACTATAAAGCACTTTAAAACGCAATTTATAATTTTTAAAATTAATACTTACATATTTTAAATAAATTAAATTAACTATACAATTTTAAAAAGCCTTTTTGTGCTGCAATTTATTTAAATTATGTAGCTTATTTTAAATTATTTCCATTTAAAGCGTTCTTATTTAATAAAAATTTAATTAATTGTTTAAAAAATTTACTAATATTTATTATAAATAAATTAAACCATTTTTTGAAATATTGCATTTATTAATTTAAAAAGTTGTAACAGACACATTTAAGCGCAAAATTGTAGCACAAATATAATAAAGAGTATTTTTTTATTATTACAATTTTTTTTTATAAAAATATTTTATGTATTTTACCCTCTTTTTTTACCAATATTTAAGATGCAATAAAACAAATATTTTAAAAAATTGCTTTTTTAACACATATAACGACCTATTAACCCTTCAACATTCATACAATTCTTTTAATGCTTACAAAATTTATTAAACATTTAAATTTGTTGTTAATTTACGTTTATTTTACAGGCTAATTATTTTTTTTTAGTTTTTTTTATTGTTGTTGCTTTAAATGTTTTACAGAAATATCGGCAAATAGATACTTTAGTAAAGCTGAACGGAGGCCTACATTTAGTGCCAAAAGTAAAAACAACTTGTTTACCCAAATTTGAATTAAATACTGTACCACGAGACTACACTGGTACAAATAATCAATACTTAGCAATTATTGACTAAAACGAAAATTTATAGCTATTTAATATTTTTATTACCTTTAGTTTTGTAATATTAAATGCAATTACTAATGTATAAAAAAATAATATAGATTTAATAATAGGGTAAATTACAGTATACAACTGCTAATAATAAATCAATGTTATTTACTACTTCTAAATAATAAACATAATACAGGGTTTAATAAAATTAATAAATATAGTTTTTAGCAACCAATATGACGTTATTACAATTTAAATTATTTTTTTACAATTTTAATACGACAACAAACGTGCAAGTTTATTACTACTAATATTACCGCTATTACTACTACTACAGACAATAATAATAATAATAGTAATAATCAAAATAACTTAACATTTTTAAAATTGCTATTATATTTTGTTAATTAACATTAATAATCGTTAAACTCCAAATAGTACAACTTTATTAATTATAAGCGTAATCTAAAATAATTTGAATAAAAATACTTTACTTATTTCAAAAATTATTAAACAAGCCCACAATTTGTACCAGTAGTAAAGCTCAAACCCACGCTCATCTAGTAAGGAATTTACGTGTGTCTAATTTTTTTGTTTTGCGTTATTTTTGATATCAGTTTTTGTGTTCGTGTTTTTGGTGTATAGCTTGTGCATCGTGTGATAACACAAGCACTTTTTGGTGTCTTTTAACGATTATCGCTAGCGCATTTCTAGTGATAGTTTTCTTTCTTTTATTTTTTGATCAATCTATACGTTCATTTTTCTTAGTTTGTTGTATCTAGATATGGCTCCCTCCAATTCATCCAAATGTGGCCTACAACGCTGCAAGAAGGTTGTGAAAGCTGGTATCTTCTGTGTAATTTGCGGATATTGGTTTCATGAAGCGTGCTCGGGGTTATCTTCTGATCACTATTCGCAGCTTGCAAATAGTCCGCTGGATTATAAATGCATGGACTGCAGATGTGAAATCGATCTACAGCATTTGCCTCCGGCCAGCAGTAACAAATTGGATGATATACTTGAAACTCTTCTAGACTCTAAAACTATCCTTTCTAAGATTCATAGTTCTGATGCCAGGTTAGACGAAATATCGCGTACTTTAACAACTACGGTACATAAGCTTTCTGAATCTCAAGCCAAAACTGAGGCCATAAATGCCTCAATCTCCCACCTTTCAAATAGTGTTATGTCGGAATTGCATACCCTTAAGGATCATATTTCCAATTCTAACCCTTCTTCCTTAGCAGCAAAAACGGTCATAAGACTGTCCCAGGAAGAAATCCTAGCTGCCACCAAGCAACACGTTGAGGATATTAAACGTGATTGCAACATTATTATCAAAGGCATCAAGGGTAGTGTCACTAATTATAAGGAGTTGGTGTCGAATATAATCTCCTCTTGCTCCCCCATGGTTAATAATTTCAAATTATGTAAACTCTCCTGTAAGCGACCCCATTCAGCCCCTCCCATCTTGATTACTTTTAAGTCCTCCCTTATTAAGGATGAAATTAGGGAAGGCTGGTTAAAGGTTCGCTCTACCTTTCCGGGAATTCGTCTCCTTAATGATTTCTCTCGGGAAGAGCGTGCTAAAAACTTTGCGAAGGCTTTAACCTCGCTAGACAGTAGAACTCCTTTTGTTCAACTCACCCCTCTAAAGTTCATCACCAATGATATACCAAATTTTCGGATTCCTCCCCGAAGCCATACTCCTTCCCTATAATACATCGCCTCAGGCAATTATCCCCTCTTCTCCCCACCTCTCCTCTATAAAGGTACTCTACACTAATGCGTTAAGTCTACTCAATAAATTATCTGAAGTACAAGAGGAAGTTATTAACTCCTGTCCTCATATTGTCGGTATCACCGAGACCTGGCTCTCAGTAGATATACTTGATAGCGAAATATCTTTATTGGGTTACAGTATAGTCAGACAAGACTCTAGTAAAGGTAAAAAGGGTGGTTGTCTCCTCTATATTAGAAATGATTTATCTTATACCGTCTCTTCTCACCAAAGTATTCCTCAGGCTGAATATGAATCTATTCATTTGGCACTAGGCTTCCACACTCTTTGCTCTTTATTATATCGCCCGCCCTCATTATCAAAAATCTCTAATGAGGCTTTTATTTCTGAACTCAAACTCTGTCTATCTCTCCCTTATAAACACCGCATCTTAATGGGGGACTTTAATTGTCCTTCCATCAATTGGCGATCTCTCTCTGGCTCAAATCATTTCGATAATCTAATTCTTAAGCTTAGCATCAAACATGCTCTTACTCAGCATGTTTCAGCCCCTACTAGGTATAGGCTCGGTCAATCTCCATCATGTCTTGACCTTGTCTTTACGAATGAATCCTTTCATATTGACTCTATCTCTACCTACCCCCCTTTGGGAAAAGTGACCATTTTCCCTTGTCTTTCGAAGTGTCTCTCCCTCCTTGTGGTTCTACGATTAAGCGTGAGAATCTATCACCGATCCCTGATTTTAGGAAGGCGGACTTTGTAAACTTTCGTCAATTTCTCGCCTCGGCAGACTGGAGTCCTGTATACGCTAATAATCTAGAACAGGCGTACTCCCACTTTGTAAGTCTTATTAAAACAGATATCAGTAGTTTCGTTCCCCATCGAATTCCTTTTTTCACACTAGTCCCAGGCTCCCCAGAAAAATCGTTCGTTTAATCCAGAGGCGGAATAGGCTTTTCTATCTTTGGAAATCTTCTAAGCTTCCTTCTTTCTATTATAATTATATTTTAATCAGGAACCAATGCTTTAGACTAATTAAGACACATAGGGATCTTAAGGTTCATAAACTCTTACTAAAAGCTAAGGAGAATAAATACACCCTGTTCAAGTTTATTAAGGATAAGCGTGCTTCTGAATACTCCCTACCTTGCCTAAAAAAGGTCAATGGTACACTCTTAACTAGGGGCGAAGCTTGTAAAAGTTTTAGTGAATACTTTAAATTGGTGTTTCAACAATCTGATCCTCCTCCACTTCACAAAAATAGGTTCCTTTATTCCTGATGTTCACTTAGTTCGCAAACAACTCGAAAGCCTTAAATCATCTTCCTGTGGCGCCGACGGTATCTATCCTAGAGTTCTAAAAAAATGTGCAGGATTACTGGCTCCTCATCTAGCCCATATCTTTAATCTCTCCCTTTCTAGCTGGGCAACTTCCACTCATCTGAAAGTCTGCATTTATTAGGCCAATATTTAAATCAGGCTCTAGGTTTATGCCAGAGAGTTACAGACCTATTAGTATACTATCTACACCTAGTAAAGTCATGGAAAGACTAATAAGGTCTTATCTACTTGACTTTGTTATTAAACATAAGCTAATCAACCCAGTACAACATGGTTTTCTTCTCCATAGGTCTTGCCTCACCAATTTAATAACTTATACCGATAGCATCACGAGTCTATTGGACTCTAGGTCGTTAGTAGATGCCATCTATTTTGACTTCGCTCAGGCATTTGACAAAGTGCCTCATAATCTACTTCTGGCAAAACTAAGGTTTTTTGGGATCTCTGGGCCTATCCTAGCTTGGATAACCGATTTCCTCGCAAACCGCTTTTTTAGTATACGATTAGGCACTGATCTATCCCCTCCTTGCCTTATTAGTTCGGGTGTTCCTCAAGGATTTGTGCTAGGGCCACTTCTGTTTATTATATTTATAAATGACCTACCTTAAGTGGTCTTGTCCAATATTCTGCTTTATGCAGATGATGTTAAGATCTGGGGGTCGATCCTAGCCAGCTTCAGGTAGACATCAATAACATTTGTCAATGGTCTGTAGATAATTCTCTCCCTCTAAATCCATTGAAGTGTAAGCATATATCGTTTGGTAAGCCATCAGGGAATGTATTCTCAACGCCTTATCAAGACACCCATAGGATAGAAACGGTTACATCTATAAAAGATCTGGGTGTGACCATGGACTCTGCTTTGAAGTTCACAGGGCATCATACCAAAGCTACCCAAACTTGCCATCGATTGATTAAGTTCTTTAAAAGAAATCTAGGTAGTCTCTCCCCTAAATGTGTGCGTTTGCTTTATATGCTTTATATCAGACCGCACTTAGAATACTGCGCACAGGTCACTGCTCCTATACTAAAATCTGACTCCTTTAATCTTCAAAAAGTACAAAAGGTAATATCTAAGTTACCCAGGTCTCTAAGACACCTTCCTTATCAGGAAAGACTCCTCTCTCTAAAGTTATTTCCTCTAACAAATAGGAGGCTTCGGGGGGATCTTATTTTGGTATATCAATACTTAACATCTGGCTACTCCCTTTCTTTCTTCACACTATCCAATAACCCTTGTAGGGAACACAAACTGAAATTGACTAAATCCAGAGTGCAATCCAGGTTGAGGCTCCACCATTTTTCACAGAGGGTTATTAACGCTTGGAACAGTCTTCCTTCTCAGGTAGTTAATGCCAACTCGGTCCCATCATTCAAGACTGCTTATGATCGTTATGCCCTATCCATTTTTACCAGTGGTTAACGATTTTTTATTTTAATCTTGTTTTATTTTCTTTTCCTTTCTGAATACGATATTGCCGATACATCAGAACCGAGGATCAAAAGGAGATTGTCTCCCACTCAACTTGTGTACCAACCTGTAACCTGTAACATTTTAGTACTCTCTCATTAATTAATAATTTGTTTCCATTTATTTAATTATTATACTATTGCTCTATCACCGGCACTACTGAAAGGTACTTTCCGTAAAACACTAAAAATAGTAAAAATAAATAATAAATAAATAAAATAAATTGTATTATTATTATTATTATTATTATTATTATTATTATTATTATTTCAATTACCGATATTAAATGTTAAAAATTACAAAAATAAAAAGATACTTTTATAAATGTAATAATTATTTTTATAATTTTTTTAGTTAAGCAAAAATAAATTTTGTAATATTAAAAAAATAATTAAATTTAATGTTTTTTTTATTAAATAACAAATTAATTAAATAAATAAATAATAATTAAAATAATATTCTTTTAACGGCACTGTTTCAAATTGTGCAAAATCACAAGGATGTGCTCTTTAATACACGACAGGAGGCCTGGTGGATTTTCATTTGACAATTGCTTTAGGTAACTTTTTTATTATACATAAAATTAGGAATAAATTAATTGAGAAACAAGGATATCCAGTTCCTAGAGCTATTAAAACAGGAACAACGATTTGTGGCGTCGTTTTTAAGGTAAATATTGTTATACCTAACTACGATATAGGATGGGGTAGTTTTAGGAGCAGACACTCGATCAACCGAAGGAAATATTGTTGCTGAAAAGAATTGTGAGAAAATAAGTTACATTGCAGATAATATTTAGTAAGTTTCTTCCTTCTGTTTCATTTGGATTAGTTGTTGCGGTGCAGGAACGGCGGCTGATACAAGAATGGTTACATTAATGATATCTTCTCAAATTGAGCTACACAGATTAAATACTCGTCGTAAACCTAGAGTTAGCGCATCTCTTCGATTGCTGAAAAATCATTTATTCCAACACCAGGTAAAATTCAATATTTTTAAATAAATAAATAAAAGGGTTACGTTGGTGCTGCTTTAGTTTTAGGCGGAGTTGATTCTACAGGTCCACATCTTTTTAGTGTTGCTCCTCATGGTTCGAGTGATAAATTGCCTTATCTAACTATGGGTAGTGGATGTCTTGCAGCTTTGTCGGTCCTCGAAAAAGGTTATAAAGCAAATATGGAGGTTAGTTTATTTTTAATGTATGAGAATATATATATATATATATAGTTTTTGAATAAAAACTTAATTTGTGGAATGATTGTAGTTAGGTATTCTATACGAACTTGGAATTAATGAGGTGGTTCTTCCGTTAACTGTTGTTGTTATTGTTGTTTAATAATAACTTTTTTAGCAATGAACACAACTATGAATTTTGGGTTATTAAAATTTTTGCTATGATAACGAGTAATGTTTTTTATAGAGTGCATACATAGTATGAAATAATTTGTTTTAGCGAAATAGTTTATTTCTTTAGACTAGCGGATTGTATAGTTTTGTTTATTGTAATTGTAATTACAGGAAAATTTTTGGTGATGAGATCAGTATATATATATATATATATATATTAGGGACCAATTATAAATACTGTTGATATCCTGTTGTAATTGTTCAGGATTTATACTCCGGATTTTGACATCTGCGTGAGTAGTGTGTCAGATTGAACAAAGGACAACTCTTTGATATACGTGGTGAATAGTAATGGTTCTAGGACGGATTCTATAGGGGATACCTGAGGTTATTTTGCTGGCAGAGGTGACATCGTTTAATCTAACTAGATTACCGATTCGTGAGAAAGTTGCGTATTCAATCGGGGCAAGGAGGACTGAACCTCAAAGACCTTAATTTACACATCAATACGGAGTGCGGGTACTGTCAAATGCTTTGCAGAAGTCAAAGTAGATGACATCGACCAAAATTGAATACTCCAGCCTCCTGGTGAGACTACTTCTACATAACATTTGGTCAGAGAGACAGGATCTCGATAGCATAAACCCGTGTTGGTAGCCTACCCTGGTCTATAGAAAGATTGAATACGTGTACAAGAAAAGGGGTTAGTGCAGACTTACATTCTCTGAGTACTCGGATATTGGTCATCAGCACTCCGAGAGGTATATTTTTATAGTGGAAAGGTACTTAAACACTAGTACTGGAGTAGTCACAGGATAACTCAAGGGTAACATAGAATATAGTTAAGGATCATTGAAGTAGTCCGTATTGAAAACTGGAATGAAGTAATTACCAAAGGTATTGCAAACTTTAGGCAACAGGAGGAAGGATCCTTATTGATTTTTCGATCGGGGGAAGGAACCTTCGGACAAATGTTTATTCTTAATAAATTTAAAAAGAAGGCATTGTTCAGAGGAGTATGGAGTTTTAGAGTTTTGAATGCGTTGATAACCCACGCATCTGTTACGCAAATCTAAGTATTTGTAATAAAAATTTGGGAGTCTCGACGTATTCCATTTATGAAACGCGGTATTGCATTACTTGAGTAACCGAGTTATGTGTTGTGGAAGTATGGGCGGCGAATGAATTGGGATTCTGAAGGGAATATATTGACTTATACCTATCTTAACAGTGCTAGAAAATTTGTCATAGAATTAATTGTCAGACATATATATATATATATATATATATATATATATATAATTGTCAGACATATATATATATATATATATATATATATATATATATATATATATAATGAACATATTTTATTTAGTGGAATATTTTGTATTTATGTAATGTTTAACAAGCAAGCAGATGCTGTTCAGCTTGTTCGTGATGCAATAGCTTCTGGTATTTTTAACGATCTTGGTTCTGGCAGTAACGTGGATGTTTGCATTATTACTAAAGATGGAGCTAAATATATTCGATCTTTTGATGTTGCTAGTAAAAATAATATTCAGTAAGTAATATTTTTGAACTGAAGTTTTGGGTGCAAAAATAAGAATTTTACATAGCCTGTGCTCTGTATAATGGATATTTTTATCGTTTGTAATGCAGGGGAGCATTGAGTTAATGTTTAAAGTTTTAATTATGTAAAATTTCATCTACAATGGTATTTAAAGTTAAGTCAATGTAACTATATTATGATATGATTGTAAAATATTATTAGCAATGTTTATGCATTTTTACAGCAAATTGTTTAAAACACTATTGGTATAACAGTATGACGGTTTTGTTTTTAAGAAGTAATATTTTAGTAAACTTCAGTTTTACCTTGCATGTAATACAAATACTGAAAATGACAATTTTAAGCAATGACGTTTAATAATGTTATGCATCTTTTTTATTGATTGTCATATATAGTTATTGTAGATTTTATTTTGCATTTTGAATACACTTTAAAACAATTCAAATTTTTACATTATAGTTTGATGTTTCACAGTTATCATGTATAGATATGATAATGGTAAGTATAATTGATTAATTTTTACTGTAACTAAATTGCTTTAACTCAGGCGTGATAGTTATCTTCCAAAGGAAAATACTACTTCTGTGTTGAAAAGAGATGTACAACATGTTGAATTTGACGTGGTTAGTACTCGCGTCATTCGTGATTTACCTGGAAGAAATGACGAGGCAATGGATGTTGCTTAATACTTTGTTATTGTTTATTTGTAATAAATTAAAAAATATTCCCGAAAACGTTTTGTGTATTTGATCAGAATTAGAGTATATTACATGTGTAACTGCCATTTTTTAAATGATTATATAATTATTCTTCATTTTTTCTGATGGGAGTAGAATACGATTTTTATGCTTATTTTTACAAACCTATTTGTTCTATAGAGTATGGGTACAACAAGAATGTTCTTTATGAGTACACTTTTTATTAAAGTACCTATTTCATTTATAGTCAATTTCCAGTGGTTTACTCTTTTTGTCTTACAGCTTTTCCCTCTTATGATGGGCCGCTCTTTATGATCAGTTTTCTCTATTTGGTTCTGTATCGAAGCAGCTTGAAGCGCTGATCGTTAGATAGTTTTGACGTGATTTTTTTTAACTGCTGGAGACCCTTCCTGTCGCAAACCATAATCCTTTATTCAGGCTTGGGACTGTTTAGATTGATTCATTTTTTATCCTCACGAGATATACGTTTATTTTACTCTTAATTTTTTTCTATTTACAAAACTATTCTGTTAGTCTTTTGTACGTTAAAATTACAGCTGGATCAAGTATTTTTTTCTTTAATTGTAATGTCATGTAATGGACGAAACTCGGTTCTTATCGTGATCTCACCGTTTAAAATATAATCACGCCAAGTAATCTTCAGAATGATTCTAAGAAATAATAAAAAGCATCTATCTTCTAGATTCTATCTATTTGCTTTTAAGTTTTATTCTTGTTTATTTTTGAGATGATTATGTACAAACGAACTTTTGTCAAGCGGATGAAGAAAATGATTATCATATTTATTTCAGTTTATGAAAGATTTAATGTTTAAAGTTTTATTCTAGCTTCAATTTCCGTTTTTATTAACATTGTTTTTTGAGTACTGGAGTTTCTTCTGATCCCTCTGTTTATTCCGGGTCCCTCCTTATCACCCCTAAGGAAGTCCGGAATCTTCATTCTAGTTCAAAGTCATCATTTCGAGATGTAGACGATCTATACCCGAGAGTCCTTAGAGAATGCGCCTTAAAATCAGCCTATATGTTTAGTCTTTCCTTAAACCTAGGCCAGGTACCTGCAATCTGGAAACTAACCTTCATTCGGCAGATCTACAAATCCGATTACAGTTTTAAAAAAGATGGCTATAGGCCCATCAGCATTTTATTGGCTCCTAATAAAATCATGGAAATAATTGTTGAGTCCCATTTAGTTAATTTCGTTAAAAATAATCTCGAACTCTGCTCATATTGGGTTTATCCAACGATATCCTGCCTCTTCAGTTTGTTGGCTTTTACTAGCAGCCTTACCAAGATGCTGGGGTACTCTCCTTCGATCGATGTCATCTGTTTTAATTTTTGCAAAGCTTTTAACAAAGTACTACATACAGAATTACTGGGTAAGTTAAAGTCATTTTGGATAAGTCCTCCGCTTATCGACTGGATACGCAAATCGTCAATTTTGTATTAGATTAGGTGATATCACCTCTGCTACCGTGAACATAACTTCAGGTGTCTCCTAAGGGTCTGTCCTTGGTTCCTTATTATTTATATAAATGACTTGCCCTCTGTTGTTTAATCGGACATCCTGATTCACGCTGATGATGACAAGATCTGGAATTCAAATCCTGAACAACTTTAATTTGACATTAATAGTATTTATAACTGGTCCATAGCTAATGCGTTCCTTCTAGAAACCTTCAAACAACACGTCCAGAACCTCAAATTCGCAACCTATATTTTGCGTAAATTTGGTCAAAGACCTAGGATTTACTTAAGACCCCTCCCTTAATTTTTTGTCACATCAAAGGAAAGCAGCCCTCACTTGTTTTTAAATTACAAAGCTTTTTAAGCGCAACTTAGGAAACAGCCCAGTTAGTTGAGCACGTCTACTCTACCAGTTATATATTGGACCACACCTCGAATATAGTATTCAAGTAACGTCTCCTTTCCAAAAGGCTGACATTGTGACTAGATAAAGTACAAAGAAGTTTTACTAAAATTCCTAGATAGTGCAACAATGTAAACTACTCCGGTGTTTACACTCCCTTAACAGGACACAGAATGTTTCGCGAGTTGATTAGGAGTCAAACTCCTTTTGATCCTTGGTTCAAATGGTATTGACAATATCAATAAAGGGGAAATAGAATAATAATGAAAATAATAAAAAAATTATCTAAAAGACAAATGAGCTACCGGAATTTAGTTAGAGCATGACTATCATATAAACGCTTAAAAGATTGAGTAGATTGTGCATTAACGTTCTCGGTAGAGGGTCGGTTCCAATGATTGATAACTCTGTGAGAAAAATGATATAACCTTGTCTTAGTGGAAGCCCTTGGTTTGCTTAATTTAAGATTGTGCCCTCTGAGTGAATTATGGGCAAGGTTAAAGAAGGGACTGAGGTTTCCAGAAGAGATGAGTTGATGCACCAAGATGAGGTCACCCCGGAGCCGCCTATTTACTAATGGGAACAACCTTAAGAGAATGCAGTCTTTGTTGGTAGGGCATGTTTCTATAGGACCTTGGCAATCTGAAAACAGTTCTTTGAACTTTTTGTAGATTATTGATGTCGGAAGTAAGGACGGGGGCAGTAACTTGGGCACAGTATTCTAGATGGGGCCTTATGTAAAGCATGTAAATTAGCCGAACGCATTTTGGAGACATACTATCTAAGTTCCTTTTGAAGAATTTTATTATACTACAACACTTATGAATAGCCCTGTTGTGATGACCCGTGAAGTTAAAAGATGAGTCGAATAAAACTCCTAAGTCTTTAACAGTTTCTAACAGAAGAGCATCATCTGGAGACATTTTGAAAATATTCCCAAACGGCTTACCAAAAGAAATATGCTTACATTTAGAATAATTCAGCGGGAGAGAATTTTCAAGCGCCTATTTATTAATATTAACGTAGTACTTCTGGATTAGAACTCCAGATCTTAACATCATCGGCATATAAAAGAATATTAGAATTGACAACCGATGGTAAATCATTGATGTAAAGGATGAACAGAAGGGGGCCTAAAAGTAAGCCTTGGGGAACCCCAGAGGTAATATTACAAGAAGAAGATAGATTTTCCCCTAACCTTAAAGGAGCGATTGGATAAAAAATCTGTGATTCAGGAGAGGATGGGTCCAATAATGCCAAAAGACCTGAGCTTGCCTATAAGCAGATTATGGGGGACTTTGTAAAAGGCTTTCGCAAAGTCAAAATAAATAGCATCCACTGAAGAGCTGGAGTCAAGGATTGAAGAAATGCTATTAGTATAGGTTATTAAGTTGGTTAGGCAGGACTTACGAGGCAGAAACCCATGTTGGGCAGGGTTAATAGAGTTTGATTTGGTGATATGATTAAGGATATGAAACCTAACAAGCCTTTCCATTATTTTACTCGGGGATGATCTAAAGCTTTCTGGTTTGAACTTACATCCCGATTTATAAATAGGCCTTATATACGCAATTTTCCAGATATTAGGGATGCAACCGGTGGAGGAAGAGAGGTTGAAGATATTACTTAAATAAGGTGCGAGAACGTTCGCGCATTCCTTGAGGACCCTGGGAAAGACGCCATCTGGCTCGCTGGAGGAAGATTTGAGACTTGTTAAAATAGTAAAAACAGTGGAAGCATCGGAATGCAAAGAATTAATAGTGAAAAAGGGATTAGAAAATTGAGGACAATGTGAGCTAGTAATTTGGAAAACTGATTTAAAATAATCTCAAAAACAATTACAAGCCGATACCCTAGACAATAGAATCCCCTTGTCATTTTCGAGACAAGGGAGAGAGAGTTCAGTTGATCTTTTGTTTTTGATGAACTTAAAGAAGAGGCTTCTGTTTTTGGAAGCTCTGCTAAGGAGCTTAAAAAGCATCTTATCTTTGAAGGCCTTGATTAGATTAGAACAGTTATTCCTTTCCGAAAGGTACGCATAATAGAGACAATGGAGATTAACCGATTTCGACAAAAAAAAAGTTTTATTTCGTTTGGCAATGGAACGCACTATAAACCGTGGGAGCTTAGGTTTCGAGTGGAAAGGAACTCGAAAAGGAACAAAGAGTTTAATCTCTTCATTAAATATGTCTAAGAAATTAGAATAGGAAGTTTCAATGTTGTTAACATAAACGGGATCCCAACTTACAGACTTGAAGTAACTGCAAAGTTTAGAAAAGTCAGCTTTCCTGAAATCAGCAATAAAAGCCAGACTAGGAGATAAATTGTTTGCAGCAAAGGAGAGAAAGATTTCAAATGAAAGAAGGCTATGATCACTTTTACTAAACGGAGGAAGATAAGAGATATGACTAATAGGGGAGGCATCATTTGTAAAGATAAGATCAAGGCAAGAAGGGAAGGAACCTATCCTATACCTAGTGGGAGAGGAAACATGCTGTGTAAGAGCATATTTAATGCTAAGATTGAGGAGATTACTTTCAAAGTTACTAGAGAATCCAGAGAGAGAAGGCCAATCAATGGATGGGTTGTTAAAATCACCTATAAGGATTTGGTGTTTAAAGAGCATGAAAAAGATAAATTGAAGATCTTGTAGAAGTAAATTATTCGTAGCAGTAGTAAGAGAGGGGGGCGATAGACTAGGGAGCAAACAGTATGGGAACCCAGAACTATAGTCAGTATGTCATAGCCTAATCGCAGACTAATATGACGGGAGGAGAGGGTGGAAATGGCAATATCATTTCTAACGTAAAAAATGCAGCTACCACAATTACTTTTTGAAGAATCTTTCCTGACAATGTTATACCCTTTAACCACTATTTCACTATCAAGAATGTCCTCGGTTAGCCATAATTCTGTGATCCCTATAATATGCGGAGAAGAGGATGTCGTCAAATCTTGAATCTCGAACAATTTATTTCTAAGACTTAGTGCATTTGTATAAAAGAACTTAATCTATGAGGGAGGGGGAAAAGAGGGGATAATTGCCGAAGCCGATGTAATACCGGGCGAAAGTTTTGACTCCGGGGTGGAATCCGAAAATTTGGTGCATCAAAGGAATCTAGTTGTAGTAGAGACAATTGAACTAAGGGAACTGGGTTACCAGCAGGGGTCCAGGAACTAGGAGCGTTTGGCTAAAAAAAGTCTCTAGTTAACCTAATGCCCGGGAAGTTGGATCTGACGCTATACCAACTGGATAACACGTCATCTTTAGCAGAGGGATTAAAGAAGGTAACCAATATTCGAAGGGATGAATGAGGACGCTTGCAAGTGAGCTTACAAATTTTCAAACCTGAAGCCTAAGGACAGCACTTGGTGATAATACTTGTAACGTAATTCTTAAAATCAATAACGCTGTCCTTAACTCCCTTAACAATTAGATTACAGTCTTTTTTGGAATCTAAAACGTGCTGCTTGGCAGCTGCTAGAACTTCCTCTTGAAAAAGTTTTAGTACTAATTTAGCGGCTAAAGATGAGGCATTGAGATTGGACATATCAGATTTCAGGAATTTGAGCTCACCCAAAACCAGGTCCGAGAGCTTGGATATTGAAGTGTTAATGAATTCAGTCTTCGCAAAAGAATCAGAGAACTTGACCATTAGGGACGATAGGGATAATGACATAGTCCCTAGACTATTTTTAAGTTCTGAGATCTGGGCAAAAAGTTTTAAAGTATCTGTGGCTGAGTCTAAAAGTTCAACCGGCTTTGTGAGGCTAGCATGAGGCAAATTCTGAAGATTAGTTTTATATATGCAGTCCATACAGATGTAGTCCAAAGGACTATTTGCAAGCTGCGAATAATGCGCCGACGATAAACCGTAGCAAGCCTTATGAAACCAGTTACTACAGATTGCACAGAGAATACCAACTTTTACAGATTTTTTGCAGCGTTCCAGGCCACAAATAGAAGAATTGGAGGCATGCATCCTGTAAGGGTCTAGAATGCAAAAATTAATGCAAAAACAAAAAAACGAACAAAAGAATATCAAAACAAAAACTATCACTAAAAAAAGACTGGCAATAATCATATAAAGAACACAGTGCTATGTGACTACCACACGACGCACAAGCGACACACCAACGATTCTCAAAGGGGGCACCCTTTTAAGTTATCCAAACCTAAAGTAAGATCCCGGTTACGTTTAAACCATTTCTCGTATAGGGTCATATCCGCGTGGAATCTTCTACCGAGCCATGTTGTTTAAGCCTTGTTTATTAATTTTTTTAAATCGGCGTATGACAATTATTTTCTCTATGAATATATTTAATTTTATATTCCTGTTTATTTATATAGTTTTATTATATTTATATACATAACTTTCGAGATTTATTTTGTCGACATTTGATAATTTGAACCGAGTACCAAAAGGAGTTTCTCCTACATAGCTCGTGATTTGAGTCTGACTCCTAATCAACTCGTGAAATTCCTGTATTCCTGTATACATAACCCGTGAATAAATCTGAAACCTGAATTAAATGCAATTTACATTACTAATAAATTAGTGTTATTTTATAAAATATTTTGTTGTAAAAAACATTAAAAAATTAATTATTATTATTTTGTGTTTAATAATTGTATATTTTTACTTAATAAAAGGTAACATATAATGTCGACCTTGGTGCTTGCAGGTTGCAGTTGTATAGTTTTAAACACTATACGTACACTATACGTAAATAAATGATATGTTGTTAGTGATGTACAAAAAACGTCTGTAGATTTTTGTTGTAAAGTGTAATTATAAAAGTGTTTTTATACAAGACGTTTTATTGTAGTTGCATGATTTTTGATTCATTTATATTTAATTGATTTTTAAAATGCATAATTTGTTGAAATTTTCGAGATTCTTGATTAGTTATAAACATTATATGCCTTTCCGAAACGTATATATTATTGAATTATACACACCTAAAAGATATAATACAAATGGAGCAAAAAAGTTTACCGTAACAAATATAACTGAAAAAATTAACGCTAAAGGTAAATCCCTTAAAAATAATGTTTGTAGTTGTACCTAAGATTAAAACAAGTTTGTCGTATGATAATACTGTAAAATCGATTAAATATATTACTCCATTACGTGCCACGAGGGAATATATGCTCAACAAAAAGTAAGGATTTTTAAAATATAAGTTTTCAGAGATCTGGAGAAATTGGTTCCATATTACAGTCGAAGTCCGTATGCGAACGAAACGAGAACAGTTGTTTATTTGAGATCTGATGTGGAAGAACTGTAATTTTATATTTGATTATATTGAGTAGGGCTTACAATAAACATGGCGGTCGTGACTCTTTTGAATTTTTTCGCAAATTAATGAGAGATGTGGATAGACGAAATAAAACTGGTAATATTTAATTAAAAAATATTTGTAGAAATTTTTAATTTGAAGAAAACTTTGAAGTTTTTTAGAAGTTCTATTGATTTCAAAGATATTGCAGTGAGTGTGTGCATTGACATGCATTAAAAGTTTTCTGTTTTATTACAAACGATTATTTTTATTAATGTTAATTTATAATATGCTATATTCGGTATATATTTGAAATTAAACAGGTGTTAATTTTGTCAATTGATTAATTGTTCTTTTAATATAATCTTCCATTTGGGTATTTTGGTTCGGTTGAGGTATTGTAGTATCAGATGTGCCACTCGTTGGATTTCTTTTGCTTTTTAACATTGTGACGTTATTTAACCTTGGGAAGACGGTGATTATTAGAATTGGAATTCTTTGCTTGTCAGTTTGGAAACCAAGTATACCTTTTACTACGCAACTATTCATAGCTTAATTAATCTGTATTAAACTATTTTTTACATCAAGATTTTAAGTTTTATTTTTAGTTAATAGTTATGCCGAGGTGACATAGATGGTCAGAACGCTAGCTTGAAAACTAGGTGGTTGGTATAGGGTCGAGTTCCAACACTGGGTCCCTGTTTCGATTTTCTAAATATTCACTTATTATTATATTATTACGAACTCCTTTAGTAATGAAAAGCTTAGGATAACAAGATTGTTTCATGCCATTGTATTTTTAACCTTTTTGCATTGATAATCCTGTCTATATATACATATATTCACTCAATAAAAATATTTTGGGCCAAGCATTTAAGTAAGAATAACTAAATGGAATAAAATAAAGTTAAAATGTAAAGTTAATTATACATTAGTATTAATTTTTAGTAATTTTATTTCGGCTGATATACATAGTTTTTGTATATTCTATTGATTATTATTTGTATCTTGTTCAATTAGACACAAAAAAACCTTTCATTATTTACTTCTGGATCTGGTCGTGTGGTACTATTTGCTCTTACTATGTAAGTTTAATTTAATATGTAATTGTTTGGTAAGTGTGGATTTTTAAAGAAATGTAATGTAATGTAAATTTTTATTTTTAGAAATGCAATTAATATAGCTACTAAAGGATTTGCTTGGTGGTCGACTGGTTCAAAGTCTATGTTTTCTGAAATGATGCACTCAATTGCTGATACTATGAATCAAGTAATCGGTTTTTTTTTTTGATATTTTAATATTTGAACATTTAAAAGTATGAATTACATTGTTTTAATTTTTCTATAATTTTGGGTTATTTATTAAAATTAGTTCTAATGAAATATTTAATACTATTTTTAGATTCTTGTGGCTTACGGTCTTCATTCGTCTTATCAACAACCTGACGAAAGACACCCGTAAGTTTTTATTGTCAGTAATATATTTTTGTTACAACGATCCGTATAAAAGAGGGATAAACTTTAAAGAAGAAGGAATAATATGTTTTTGAGTAATTGAAAACATTAGGAAAAACGTTTTTTAACATAAACTGCTTGCTTAACACACAGATGTAAGCTATTTATAGATTAAAATATTGTTTTTAAACATTTTTAGCCATTCAATTTAAAATTCCTTTGTTTTTATTTTTATTATTACAAAACCCTTTTGCTTTAAAACATGACCATGGGGAAATAAGACAACAATTACAGCAAAAAATAACAACAATAAAGTCTCGTAATTCAAAGAGAACATGAGACAACAAAATGTTTCCATATATTTGAACATTTTGCCAAATGTTTTGCTTGATCCTATGAAACATTCATTTCAATTAGATCTTTCTGAATAGCTCTTAGCCACGTTTTATGTGGTCTACCAACCTTTCTTTTACCATTTACAATTGTCTATTCCAAAACCGTTCTTGCTTATCTTTCGAGCGGTAAACGTAGAATTTGACTAAGTAATTTTCTTCGTCTAATTGTAATGATGTCATGTAGTGAAACGAGAGTCAGTTCTTTTCATGATCTCATCATTTGAAATGTGATCGCACCAGGTAATCTTTAAAATACTTCTAAGAGACCTGCGGTGAAATAAATGCACCATTTTATTAATCTTGTCTGTTTGTTTCCACGTTTCACTCTCATATATTATCGTAGGAATGATTAATGATGCGTACAAACTAAGTTTTGTCTTTAGGTGAATGGAAGAACATGACCATATTGATTTGAGTCTATGGAAGACTGACATTACCTTTCCAAGTCTGGCTTTAAGACCAATTTCAGTTTTTTCAAGGATGCTTCCCAGATATGTAATGGAATCAACATTACCAATATTTTGTTTACTAATTTTGATGGGTAAATAATCTTTTGACATTGTGCACAACACTTTCGGTTAATTTGCCATGGTTCCGTTTCATGTCATAAGACAACTTATTCATGGACCGAGTTATAATGAAATGAATTATTAGAAGAAACAAAAAACGGTGACAAAATGCATCCTTGACGTGCTTCTGTGACAATTTTGAACATAGCAGTAATACCAAACTTTGAATTGCATGGATCACTTCAGTTACAAAAATGTTATCGGTACAAATTTTAAAATTTTGAATTACATTCATATCTTTATTGTTATCAAAATCGATGAGAGTATTTGGTATGAGCGGATTAAGTACTCCTTTAAAATGCTCTACTCATCTAAATGTTTACTCATCATCTTTTCTTTGATTGGAATATTGATGTTCTTTCTAACCCCCGACAGTTGTTTCACAATTTATACAGCGTCTTGGAATAATTTTTTGTTGCTGTCTTATCTGCTTTTTTGCATCTGCCTTTTAACCAATTATTCTTATCTTTGCGGCAGCTTCTTTAACCTATCTGTCAAAATTTTATACCTATCATTAAATATTTTTAGATAACAGGATTTTTAGATTAATCTCTTTCTTATATTAATTACATTCCACGAGACTGATAATATCCATTGTTTCTTTGTAGAACCACATCTTCTACCCAGCACATTTGCTGTATAGTCTGTAATTGTTTTATGAAACAATTTACATTGATCATCAGACTTTTCTACCCTCTTCAGATTTTGAAATGTATTTTGTTGGTAATTATTTTTAGCCATTCAATTTAAAAACCCTTTGTATTAATAATAATTTTTGTTAATTTATTTTTGTAATACTATGTTTAAATTGATACAATTTTGTTTAACAATTTAAACCGAGATTTTTATTAATGTATAAACAAATTTATTTCTAGCTACGGTTACATATCTATGCGCAATATTGCATCTTTAATTAGCGGCGTAGCTGTTTTTTTCTTGGGTTCTGGATTCACGTGTTATCACGGAATTCAAGGTATATTGGAACCACATTGTGTCGAATCTGTTAACTTGGTAAGTCATTTCTGTACATTTAGAATACTTTGGAGGTTTATGTAAGAATTGTGGTGTTTGATGGACTATAGGATGAATTTTTGTAGTTAGATATTAATATGGAATATTGAAGATTTTTATGTAATTATTCACTCTAGTAGAATTAAATAATTGCATCCTAATGACTGATACTTTGAGTAATGCTTATCAAGTTTTATTTTCTGTTGACGGTGATATTCCTGATTTCATAATTTTATGTGGATTAGCAATGTATTAAGGATATGTAAGATGTGTTTTGAAGTATACGTATATCATATTTTGCCATTTGGTTTAAATTAGGCGGTTTTGTTAATTTTTATTAACAGCGGTACCGTTATGGACAGGCCTTTATGAGGCCATCTTCAGAAAAAACATTTAAACATATTTTGTACATTTGTTGTAAATACTAGATTCTATTTGCACATAAACAGGCGAAGGCAACTTTTTGAAATGTTTTTACAAATTTAGAAACAACGAAGAGGCAACTTTGTTATTAAATAATGATTGAATATTGTTTTGTTTAATACAGCGTTTTACAAATGTTTTACGAACTAGCGAAGTTAAAAACTAGATTATTTTAATGTTTTTTTAGGAATATAAAACTACTACTACTACTACTAATAATAATAATAATAATAATAACAGTAAATGTATAAGGTATTCATATAACTTAGAGCAATGGATTAGATTGCTGGTTTACAATTATACCGATGTGACTGAATTTTACTCCTGTTATAAGTTTAGTAAAGCTATTAATATTCATGGTGTGGGTTGTGATTGTTATAATTGTGTTTGCTTGTTTACTTTATTATTTCAGACTTTAATGGTGTTGCTAGGATCGTTTGTATCTGAAGGAAGTAAGCATTTGATTTGAAGTTTATGCATGACAAATTTAGTAAAAATATTTATTTTTATTAATTAGGGGGCAACATTAAAGAGAATATATATGTGGGTAACAGTTTCTAGTAGTTATTAGTTCAAATGATTGTTAGTATGGTGATTCAAACTTTTGGTGATGGCCTTCGAAAATTATCCGAATAACTTTGACCTATTGTCAATTATTATTATTATTATTATTATTATGGTTATTATTATTATTATTATTATTATTATTATTATTATTATTATTATTATTATTATTATTATGGTTATTATTATTATTATTATTATTATTATTATTATTATTATTATTATTATTATTATTATTATTATGGTTATTATTATTATTATTATTATTATTATTATTATTATTATTATTATTATTATTATTATTATTATTATTATTATATTATTATTATTATTATTATTATTATTATTATTATTATTATTATGGTTATTAGCTTACATACTTCAGTAAAAGCAGCTTTCAGCACACAAAAATAGGTACGACTATTAAATACAATACAATTAACAGTATATAAAATCACTAAAAAAAATCTAAAAATTCACGTATAATCAAAAGTTATATGCATTATGATATGCGTGAAGAGGCATGCTATTAATTAGGAGACGTACCATAGTTAATAGTATGTAAATATAACAGTATACATCAAATATGAATTATTTATTTGTGAGTATGAGTATTAAAACAATAACCTGGATGAAGGATAATGAATGGTCACAAAATGAAATGGGCAGATTACGTTCAACAGTAATTGGATAGGCAAACAAATATTCATAAATTGCTAATTGGGAAAGGCAATTTGCGATTGCAGAAAAAAGTTTGTTTTTCTGAATGTCAAATTCGACTTTTTTATTCAGTTTAAATAATGGGAACTTAATGATTTTCGATACATGGAGGGGCGTATTTGCTTGTTAGAATTTATTTTGAAATATCTTGCTTTGTGGTAGTGTTATAGACTTATATATATAATACGATATTATAGTTGGTGGTATGGCCACCTCTGCTAGTTCCACCTTGTTTGCACAGCATTTCATTGTTCACAGTTAGTTCAGTACAACGACTTAGCTACTGTTGTCATAATAAAGTCTCCGCCAAAATAACATGAAGATTGTTTCAAATAGCATCTATTTAGGGTAGCGTTTCTGAATACCTCTCCCATACTTCCATACTTGAGATGCTAATGACCCTGAGGATTTGAGTAATGCTTATAAAGTCTCAATTTCCAATGATGGTGATATTCCTGACTGTTCGTCCTCCACGTGGTGCATCCTGGACTAGGTGCCCTAGGCATGTAGACTAATAACAGCAGGGTCCGAGTGCACAGCGGTATAACTGGGCTTCCGCTACGGCGGGTGGGTGCGAACATACACTCAGGATACTTAAAAGGTATCTAAATGTATACGTATATCATATGTAGCCCTTCGGCTAAGGGAGATAATCCTGACAAAAAATCAGGCGGCCTCGTCAATCTTTGCGAACAGTGGCGACGTCACAAGGATGCCGTCTACCAGCCAAGAAACTTTGTTATTCTTCCACGTTTGTCTACGCTTGTCAAGCCATCGAAATCGATCGTTCTACATGTCGTATAAATATGGGAAATAATGAGGAGATGGCCACGTCACCAACCAAAATGAATGAATGAAATGAATGATACTTCCAATCGGTGTTTAGTAGAGTCAAAGTAACGATACGTGAAATTGCATTGGGATTTTTTTAGACAACGTATTTAAATGGGCGAATTGTTTGTTATCGTGATGGAAGATTATGAAATTGGAGGTCAAATTGAATTAGGTGGTTGCTGATGAATTTTTTATCCAGTCGTTTAATACGACATGTGACGTGTGTATCGCGGCGTGGTCTAGCGGTACACTGCTCGACTCAAACTTAGTTGGACATGAATTCGATCCTTGTCAAGTGCAGGTCTACGTTAGGGTTTGCTAAAATGCCCACCGTTGAAAGATGCGTTTCCTGTCAAAACATTGAAAGAAGTAAAAATAAAAATAAACATAAAAATATATTTGAGACTGCCAAATATCGATTGCTATCGAATGAATTGTTTTCACTATTATTAATTGTTTTCAATTATTCAATAGTACATTGTGATTAAAAAGTTGGTATATTGTGTCATACCAATGTAATGTTTACTTTGAATATAGATTTTACAAATTGTTTTTTTGTCATTATTTTAGGTACTTTAGCTGTGGCCTATCACGAAGCCCAACGTAGCGCCAAGCTTCACAATTACGATTCGGTGCGACAGTGGATATTTTCCGGCGTAGATCCGAGTACAACGGTTGTTTTGCTAGAAGATTTTGCCGCTATTTTGGGCGTCTTGATAGCAGGAGGAGCGTTGGGTCTAACTGCCTTGACGAACAATCCTTTGCCCGACGCTATCGGGGCGATTTGTGTTAGTGGCATTTTGGCTGGAGTGGCTGGTTTGATTATACGAACGAACACGGATACGTTGATTGGACGGTAGGTGCCGATGTGTCAGAGGTGAATAGGGCGCTAAATTCGAAACTGGACGGTCCTTTGTTTGATTTTGCTAAACGCCAAATGCTGAAAAAATGTGACATTTGTTTTTTTGCATTTTTATAAGTTAGACAGACGAAGGCTTTAAATTGAATGTTTTTAAAACAAAAGTTTTGTATGATAGAATTATAATTTATGTATTATTGATTAGTTGAAGTAAACATTAGAAAAATGTTTTATATCGATTTTGACCGATACATTTTTGATTTTCTTTTCAGTTTTTGTTAATATATATATATATAGGCTTTAATTTATATTATTTATTATTAGAAAATAGATTGTAGTATTAATTTATGTGTATTTAGTGTATTTTTAAATGCAAATGGAATTGCAATTAATTTTTAAAATGTTGTTTGAAAGCATAAACTACTTGTAAGTAGTGTAAATAAGCAAAAAATATTAAAAATATTATTTTGTTATTCATATTTTTTTTAAATGAATTTATTTAATCATTTATTGTTTATTTGAAAAGTTCGATACCGTGGGAAAAACAAGAAGCCATTATGCGTTTGATAGACAATGCGAAGATTATTCGTGGTACGTATGATATCAAAGCCACCATTCTGGGAGGTGCTGATGTGAGATTTAAGGCCGAAGTGGATATAGATGGACGAGAATTAACAAAACGTTATTTGGAAACTTTGAGTTTGGAGGGTTTATTGCAAGTAATTATATATATATATATATGTATATATATATATAGTTTATGGAAATGATTGCACTGACTTAGATAATTTGCTGAAGGCAACTTTTAACGTAGTGCTAATTTTGTTGCTTGAAATTTCGCGGTTTTTAGTATTTTAAAAGGCCAGAAGTCTTTTCGTCCAAATTAGGCGCTTGATTGTTTACTCTTTGCAGTTAATAGAGATCATTGGAGGGTTTTAATTCGGGATATATTTAATATTTAAAGTTAGCCTACTTCAAGTGTCGTTCATTAAGTCTACGTTGTGAAAACCTGATGCATTGCATCAGGCTTTTGGACTACTCTGGATGATAATAACCGATGAGGGATATTTATCCCCGATGATGATGATGATGATCATGTTGGGGCACTAACTATTGATTTGTTGCTTTCTAATCAAGTAAATATTACGAGTACACTTGGTTTATATTTTAGTTTCATGTTTTGCATGTTTTACATACCTCAGATAACGACGTACTCATTTTTCCATTGAAGTAACACGTTTGTGTTAAAGTGACGGTAATTTCCGACATATATATATATAGGGTTCTTTTCTCATTTGTGATCTTGTGACCTTTAGTGAATTTGTTGAAAGTAAAAATATAATTTGGTATGTTACTATGGTAATGTAGCTAATTTTAAACAATACCACTGATCTGTGGAAAGTTTTATTTATGGGTTCATTATTTTCTAACTCACTTGGTTGCTACATATGTTGTTTGATTTTTTACATTAGAATATTTTCAATGTTTACTCATAACTAATTTTCCCTTTCGTTGTTTATTATATATATGTATATAAAACTTATTATTATTCTTATTGTTGCAGTTAAAATTGTTTTCAAATGTCACACACTACAATTGTAATTTTTTTTTGCTTTAGGAAATGCAAGAAATTACGACAGAAGATGAATTGGTAAATTTTATGTTGATACACGGCGACAAATTGGTCAACACATTAGGCGCAGAAATTAATCGAATTGAAGAGCAGATTAAAGTACGTTTAATTCATTCGTTCCATTAGTTCCATATTCGTGCAGCACATTAATACCATCGATTTTGATGGCTTGATAAGCATAACAAATGTGGAAGAATAATGAAGTTTCTTAGCTGGTAGACGACATCACTGTTCGCCAAGATTGACGAAGCCGTTTGATTTTTATTAGGTCGAGATATAGTATACATATACCCTTAAGATATTTTTTAAGTATCCTGGGTGTATATTTGAACCTGCCCGCTGTAGCGAAAGTCTATACCGTAATATTCACTAGTTTGTTTCATTGACTATATGCATATGTTTAAATTGTATTCAGTCTAGCTAGAAAAAAGAAATGTTATCTAGAGTAGGGTTAATTGCGATGAAGAATGAAATGTTGCGTTATCAAAGCATGTTTGTATTGTAAAACATCGAAGGGCGGTTGGTTGGGTAGTCCACTTTTGTTTAAACAAAAGCGCAACGATTTTGATTTAAAGGAGTTGGCTCATGATGAATTTAAATGATGAATGCCATTCATTGTAGTTATTATTTTTTTATATTGGAGTCCTAATGATTGTGAGGGTTTGACTAATGCTTAACAAAGTTTCCAATGTTGGTGATATTTTTGATTGTTCGTCCTCCATGTGGTGTAGATGCTGAAAGGCATCTAGACTAATATCAGCAGGGACTGAGTGCACAGCGGTATAACTGGGCTACTGCTTCGGTGGGTGGATGCAAGCATACATTTTGGGTATTTAAAAGGTATCTTAAGGTATACATATATCATATGTAGCCCTTGGGCTAGGGGAGATAATCCTGACAAAAAATCAGGTGACCTCGTCAATCTTTGCGAACAGTACCAACGTCACAAGAATGCCGTCGACCAGACAAGAAACTTTGTTATTCTTCCACGTTTGTGTTACACTTATCAAGCCATTGAAGTCGATTGTTTGCTATGCCGTATAAATATGGAAAAAAAAATAATGGTACGTCATATTAAACAATTAATTCCGATGGCCTAATAGGCATAACAAACGTGGAAGTATAAGGACGTTTCTTGGCTAATAGATGGCATCCTTGCGATGGTGCTACTGTTTGCAAAGACTGTCAATGCCGCCCGATTTTTTGTTAGGGTCATCGCCCTTAACCCTACGGCTATGTATAGGATATGTATACCTTCAGATACCTTTTCAGTACCTATCCAATAAAGCGAAGGTGCAGTTTTACTGCCATGCACTCGGTTCCTGCTGTGTATCTGAGCCTTTAGATGCACCACGTGGAGGTGGAACAGTCAAGATCATTACTATTATTGGAAATTGAGACTTAAAAGGTTTCATTATTTTAAATCTTGTAAAATGTAATGTTGGGATAATATTGTGACGAATAATGTATTATTTTTTTTAGGAAAAGTTCCCAAGTGTCAAACACATTGACATCGAAATAAATTGAAAAGGATCAACATCTGCACACATAATTTGTGTGCTGTTTTCTATCACACTGTGATTCACTACATAACGATATTCGCCAATGTTATTGATTTTAAACTTTATATCTGTGTTTACCAGTTGGATTATTTTTCTCATCTTTTTTGTCATATATATATATGATTTCTTTTTTGCAAAAATAATAACAATTATTATTTTTTTAAAGTAATTTGTAATTAGCATAAAGAGACAATTTATTTTGTTTTTATCCGTCAATTACTTATTCTATTTTTTTGCAGTTATAGTTGTGTATTAATGAGTGATTGATTATGTACATATGATTGAGGTGGGTGTGAGAACACTTTTTTCTCTAATGACCGACGTATATAATTTATATTAAAATAAATTATTTATCATTTAGGGCGGAGTTTTGGGTTGTAGTCATTCTACTTTGAACCTCAAAGTTTACGATTTGAATAGAATTATTATTATCTTTTTTTAAAAATAATTGGTTATTTACACTGCATTTCATTCATTCATTTTGGTTGGTGACGTGGCCATCTCCTCATTATTTTCCATATTTATACGGCATAGCGAACAATCCACTTCAATGGCTTGATAAGTGTAACACAAACGTGGAAGAATAGCAAAGTTTCTTGGCTGGTCGACGGCATTCTTGTGACGTCGGCACTGTTCGCAAAGATTGACGAGGTCACCTGATTTTTTGTCAGGATTATCTCCCCTAGCCCAAGGGCTACATATGGTATACGTATCTAAATGTATACGTATATCATATGTAGCAGTGAGTTGTCGGAGTTGCTTTCCCAGTCGGCTTCTTGGTCGACCTGGCCAAAAAATTGGGAATCAAAATTAAAATGATTTTATAAAGAGTAATTTTTCAATAAAATGGGATGCTAATAATCCAGAGGATTGACTAATGCTTATAAAGTTTCAATTTCCAATGATGGTGATATTTCTGACTAGTCCTCCTCCAGAGATGTATCTTGAACTAGGTGCCCACATGTATCTAGACTAATGATAGCATAGTGCACAGCGGTATAAATGAACTTTTACTGGATTTTCGTTCAGCTAATGGGTGCTAATATACACCGAAGATGGTTAAAATATATCTCAAGGTATTCATGTACCATATGTAGCCGGTTTGGGCGTGTGGATCCGTCAACCGGCGTCAATCCTATAAAAGATCGCCTCGTCAATTCTTATGAACACTGGCGTCGTCGCAAGGAAATGATCCTTTAGGCAAGTAACTTCCTTTATCCCTTCAAGGTCAATTCGCATCCGACACCCTTTTCTTATAGGAATTCGAGAAACTATTCACTCTTATGTTATGTTACGTCATATAATTTGGATAGTACTTTTAAATTACATTTACCGGTCTAATGAAACCATTGTCACTTGTGCTTCAAAGAGACGGAATAGAAAGTGTAATGCAAGCTGTTTACTTGTGTAAAATATGGATTCTAAGCTTTGAGTGGGCAATTCGGTGTAGCATACGAGTAGGACATGTGTGTGTGTGTGTGTGCTTTATATTTCGAGAGAGGTAATTATGTTAATCAATTCATGCATAAATCGGTAAGTAGATATTTAAACGTTTGTAGTGGCTACTTGACCCCAAGTTTGGTGAACATATATATATATATATATATATATATATATATATATATATATATATATATATATATATATGGGAATTGAAAATAGATCATAGTTATACTAAATAATAGATAAATAAATACACAGTAGGTACATGACTTTTTTTCGAGACAAACAAACAGTGAATAAATAATTTTTAATTTGATTCAAGTGAGTGAAATGTAATAGGAATGGGTGTTATAAACAGGTGATGTAAAAATTAACCGAATCTTTTGTAATAATACAAACAATTGTAGCTTAAAGCATTTAATTACTTGAGGTGACTCTCTCTCTCTCTTTATATATATATATACACCCATTTTGACAATTATATATATATACATTGTCATAATTAAAATAAGGAAACTAAGCATTAAAAAATTACAAACATAGCAAAGTAAAAGTTTACTATTGTTTAAACTGTACTTTGGAATTGAATATTTCGTAGTCGGTGTTTTTGCCAGAAAACACTCGAGACTTGTTTTATTTTTTGAGCTTTAAACGTTATTCAATTAAAATTTTCTCTATTTTAAATACAACAGTGCAATAAATATTGAGTTGGGGATATACAGTATTAGCACTACTAACAAGTTGCAGTTTGTACATAAATTGGAAGTAACCGATTTTTAGTGTATTATTTGGTTTAAAAAAAAGAGTGTTTATCACTTATAATGTTTTACAAGAAACGTCTTCAGAAGTGGACATTTTAGCGAAGCCGAACGTGAGCCCTCATTTTAGTGCTGGTGGTGGGATTCAAACCCATGCCCACCGAGGTCCAAATTCGAGCGCTAGAAATACAAGCAGACAGAATTCAGTAGTCTATGGGCTAAGAAATCGAAGATTTGAACTTAAGCATAATTATTTGTTTGCGATTGAACAACTGGTAAAATTTTTACGAAACCACTGATCTGTCTGGTTTTACACAAATTTATATTTAAGTAGTCTTGATCTGTGACATTATTTTTTATTAATGATGACACAGTACTCGATTCGAACCTGGGTAGACATGGGTTCTATTACCACCCCAGTACTAAAGAGGGGCCTCTCCTGTTTGGCTTTGCTAAAATATCTACTACAAAGCAGTGACAGTAGAAAACATTTGGTACGCAATATATTTGTACACACATACATTAATAATGAATTAATTTATACAGTGCAGTAATTGCATTTATATAGGTTTTGTTTATCAAATATAACTTTCATACAGTTTCTATATCTTCAAGCCAATATTTCTCAACACAGAATTCAATGCCAAATACCTAGTGCAATTCATTATTATTTTCCCTTTTTAATATTTATTTTAAGCAAAACCAACTGAGAATTATTTTTACAAACTATTTTACCTTAAGATAACCGTGGGGCAACAAGGTAACAAAGTCTTATAATTGAAAAAATGGGGCAACAAAATGATTCCACGTGCGTTCGAACATTTTGCCACAATCTTTGTTTGATCCTCCCATAGGGCATTCATTTTGTTTGGTACTCAATCCCATTATTGAAATCGCGATGCTTTCATCTCTTGGTCGAATCATCCTCCTTGTTTAACTGGATCTGGGACGGCACACAGTACAGTTGATTTAAAAATGTTAGTCAAAAAAACGTTGTACAATTAAAGCTTAAAAACAATAAATGCAATATTATAAATTTGATAACTTGAATTTGTTAGTTTTGCGATTTTTAACAAGACTAATTTTACAAGCATGATGACATTTTTATCAGTTTTAATATTATACAAATTGCCAAAAAATGTAATGTTTAACTCATTAAGTTTTCTCTCACACACACACACATGTATATATATGTATGTATATACATTAAGTACAATGTTTTTTCTCTCTTTATACAACTATTTGTTTTGACAATAAACAAGCATAACTGAAAGCGAATTTTGATTGTCTTTCAGTGTTGATTCTTATTTGGATTTATTTTGAGTTGTTATTACTTTTTATATAAAAAATTCACTAATTGTACTAGTATATGCGGATTAATCAATAAGAGTCATAATTTAAAAATAAAATACAAACAAATGTTTATTAATGAAAAATGTCGAAGCAAACGGGAAGATGGTTTTAAAGCATTTCACCAATTCAGACACCAAATTCCTTTTAATTATACTATCTGCCATTAAACAAGCCTGTTTTTAGTCAACTAATTTAAAAGCAGGTAAGTGGAACAAATGCAATTTTTTTTTGAATTTACAAACGTCATTTTTAACGATATGTAACAGTTTTTGTTTAGATTTCAAGAATTACTCGTACTTTTTTGATACTAGCGTTTTGTTTGTTAAAATACAAATAGTTCGATACTTAAACTGCTTTTTCTGTGTGCCTATAATAATAATAATAATTATTATTATTATTAAAATTATTATTACTATTACAATTATTATTGTAATTATTATTATTATTATTACTCCTACTATCATTATTACTATTGTTATTATTATTACTATTGTTATTATTATCATTATTATTATTACTAGTGTTATTATTATTATTACTATTATTATTATCATTATCATTATTATTGTTATTATTATTATTATTATTATTATTATTATTATTATTATTATTATTATTATTATTATTATTATTATTATTATTATTATTATTATTATTATTATTATTATTATTATTATTATTATTATTATTATTATTATTATTATTATTATTATTATTATTATTATTATTATTATTATTATTATTACTAGTGTTATTATTATCATTACTATTACTATTATTATAAATGTTATTATTAATCAACATGTTGCTTTCCTACTTACTTAACCCAATTATATACCATCACCAAAATCCCACGTATTTATGTTTTGCAGCTGTGCAGCACATGATTTGTTATCGCAATGTCCGATTGGGGAAGGTGGGGGTGCTAAGGGTATGTAAAATTCTGAAATACACTAGTGTGGATATCATATTATTATTATTATTATTATTATTATTGTTATTATTATGTTAAATAAAAATACATGGTGTTTTGTTTTTGGTAGTGAAAGGAAACGATGATAGATGGGTTGGCATGTATCAAATAAGTTCATTTTGTCAGAAATAATTTGCACTGGTAGAATCGAAATTTAAAAAGTGTTAAAGTAAGATAATATCTACACTGAATACAGTTTGAAAAGTATCAATTTAATTAAAATAACAACCTTACACAATTGCAATGGTTGGGGGCAGATTTATTATTGAGAAAAAAATGAACTGCTACTTATTTTTAAAGAGTAATCATGACTTGGTAAAAAATAGTACCAGTTGCATTAACAATATATGTATGTGAAAATGTACGTTTTGAAGTTTTTACTAAAAATAATTGTGGTTATTATGATGATGATGATGATGTACACCTGCTATACTATGTTCGCACTAATTATTTTGAACAAATAATAGAGTTATTTAAATGTAGATTAAATCGACGTTAAGTTTTACAGCACAGGACAAGGGATAGAAACGAGGATTGATCAGTTAATCACTAAAAATGGAAATCCAATTGTTGATTTACACCTAGTTTATAAAATTATTGTTAAAAATTAACAGTGATTTGTTGTTTAAATCCGAAACAAAATTCTTATTAATGTACCAGAAAGTAGACTAAATTATATATATATATATATATATATATATATATATAACTACATACAGCGCTGTCATTGATCAAACGCATTTTGACTGCCTTACTAATTAGAAATTATGTAATTAGAAAAAAATACAGAAATGTATCCTTAAATGAACGAAACAAAACTAAATCAATAGAACGGATTTCATATCCCGACTGTAAACAGGTGTAGACTTGACCTTGTTATTAGCCTATCAAAACGGTAAATAAATTAAGGCTTTTTTCACACTCACAATCGCGCAATTTCTGCACCACATTGGTCTATTATCGATTTTGTACCTTGTTTGAAATGATGTGTGTTTGTGTTGAATTCGTTTTTTTTTTTGCTTTTTGATGCTATTAAATGAACGTGCATGAGCTAGATAAAAATTACAAAAGTATATATTTCATTCATATTTGCCGGCAAGAATACTGTTGCATTTTTTAAATCGCAATTTGGAATAGAGTAAATGTGTTCAAGATTTTAATACTTTTGTTGATTTGTTAGAAAATGGGTAATAATGATTATTATGAGTGTTGGTAACTTTTGTTTAAATATTTTAGTTTAACTACACGATAAACTAGTTTGACAAAATCCAACTTTACCTAAAAGTTATAACATTGTTAAATTGTAGAAATGCTTGTATTCTGATTTGCATACTATGTCATCTGGTTTGAAGACCAGTGGTTCAATAATTGTACAATTACCGCCAAGATGTAACTATCAAGGTCACATTTAGTGACACAATTTCTTGTACATTTAGGTGGTAATTTATTAACTCCCTTACTGTACCAACCTTGTTTTCTTACAACACAAGCGTCTGGTTTCATTAATTATTTTAAAAGTAACTAACAACGAAGGGACACTATTTAATTAAATTATAACACAATGTAACAACAGTACAATTATGACAACAGGATTAAGCATAAAAGCTAAATCAAAGCTTACTCTTGGATATGCTTAATTTTCGATGTCGTCAAACATTATGTGTTACTTTTTGTTTGCAATGGAAACAAAGCTGTTAAGTTGTTGCTAAATTACATACAATGCCAATTGTATCAGTTTCAATCTTTTCTATAGGTATTTTTATCAAATATTATTCCATCTGAAGAAGATTAGAAATGAACCAATTTAGCCTGTCCTAAGCCTGGATAAAGGAGGAAGATTTAAAAGCAAGATTAGGAACCTGGTATTTGTAAAAAACTAATCTATACTGCTACCGAAACGCCATTCTGGCAAACAGCGACAAAGAAATGATAGCACAGCTCAGATGACAAGGTTGTGTGAAAGTCGAAAGGAAACTCAATTAATTACCAAGAACGGCTTTGGAATGGACAATTGATGGTAGGGTTAGGTGACCACAGAAAACTTGGCTAAGAATTGTTCGGAAATATCCAATTGAAATGATTGCTTTATGGGATAAAACAATATTGTTGGCCAAAGATTCGAACACTTGGAATTATTTTGTTGTTGTTGTTTATGCTGTTACTGTTATCGTGTTGCCCCAATGCTTATTTTAAAGCAAAAGGGTTTTGTAATAATAATAATAATAATAATAATAATACTAAAAATATAGCGTATATTCAATTAACATGTAGAAATGTTGGCTAACACAATAGTTTTTTAAAAAAACTTGTTTAAAACTTTTTATTATAAACAACATTTATTATTATTACTATTTGTTTAATTAGAATTGCAGAATATTAGACCAATTATAGCTAATTATCATTTATTTTGATACAATACATTGTCGATGTTTTAGAAGTATTTAAAAGATTACCCCGTGCAATTACATTTCAAATAATGAGATCATGAGAAGAACTAACTCTCATTCACTACATGACATTATTACAATTAGACGAAAAACTTACTTGGTCAAATTCTAAGTTTACCGTTCGAAAGATCCGCATGAACGGTTTTGCAATAGACAATCGGAAATGTAAAAAAAGAGTTGGGATAGACTACAGAAAACTTGGCTAAGAACTATTCGGGAAGATCTAATTGAAATGAATGTTTTATGGGATCAAGCAAAACGTTTGGAAAAATGTTCAAATACATGGAAAAAATTTGTTGTTTAATGCTCTTTTTGAATTACGGGATTGTGTTGTTATTTTATTGCCTCATGATTATTCTTAAAGCAAAAGGGTTTTGTAATAATAATAATAATAATAATAGTAATAATTCTTATTATTATTTATGTATCTTATTATTTTTGCAAGTGTTAAAGTAACTTATTTTAATTTATAAAATATACAGATAATAATCTAACATGAATTTTTTCTATAAAAAGTTTTCTCGGTACATGTTTTAATAATTTTAAATTTGAATTAAAAGTTATGGAGGTAGTAATATTAAAGTATCTATTAATTTTCAGCATTATATATGTGTAAAAATAATTGTTTTTATAAATACGTAGATAAAATATAAATAAACAATAAATATTTTTTTTTATTTTAAAACATTATTAGTATTTAAATTAAGCTGTAAATAATAATAATAATAAGATAATAATAATAATAATAATAATGATAATAATAATAAAAATTCTTTAAAAAAATGAAAATAGTAAGCTTTTCATGTGTTTATTAACTATGCAAATTACATTTGATAATCTCTTGTAATTACACATATTGAAATGATTAATAAATAAATAAAATTAGATTAAGTTTATAGTTAATCCACCAAAAAATGTGATGCAATAATTATGTATAATGTAAACTCAAGCTAGAAAAAAAAACAAATGATTACATTGAATATTTGTATTAAAAATTATAATCTTTATCTTTTATTACAACCAAAATATAATACTATAACAATTTAAGACATTTTAAACAGTGTGTATATTACTCATAGATATTAAATATATGTGATTGCTTAAATGCTTTACGAGAAACATTTTTTAATAGGTAAACATATTAGCGAAACCAAACGAGGGTTCGCTTTAGTACTGGTGATAGTGCTTGAATCCATGCTCACTCAGGTAGAGTTGAACACTGTACCGCTAGACTACTCCATCACACATACATACACACACACACACACACATATATATATATATATATATATATATATATATATATACTATATAGTTTTTATTGTTCGGATATTTAACTGGAAACATATTTCAGCAAGTAGACATTTGTCGAAACAAAACGGTTAGTACTGCCGATGAGACTCAAACGCATGCCCACACAATTTCGCCTTCGGCACTTTTATCTATCTCTCTCCATGTGTCAATTTTATCACATAGCTATTTTTGTGTGTCATCGTAATCCAAAAAATTAGAAACGTCCATAATTTTGTTTTCCACTTTTAACAATTTTTTGTAGAAAAAAACATTACGTCGTTTGAATGATACGTAAATTTTTGTTATTGTTCTGTGTAATTAAATGGAAACATTTTTAATGGTAAAATTACCTGATGAATAATTTAATAAAAAAAACATAGTTTATAAATAATTAAAAAATGATTAATTATCTGTTTATTTGATTTAGTTAAAATACAATATAATTTGTTTTTTGCGTGATTTTTGAGTTGTATAATTACGTTGGTTTAACGTATATATATATATATATATATATATATATATATATATATATATATATATATATATATATATATATATATATATATATATATATACATATATATATAAGATGATGATAAGTAGCTGATTAGCAAGCAATTTAAAGTTACGTATTTTTAATTACTGCTTGTTAATTATATACAGTCGTTTGTAAATAACACTTAAACTAGAAGTAATTATAAGCTTTTTTGTAGAAAAACAAAGTAATGGATTTATTGACCTAATAATAATAATAATAATAATAATAATAATAATAATAATAATAATAATAATAATAATAATAATAATAATAATAATAATAATAATAATTAAAAAAAAACCTTTTGCTTTAAGCGTTTAGAACAATATAACAGTAACAGCAGAAAATAATAACCAAGTCCCATAGTTTAAAAATTACAAAATAAATGAACAGACACATGAATAGTCATAATACATTGAAGTGTACACTATTAATAAATTAAAATTTTTGTTAATAAACAATTAATAAATTCGAATTACAACCCTCACAACAATTACTGCAAAAAATGATTATTAAACTAAAATTACTGTAGCAACTACATAGCATACAAGAGAAACGTCACTTCAATTATAAAATATACAATACTATATAATAATTGAAAATAAACTATAATTATATAAACATATATATTGTAAGTAAAAAAAATTATATAAAATATCAGCGAGTGCAAAATCGGAAATGAAGTAAAATGATTAACATGATTTATAACGTCAACTATTAATAAAAATACAGATTACACGCAATTTGTTCAGTTACCAAATGATTAAGAACAGTACAACGTTTAAAAAATTCAATAATCTATGTGATCTTCTTTCTTTTGAACAACCTGATCCAGGCGTTTTGGAATGCTGTTGATGAGAGTGTTGATATATTCTTGTTTCATCTCATATTGAACAACAAACCGAATGCGTTCACATAAATCCTCAATTTCGGTATGCTTATTGATATTGCGCTTTAGCATACTGAAAAAATTTTCAATAACATTGATATCCGGGCTGTTAGGTGGCAATTGAGTGAAAGATAGCTTTTTTGATTTTAGCCCCTCTACTGTCTAAATGTAAATATAAAGCAAATATAGTGAACTTAGATGAATATAACGTTACCTTTTTTGGACGTATGACATGGAGCATTGTCCTGAAAAACAGTAGTAACCCCCGTGTAAGTGTGCTGCATTTCATAATAAAAAACATCCTTCATAACTGAAATAAATTTTTTACTATTTAAGGTACCAGATATAATTCTCCATTTGATAGGTTGATTATACTTAATACCAAACCAACACATTACTTGTCGAAGGTGGGCTTTCTTTCTAACAACCGGAAGTGAATATTTTTAAAAACTCGTCCCGCACAACACTTTGTTTTTAAAGCCAAATGGTTCATCCCAAAACATTGTTTCATCAGCAAAGTATACGGGACGCCAATAACATAAGTGTCGTTTACTCCATAGTTTACAAAAGACTAATCTGTCATCCTTTTGTTTTTTGGTAATAAATGGCTTAATCTTCGGTAATTGTAGAGCTAAACCGGATTCAATTGCTCTGTTTCTTATAGTGGAATATGTAAAATTGTTTAAACTATTTCTTTTAGTTTCTAAAATAAGTTAATTATAATTTTTTTTAACTCTATAATAATTTTTTGGTCATCTGTATTTGTTGTTACACGTTTTCTTCCAACATTATCATAATTTCGTGGTTTTTGACCGTTGATAATCAGATAAATTGTTGAAAGGTTAACTCTATATAAATCTGCCAATTTTTTCGGTGAAAATCCTTTATTTTTTAATTCTTTAATAACACGGTATTTATTTTCGGTGAGATGAAAACATTTTTTATCACTATTCTCCATTTCAAAAACAATGCAATCAGAAAGCAGAATTAGCGGCTGAGCGGAATCTCAAGGTTAAACGTAAATAATAATTTATTAGATTTATTTTAAAATTTTTATTTAAAATTAAAAAAAAAATTTTGATTATTTTTATTTATGTAGATTAGAATAATTAAATGTTTATTTTGATAATTATTATGACATCACAATCAGAGCATATTTGAATGTGTGTTTAACATCAATTTTAAGAATTAGTTATTGTTCTTTTTTAATGAAATTAAGCACACAAAATAATAATAATTTAATTATTATAAAAATTGTGTAATTTTAACTTATTATCTACGTTAATATATTAGTAGCTTTTAAAATATGCTATTTTGGCCGACTCAGCCTTCTTAAATAAATATTTCTAAGTATATATAAAGGATCTATGAAGCACTAGACATTATTTTTAATTCCCGTTATTTGTTTTTACAAAAAAACAATTGGACATAACAAATTAATTTAGATTTAATACCTTTGTAATTTTTTGCGTTAATTGTTAAAATGGGTGTAGTAGTTGCACAACGGAAAACGTTTAGGACAAGTTTACAATAACAATAATAATAATAATAATAATAATAATAATAATAATGATAATAATAATAATAATAATGATTGCAATTAATATTACTGTTATCGTTTTTGAACAATGGGGTAACTTCATCATATATATTATTATTATTACAAAACCATTGTGCCATAAAATAAGCATGGGACAATAAGATAACAGTAACAGCAAAAAATAACAACCGAGTCCCATGATTTCTACTCTGTCTCCCTATCGTCTGGGACGTACTATCACTTCTTTGCCGTTGTTTGCTGGAATGGCGTCCGTCCTCTTATCATGTTTGTAGCAACAGTGACTTTTTTTTGCATTTTTTACATTAACTGTGTAAATAGCTAGTTAGTCGAAATTGTAAAACGCTTATTTGAACAAGAACTAAAAAATTTAATTTCAAAATGATTCAATGTTGGACTTGTCAAATACAATTTTGTACAAAACCCGAACTGTTTTATCGATATACAGAATAAGACAGAAAAACTAACGTAAGTAAATTATAGTTGACATGATACAAACATGTTGAATGTTTTATAGTCAACGTCTTTTTTTAGCAATTGAATACTTGGGAAAGTCAAACAATGACTCATATTTACTGCCCATGATGTTTATTCGAGTTTAGCGCTCTAACTAAAACCGTCAATAGTAGGTTAAAAAAACGTTTTGTTACGACTGGGTGTTGGGTGGATTGATGTTACAGTTACAGCAACTTATTACGCCAAAAACTTTGACTTAGTTAACCAATTAGTCACAGGAATCGAAATAAGAACACAACACAAGGTTTAGACCAGAATCAAACATTCTAAATATAAATATATATATATTATACTAAACCATTCTGCTTTAAAAATAAGCATGGGGCACTAAAACAACAATTACAGCAAAACAACAACAACAAAGTCTCGTTGGCATTGAAGATTCTGAAAATTGAAGATTGACCTTACTTTCGGCTTCCACTCAACCCTGTCATTTGTGTAACTCTGTCATCCAGATACGTGCGATCACTTCTTTGCCGTTGTTTGCCGGAATGGCGTCCTCTTGTGTTGTTTCCGTAGTAGAATAAATTTTTTACACTAGGCCAGGTTGTTAACCTTGCGCGCTCAAACCCTCCTTCTTTATCCAGGCTTGGAACTGGCTAGATTGAACTAGGCGGAGTTAACATTCTAAGTAATACAGCTAATTTATAGGAATGAGATTAGTTAGATAGGCCCTTGTCTATCTATCCTAAATCTAACTTTACTGTAATTGGTTGGCTGATTCATTTATTATTGATTGTTTTTCGGTATCATCCTAACATTTTCAAAGCAAAATTTCGTTAAATACAAAAAACGATTTATTATTATTATTGCAAAATGTACTACGCAATGATGTACGCAATGCAAGACTAAGTTATCTAATGAACGTCGGGATGGTCTAGCGGTAGAGTGCTCAATTCGAACTTGACTAGGCACAGATTCGATTTCTTATTAGTTGCAGTAAATACAGGCTTTGCTAAAATGTCCACTACTGAAAGATATGCGTTTCCCATGTAAAACATTGAATTTTTTAATCTTTTCATGTTCAATACACTTTTCGCGCCATTATAAAAAATTAAATTACATAAAGATTTTGTTATGCTTGAATGATTTACCTCAAAGTTTATAGTTTGTTATTATTAAGTTTTTCAATATATATTAAAAATTATTTCGGTTTCAAATGAAAAAAATTCAATGTTGATTTTATTTTTAAATTTTCTTTATTCACATTTTGAAAGTTTTTTGTTATGTTGGTTATTGAATTTTATTTTTTATTAAATATGCCAATATTTATTACATGTTTTTATTAAACATGTATAATATATTTTCCACATATTTGTAAATAGATTTTTTCAAGAGTTTGTAGTAAAAACTAATTTAGCATCTGGCGAATTTTTAAAGCTAAAATATATGCAGTGGATTTTTCATAATTGCAAAAATTAAAATATTTTACATAATAATAAATTTTTGTCCTACACAGTCTATTTTGTGTGCACATTTCATTTATTGAATTTTATAAATGTTTATTTAATAGAAATCTTTATTTATTCAAATTGTTTTCAAGTATAGAATATTTAAAACGTCCGATTCACTTTAAGAATAAGTATATTAGAAGATAAAAACTATCGGATAAATTTATTTTATATAGTTTTGTTCTGTCACAAACATTATGTATATACACACGTATATATATATATATAGTAATGTACATACGAAAAATGTTCAAATTTAAAAGTGTAAATTTGTGAAATATTACTATACAAACACACCAAAAGCACATGCATCCAATGGGTTGTGACTAAGCCAAGTTGATAAAATTAAAATCTGTTTCGATGCATACACAATGAATTTTAATGTGTGAATAAAAACAAATTCAAGGAATTTTAACATATTGAATCCGATTTTAAATTAAAAATATAAAATAATAATTTAAAAAGTAGATTAGAAAAATGTTTCGCTTTAAAATAACTGTGGAAATATTTTAAATAAATTACAAATCAGTAACTTTAATTTGTAATTGTCTTATCATTTTAATGTAACGTTCTCTTTTGATTCTAAATCTATTAAAATGTTTTTTGTATACTTTTGTTATAATATTAAACTTGAATAAGGAATAATGACTTTTAAAATAAACTAACAATTTTCTAACAACTATTTTAGTATTTTAAATACTACATTTTAATGTTTTTTTACAAATGTTAAATATTTTTATTTTAAACATCACAATGAACAAATGGAAGAAATATAAGAATAGTGAAATGTGCAAAAGTGGTCTAGTGGGGTTTAGCGCTGGACTCGCACTAGGGTATACATAGGTTTGAGCACCATAATTCGCATAAAACGTGCGTCCTTCTCGTAAAACATTATCAAACAGTAGAAATTTTAAAATGCTATGTAAATAATAGAATTTATTACGTTGTTTTATTGATTAGAATATTAAAAAAGTAAACGAGTTTTAATATTAGTATTTTAACTAAAATGTGAATATATTTAAAAATAAAAAACTTAAAATATTAACTTTTAATGTTTGTTTTATTTGCTATGTGCACGGTAAATCTTGGTTCACTATTGTTTACTGCATTAATTAAAAATAGGTTTTAATAGTTATTCATATATTCATATATATATATATATATATATATATATATATTAAATTAGTAAAATTGTTTTTAAATATTTTTCTTTAACAATTGTATGGTTTTAGTTGTTAAAAGTTATTTTTTTACATTTATATTCAATACAAATCCAGGTATTACTTAACAGAATTTATGCATTGTTTAACAAAGTGTTTTTGAATCAACACAATTAACACAACCATTAGCATGTTAAACATATCTAATGCAAATTAGATTTGGCTTTAAAATCTAATTTTTAATAACAAAAATGTTGTTTTTACATTGATTAAATCTATTTTTATTGATTCCACAAAACAAGACAGTTTGAAATAATCTTTTCAAACATAAAGTTAAGTTTTCAAAAAGAAAAGGTAACTTTTTTAATGTTTGCTACTTTGAGTGTTTTACAAGAAACATCTTTCAGCAGTGGACATTTTAGCGAAGCCAAACGTAATTAAAGCACATAGAAATAAAAATCTATCCATTTGCACATTAAAATGCAAAATTATTATGTGAAATAATATTTAAGAAGTATATATTTAGTATTTACTTAAATATCAAAATGTTTTTATACACATTAAGTTTAATCATTCCTACAAAAACATTATAATATTTAAAAATTGTTGTAACATGACAATATGATTTTACACCAGTAAAGCAATTTTTACATTATTGTATTATTTCAATAATACCAAAGTAGTAATTATCAAATGAGAATTTGAAAAGATGGAATTTTAAATAGTTTTATTGTTTGTCAATTAATTGCAAAGCAATTTTATTAGACTAAAACAATTTGTCAACTATTACTATTAACCACAAATTTAGAAAGAAAATAAATATATAATGCAGGCAAATTAATTATTTTATTTTAAATAAAGTTGGTGCTGTGCATTGAAAAAGACGAAAAGATCACACATCAAAGATTTGTCAATTTAGGTTTGCGAAATGTTAAAATGTTAATTTTTAAATTAGCAAAGTGAATGGGGTTTCAAAGAGTTGTCAGAATTGTCAGATTCACTTTAATTCAAAATAACAAAGGTGTTCCACAAGGTACGGTCCTGGCTCCTTTTCTATTTTAAGTATGCGTTGACGTTCTCCAACCAAAAGAGCCTGCCATACTCTTCAAATGTACACATGACATGATTTATGTGAAGCTCTCAATTGCTGAATTAGTGGAGTGGTCATCAAATTATAGTCTAAAATAAAATTCTACAAAATGCAAAGTAATTAATTTTAGCTCATACAAACCTTTGACGCAATTAATTCAACTTTATCCGAAAATTCGTATTAAAAATGTGGATATGGATACTTCTGACAGCCTTAAATATATTGGTGTTTCACTTAATAATAAGCTTACTTGGTCTAATCATATCGAACATTTGTTCACCAAAACTCGGGGTCTGTCTTATCACGGTAGACGGTTGAGGAACCTTTGTGTTAGTTCACATATTATTAATACATATTTTATCTAATAATATAATATTGCTTCGCCGTAATACTCCCAGAATTAAAAAAAAAAGATTTTATGAAATTAAAAGATGGATGACCGTCATTATTAGCCGATTCTCGGGCATTTCTTACAGTGACAGTTTTAATGAAATAATCCATGAACATTGTAAGGAATGTTTCCAATTTATCAATCATATCTTCAACAACATAAATCGTCCACTTTATCATGAGTTCATTTGCATTGAAAGAAACGAGAAAATCACATATCCACGCTCAGTGGAGAACAAATGTGTACTTAAATTCGTATCTGCTGTATTTAGCAAGGTTATTATCCAGTCCTAATAAAGTATAAAGTAACCTTTACATAAACCTATCTAAATAAAATTTTTGTTTTTGTTTAATTACTATTGTTCATAATCTGCCCATTCATCTTAGTGACCATTCATTATTCTTTATCCAGGGTATTGTTCTATTACGCATGCTTACACATGAGTCATTCCCATTTGATGTATATTGTTTTATTTGCATACTATTAACTGTGGTACATTTCCTAATTAATATCATGCCTCTTTATACGCATATCATAATGCACATAACTTTTAAATATAAGTTAATTTTCGAGTTTTTTAGTCTATGTAATTTAATATCATTTTATTTTCTGACTGATATTATATACTGCTAATTGTATCGTACTTTTATAATTGTATATATTTTTTTGTGCTGAAGTATCTAAGCTAATAACCATAATAATAATAATAATAATAATAATAATAATAATAATAATAATAATAATAATAATAATAATAATAATAATAATAATAATAATAATAATAATAATAATAATAATAATAATAATAATAATAATAATAATAATAATAATAATAATAATAATAATAATTATTATTATTATTAAAAAATGATAATAATAAATAATAATAATAATAATAATAATAATAATAATAATAATAATAATAATAATAATAATAATAATAATAATAATAATAATAATAATAATAACAATAATAATAATAATAATAATAATAATAATAATAATAATAAAACATGCATTAAAAAATATGTCAAATATACCGTTTACTTATTACAACTACAAACATTTAGACTAACTTAATGCTATTGTTTTGTGATCAGTTTTACCATCTTCAATTATCCGCTTCAATTGTTAATCAATAAATGTATAACTCAATTGAGAAATTAAAAGAAATCCGTTTGACAGGTCATATAGTTTGTTTTTCTCATAATCCTATTATTTAAAATGTGATTAAGTTATCTGTAAAATAGTTTTAAAAAACCGCTAATAAAAATTATTTATTTTATTTATAAACATGGAAGAAAACAGATATGCTTCCATGTTTTATTTATATATAGAGAGAGCAATTGGTGCGTACAATAAACGTTCTATCTTTAAGCCAATTAAAGATAATCGCCATTTTGTTTTCAATTTATGGGACGACAGCTACTACTTTCCAAGTCTAGTTTTAACACCGATTTTAATTTGTTCCTCTTTTCATTCTTATTTTATTAACTACTTGGAATGTTTTACGAGGAACAGGCTTTGGCAGTAAACATTTTAGTAAAACTGTACTTGGGTGAACATGGAAACTCAATGTGGGCCCATATTTGACTAAATGCGGGCCAACATCTGACTTCGCTAAAATGTCTACTGCTAAAAATGCGTTTTCTGTAAAATAGTGAAAATAGTGAAAAATAACAGAACAATATTAAATTAATGACCAAGCTATTGCGTTACCTTTATTTTTTTTTAAATTTCGCAATTATTTTGTCATACGCTTTGTCACTTTGTAGCGTTGAAATTATACGAATCACTTGAGTTACAGAAATGCAATCAATAAAGTTTTCCAGTTTTTTTAGCATGCCTATATTTTTGTCTTTG
This sequence comes from Cardicola forsteri, assembly GCA_025895645.1. Classification (NCBI taxonomy): domain Eukaryota; kingdom Metazoa; phylum Platyhelminthes; class Trematoda; order Strigeidida; family Aporocotylidae; genus Cardicola; species Cardicola forsteri. The sequence continues at coordinate 319,685 of JAKXYG010001200.1, forward strand.
TTAAAATTTTTTTAAATAATTGAAGTAGACTGCTTAAATCATTTTTTTAAATGCTTTAACTATTTTAATAATAGCCTATTGTAAGTTATAAGTAGATAACCACTTTTTTCTTTAATTGCTCCTATTTTAGCTTTTGACAATTTTTTCATTATTGAAATTATTTGTTGTTCCACTACATCTACCTTTTACAATTATTATCTAACTAAATGATCTAGGTTATTGTAACAGCTTTTCTTGACCTGTTTATCTAAATTTCTATACTTTTTATCTAGAACTGTGTAGTAATTAAATTATTTTTTCAAGTATGATGCCTGATAATTTTGATTTAAAGCGGGAGATATTATTATAAAATAATAATTATAATACAATTGTGTTTACATGTTTCAGGTCAGTATAAACTTGGAAATATGTGAATTTAAAGGGCGGAGTGAATTACACATTATAAATTGTAAGGGCCTAACTGGGGTTTAAACCTTGAACTTCCTGCAACATATATAAACAAAAATTAAAATAATAATAATAATATACACCAATCTAAATCGATAACACGAAAGCATTTTATTGGAAAATTATGAGCATTGATTTTCAAAATACATTGGAATCAAAATCATCAATTATTCTTATTAAAGTAGTAAACAATTGAAATAGAAAATAAATAAAATGGAGACAGTAAACAATAACGAAATTGTAAAAAACATATATTCATTTTAAATACTTTTTACTCTTTCCTATCATTTACATAAATATAAAATGTGTAGTTTCTTCGGTCTGTTAGGTAATTCCCAATTTCTTTTATTCGTTGATTTTATTTCGCATTGCACAGCTGGAGTGACTTTAACTAAGGAGAAGAAACGATTTTTTCCAAATAGAATAAACAAATTGTATAGAACAGTTTAAGCAAAAACTTTTACATAATTTTCTCCTATATATATGTGTGTGTTTGATACGAAAAATTACAACACTTTTGTTATTTTTTTTAAAACTATGATGGATAGTATAAATGACCAACCCACCAAATTTATTTCTGGGTTTGAGTTCGGCACCAAATGCTAACCATGATTTCACTATGCCACAATGTCTACTTACTAGAATTTAATATTTAAAAAAAAAAAACATTCAACCCAAAAAGAAAACTGTGCGTTATAATCTGATTGTTTGTAACATCTAATTTTGTTATTGATGTCGTAAAGCATGGTTTCTAAAACCACAAGTTTAGAAAACGATTGTTTTTTATAACTTATTGCTATGCAAAATGTTTACAAAATATAATAAAACATAGGTAAAAGCGTTGTGGTGTCTGTTTTTCAATAATGCAGTAAAAATAAATAAAAAATAAATTATATATATATATATATATATATATATATAACACAGTACGAAATATATATATATATATATATATATATACAATACGAAAACATCAATTATTAATGTATTTTGAATGCAATAAACAAACGTGCAAAATTTTTTTGTTATTGACATTTTCAAAAGAAATGTAAAGACAACATGTGAACAAAAACAAATAAAAAACTTTCATTAATGCTTCGTGTAAACATCTGTCCCTATTTTCTACAAATAAACCGAAAAAATTAAAATAGCACAAAATTTAGCACGATAGTGTTGTAGTTTGTTTGCTATTTATCCAAACAAGGCACAATTAATTTTGTGCCGGGGGGGGTCATGCGGTACAGCGCTCGAATTTGGACCTCAGTGGGCATCGGGGTTCGAATCCCACCGCAGGTCTACGTTTGGCTTCGCTAAAATGTCCACTACGAAAAGATGCGTTTCTTGTAAAACATTTAAAGTAATAAACAAAATAAAAATAAATAAATAAAATACAAAAATGCTTTAAAAGATGAAAAATTATATGAGAAATATTTTTTATTTATTCATTGTTTAAACGCAATAGATGTTTTACTTTTAATACAATTCTATTGTCCTTTAACAAAGCTGAATATATTGTCAATAACAAAATTTCCGTTGGTAAAAAAAGTATTTTTAAAAATTTAGCATATATATATTTCTAAAATTTATGAGTTGTAGGATTCAAAATCTAATATTAAAACCGACATTTAACCAATGCTTTCTAATGCAACTAGTATTTCCGCACCATATATATATATATATATATATATATATATATATATATATATATATATATATATATGTAATTATTTTCAATGTGTTTCAGTGTTTTTTGTTTCATAAGATTTTACATAAGACTTTTACAGGAAATGACTGAGGGTGGATAAGTGTAACTCATACATAGATAAACAAAATTTGAAGGATACAAATTTGCTTATGTTTTGGTATAAAGCAGTTATTTTTGTTAAAAAATACAAGCAATAATAAAATGCAAACAGTATATATATATATATATATATATATATATATATATATATACGTAAAATAGATAAAAATTATTACAAAAAGTACAAAATGTTATTGAAACTAATTAGTTTGTATAGCGACAAAAGTTCAAAATTTCAAAATTGAAAAATAATAAGCATAAAGGTTGAACTGATTAGCATTTAAATTTAAAAAGCAATAAAAAACCAATACCTTTTTTGTTTCAATGCTTGCTGACAAACATTTTTCGAAAAGTGGAAATTTAGAAAAATTAAATGCCCACTCGTATTTCAACTTATCTACATTTGAATCCAGTCACACTTGGCATCAGCCTCCAGTAAAAATATTACAATAATAGGTAAACATTTCCTTCCAGTTTTACGGTTCAATTTGGAGCCAACAATCACAATTGTTTTTAAAACGTATATAGTGCAAAACCACAATGAAAAAAATACCAAAATTATTGATTACTCGTTTTATGTATTGTTAATTGTTGACGCTTCAACTGCTGGAATAGCAAAGTGGAAACATTTTCCAACAAGTGAACATTTATCAAAGGTCAACAGGGGGCTACGTTCAGTTCCAATGGTCCAGCATTTACCAATTGTGTCACTCCAATTTCGAGAGTTTATTCTAAACACATTATATATATATATATATATGTTTGTTACTTTGAATGTTTTACAAGAAACATCTTTCAGCAGTGGACATTTTAGCGAGCCAAACGTGGGCCCACATTTTAGTGCCGGTGGTGGGATCGAACCCATGCCCACCGAGGTCCAAATTCGAGCGCTGTACCGCTAGACCACCCCGACACATATATATATATATATGTGTGTGTGTGCTGGAGTTGTCTAGTGGTACAACGCTCGACTTATACCTGGGTGGGCATGGCTTCAAATCCCACTACCGGCACTAAATGCGGGCTCACGTTTGACTTTGTCAGATTGTCTACAGCTAAAAAATGTTTACCATAAAACATTCAAAGTATTGAGAAATAATAAACAAATACCACTCATTATTATTCAGTAATATTACAAGTTGTTTTTCTCGAACAAGCACTGGACAACAAAATTATTTTATGTATGGCCAATTTTTACCAACATTTTCGTTTAATTGCATTACAACATTCATTTCAATTGAATCTTTTCAAATTGTTCTGAGTCCATTTGTTTTGTGTGGCCTACCAACCTGTTTTTATACCATTTTCAATTTCTTTATTATAAAGCGGCTCTAAATGTGTCCTTTCAACAGTAAATATAAATATTGACCAAGTAATTTTCTTTGTCTAATTGCATTCATCTCATGGAGTGAACAAAAGTCAGCTTTTATCATAATCCCAGTGTACGAAATGTGAACTCACCAATTAATCATCCTTAAAATAATTCTAAAACACAATTTTATAAATATTGTCCGTTTTATTTTCCATGTTTACTTCCATACAGAGATGTCGAAATGACAATTTATGACTATACAAAAAGTTTTATCTTTAAGCATATATTGAAGAACAGTAGTCAAAGGTACCAGAGACCCTATTAGTATAATAATAAACGGGTTTCCCCAAGCACATAAAAGTAAATTCAAGACTGGCATATTTGAACACTTTATAATACAGACCAATTTATTCAAGTTATTTTGGAACTGCGATCTTGTGACTTATCTGTTCTATAAACTAGTCAGTTTATATAAACCACATTGGGCGTCTTTAATTACGTATTGAAGTTTACTGAAATCGTTTTGAATAATAAATTAAAATGAATAATTTTTGCTACTATTCTACACGCCAATAAGGATAACAGGACGTAATAATAATTATTGTTATGTGGACATGCAACGTTTGAGTGAAAACCGATACAACCGATACAGTCAATGTTCAGTATGCTCTTGCTAAGCTTAAATACAATAAGGAGGGTAGATGTATAGTCTTATTAAAAATGGTAATAAAGATTTAATGAGTGCTTTTTAATAACCAAATACATGCTATCAACATTTTTAAATATCGAAATGCGTGCAATGTGTCAAAACAAAAAGCGGTGTTGAGTGTACCACTTATGAAAGAAATATTATATATATATATATATATATATATATATATATATATATATATATATATATATATATATATACTATATTATATTGGCACATTTATATTTTATAATTAAAGCATGTATGGCATTTTTCGTTCATTTAAAACATGAAGTGGTAAAAAACCGGGTTGTCCAGTATTACCATTTTTATTTAATTTAATTATGGATTTTGCTTTAAACAGGATTTTTTCTAGATCACCTAATTTATGGTATCTAAACGGAATTAGTTTTTAAAAATCTTATTTTAGAATAATACAAAAATGGGTAATAGATTAATTTTAGATAGATCTTTATTTAATCCTAGTTCTACTTCAAATAAATAATAAAAACTTAAAATGATAGTAAATAATTTAAAGTATTTGACAATTAAATTTACACCTATTTGTTTAGAGAAATATTGTAAAAAACTTAATTTTTCATTCTTCAAACTTTGTTTTTCAAAAAATAAATGTTTTAATTAATCATTTGTTGAGAGTTTAAAATAAGTTTTGTTTTATTAAAGTTTACGCCAACGTTACAAAATTGAACTGATTCCTTTTTTTGCTTAAGTATAGGTGGCTTACCTATAAAAATAATGGCTAAATGCATTTACTTGGGAAGTGTTGTACGTTTTAAACATTTTGCGTCAATACAATTTTAAAATCCCAAGAAACCTATGCGATTTATTACATGAAGAAATATGGAAATGGACTTAACCGTTGAATTCAACAGTGAGGCTTGTTAACTAGTTTTTCAACTATTCACAAGTTTCAATACATTGAAATTTTTAATCACGTCTTGATAATGTCTGTTAGACTGTTAAAATAGCCAATAAATAAATTTAAATAAAACATAGTACGTAGAACTAACTATAAAATGATTGATCCTTTTCATTATAGACTGACATGATTAAGTAATGTACCACGTACAAAAAAATGTAGACATTATTATTAGGCATTGCTTTCTTAGTCTGCCTGTTGTTGTTGTTGTTAGAAAACAAGTCAAAACCTTGATCGAATGAATTAAAAAGAATGTTTGCAAAAGGTTATTTATAATGAGCTTTTGTTGTTTAAAAAATTGTAAGCACAATGGTAAGCATTTGTTTAAAGCATTGGGTTCCCTTTATAATTCCAAATAAAAATATAAGAAGACGTAAACTGTGAGATGAATTCATTTCGTATATTTTTGTCAGGCACAAACATATAACATTTTTAGTATATATATGTACAAAAAAGGGGGGTACAGATAACATTTAAATTAGTACAACTCAAACATTTACACACAATCATTACGACCAAGCTAAGTTCAATGTAGTGACGACCTGTTTTTGTGCACACAAAGCAGGTTTCAATGTGTGAATATAAACAGATTGGAGAATTTTCAACATATTCGAAGCTGGAGAAGTAATTAGCACTTTCAAACAATTTTTAAAATTGATCTGATGTTTAGTTTGTAGTAGATGACGTATTATGGAGGATGTGTTGAGTTCAACACGGATGATTAATCCTATTTCTATACTCGACAGTATTGTTAATTTTATTTTGCACCATGTGTTCATATGATGTTCATAATGATAATAATAGTTATTCTAATTGTCATTATTATTATTATTATTATTATTATTATTATTATTATTATTATTATTATTATTATTATTATTATTATTATTATTATTATTATTATTATTATTATTATTATTATTATTATTATTATTTATTTTTATGCATTTATTTGCTCAGTATTTTTAATTAGTTTAGTGATAAAAGATATTAATGTTATATAATATAATTACCATGTTATTCCTCTAACTTAACCCTGTTATATAATAATTCTAATGGTAAATTGAACAAAAATCAATTGAATAATTAAATGTATATTATTGAAGTAATTAAGTTTTTAGGGTTTTAGAGCATATTACCTGGAAATAAACAATACTGTTTTTATTGTTGCTTCTTTATATGTTATATATAAAATAGTACATTTTTATTATTACAATTTAATTACCATTGGAACTTGAAAAATAATTTATGCAGATGGCGTAGATTGGACGTATAATTATGCATATATAGTCCCTTAATTCCAAACACTAATTGTTATAAAAGTACTTCAAAACAATTTTTTAAATATAAAGTATTATATATATATATATATATATATATATATATATAATACAAAACAATTTCAGTTGTAACAAAACAAATGATAAATAATCCAATAAGCACACGTAAAAAAATGAAATAATTTAATAATAATAATAATAATAATAAAGTAACGAAATACATCGAAGATACTCAGAGGATTAAATTTTATTTTTAATATATGCATAACCACATTTAAAGTTTGTGTTTTAAATAATTACAAATAAACAAATCAAAGCATTGAATTTGTTCCCTTGATAATAAATACTTAAAATTAATATTAAAAAAATATTTAACCAGGTATTCAAAATAAAACAAATTAAACGGATATTTACAACGTAATTAAAAATAATCTCTAATTCTTTTAACAGTGTAAATGTTTAAAATATTAATTTAATTATGTAATAGTGTTATATAACCATAATAATACAATTTTTAAAATAATATCCGGGTTCCTTATTTCAATTAAATTTTCTGATTGTTATACGTAAAACACATTTCGATAGATTAAAAATTTTAATGTTTATTAATTATTTTAAGGAAAATTTTTAAATATAGTAATAAATTATTTTATTTTAAATTAAAAATATAATAAATTATTTCTTGAGTATATTTCTATTTAAAAAAAGTAATTAAAATTTTAGTTAGTTAAAAATAAAATCATTATTAGCATATTACATTTTACTATATTTAACTGTATTTAATTGTAATTATTCATTTTTAAAATAATTTAAAACTTAAATATTAATACTAAGATAAAAATTAAATTTAGAAATACGGTATGATATTGTTTTTACAAATGTTGACAATAAATGCTAATAATGGATATATATTTTTCTAATATGTATTTATAAATTCTAAATAATATTGATGTAATAAACAACCTTTTAATTGTATACTAAGCATACGACAACCATTATGAAGCAAATTATATTTAATACTTTAAACAGTGGCATTTTTATTTTAATATGTAAAAATGCTTTGTAAACTAAAATGCGGCAGTTATGGATTATGTATCATATTATTATTATTATTATTATTATTATTATTATTATTATTATTATTATTAGTAGTAGTAGTAGTAGTATAAAACCCTTTTGCTTTAAAAATAAGCATGGGGCAATATCTTACAACGAAGTCCCATAATTCAAAAAGAACGTGAGACAAAATGTTTACATATATTCAAACATTTTGCCAAACGTTTTGTTTAATCTCCCATAAAACATTCATTTCCATTAAATTTTCTCGAATAGTTTTTAGCCAAGTTTTTTGTAGTCTACCCCAACCTTTCTTTTACCATTTTCGATCGTCTATTTCAAAACCGTTTTTTCTGATCATTTGGGTGCGGTAAACGTAGAATTTGACCAAGTAATTTTTTTTGTCCAATTTTAATGATGTCATGTAGTAAACGAGAGTCAGTTCTTTTTATGAGTTCATTATTTGAAATGTGATTGCCCCAGATAATTTTAAAAATACTTTTAAGACACCGGCGATAAAAAACATCTACCATCTTATCAATCTCATATGTTTGTTTCCACATTTTACTCCCATATATTGCAATAGGAATGATTATTGATGAGTACAAACAAAGCTTTGTCTTCAGACGAATGGAAGAACATAACCATATTGATTTGAGTCTATGAAAAACTGACATTGATTTTCCAAGTCTGGCTTTAACATCAATTTTAGTTTTTCCGACTTTACCAATGATGTTTCCCAGATATGTAAAGGAATCAACAGTATCAATATTTTGTCTACTAGTTTTGATGAGCAAATAATCGTTTGACATTGTGCACATTCAAAAACATTAAAAACTTTAAACCAATTGAATTTACATTAGATGATAGTAGGTAATAGAATTTATTAGATTCACTATAAATAATAAATTCGCAAGGTTAGGTTTAACCACCCGTAGGTCACTAGTCGAGGCATTGCCCTAACACATGATAAGTTCAAGTTGGTGTGAGACTTAAAGGTATACACTGCTGATCATTCCACATAAAATGCTTCCGGTTAACCGAAACCAAGTGGATTTATTATTATTATTATCATTATTATTATTATTATTATTATTATTAATTGTTATTATTATTATTATTATTGTTATTATTATTACTATTATTATTATTATTATTACTATTATTATTATTATTATTATTATTATTATTATTATTATTATTATTATTATTATTATTATTATTATTATTATTATTATTATTATTATTATTATTATTATTATTATTATTATTATTATTATTATTATTATTATTATTATTATTATTATGATTATTATGATTATGATTATGATTATGATTATTATTATGATTATTATTATTATTATTATTATTATGATTATGATTATTATTATTATTATTATTGTTATTGTTATTATTATTATGGTTATTGGCTTAGATACTTTAGTAGAAGTAGCTTTCAGCACACAAAATATATGTACAATTATAAAAATACGATACAATTAGCAGTATCAGTCAGAAAATAAAATGATATTAAATTACATAGACTAAAAAACTCGAAAATTAACGTGTATTTAAAAGTTGTGCATTATGATAAGCGTAAAGAGGCATCATATTGATTAGGAAATGTACCATAGTTAATAGCATACATATATAACAATATACATCAAATGTGAATGACTCATGTGTGACCATGATCAATAAAACAATATTCTGGATGAAGGATAATGAAACAATAATGGATAATAAATGGTCACCAAGATGAGTGGGCAGATTACGGACAATAGTAATTGAACAGACAAAAAGATATTCTTTATTTAGATAGGTTTATGAAAATGTCACTTTGAATTTTATTGGTATAAGATACGGCAGATAAGAATTTAAGTACACATTTGTTCTCCACTGAGCGTGGATATGTGATTTTCTCGTTTCTTCCAATGCAAATAATTTACTAAAATCACGATAAAGTGGACGATTTATGTTGTTAAGATATGATTGATAAATTGGAAACATTCCTTACAATGTTCATGGATTATTTCATTAAGACTGTCACTGTAAGAAATGCCCGAGAATCGGCTAATGATGACGGTCATCCATCTTTTAATTTCATAAAATCTTTTTTTTAATTCTGGGAGTATAACGGCGAAGCAATATTATATCATTAGATAAAATTTGTATTAATAATATGTGAACTAACACAAAGGTTCCTCAACCGTCTACCGTGATAAGACAGACCCCGAGTTTTGGTGAGCAAATGTTCAATATGATTAGACCAAGTAAGCTAATTATTAAGTAAAACACCAAGATATTCAAGGCTGTCAGAAGTATCCACATCCACATTTTCAATACGAATTTTCGGATAAAGTTGAATTAATTGCGTCAAAGGTTTGTATGAGCTAAAATTAATTACTTTGCATTTTGTAGAATTTCATTTTAGACTATAATTTGATGACCACTCCACTAATTCAGCAATTGAGAGCTTCACATAAATCATGTCATGTGTACATTTGAAGAGTATGGCAGGCTCTTTTGGTTGGAGAACGTCAACGCATACTTAAAATAGAAAAGGAGCCAGGACCGTACCTTGTGGAACACCTTTGTTATTTTGAATTAAAGTGAATCTGACAATTCTGACAACTCTTTGAAACCCCATTCACTTTGCTAATTTAAAAATTAACATTTTAACATTTCGCAAACCTAAATTGACAAATCTTTGTTTTCGTAGTTTCCATTTAACAATACCGACATCAATACTATGTTTGAAGTTTATCAAACAAAACAAAACATTTATAAATAAGTCAATTAATTGTCTCGTTCAGTTTAGGTTTTGTTTATTAAAAACGTTAACAGTTAAGCCATCAATCAGTTCAAAAACGGCCAACTAATTACAAAGAGATCATTGAATTTATTATTAAGTATTTTGTAGTACGTATAATACAACAAATTATCAAATATTTAAAGACGTTGTGTTCCCTTTATAATACCAAATACAAATATGGAAAAGGCATAAAGTGTAGTAGATGGAAAAAGAATTAAAAAAAATCCTATTGGTCAACCTCCGTGAGTGAGTGTAAGTCACGTTGGGGAATTGTTTAACCTTGAAAATGTATGTAAGGTGGAAAAATCAATGTTTACATAGCACTATACGATTTGTATTGCGTCATCGTGCAAATTTGGTCACACATTGAGAAACTTTCCAATTCCCAACTTACGAGTAATTACACACTCACACAAAAGGTTGTCTGACTCTTATTGGTTCCTTTTTTCGCAACTTTTTCCCTTCGTTGGTTTTATCATCTACCACTAAAATGTTATACTGACGATAAAATACAAAATGAATTCATCTCACAGTTTACGTTTTGTTATATATTTTTATTTGGAATTATTTAAGAATTAAAACATTTTAAATACTTTACATTATTTGATTTTAACAATTTAAATAAATAGTTGACTATAACCAGTTAACATTCAATGTTTAATGTTTTAATTACTAAGGTTATATATTGACAAAATTATAATTGTAAATTACTTATAATGTGTTATTGTGTGTTGTATAATACAATTGGGTTCCTTTTTTTCAAAATATATGGTTAGCGGTAAAGTTTAAGTTAAATAATATCGGTTATATTCGATACACAACAACTTAACAATTGGCACACGTTATAATTGCTAATTATTTAGATATTCTAATATGTAATAATATAAAAATATAATTATATGGATTAAATTTTAAAAATAAGGTCAAAACCTCAACAAAATATTTATAAATAATAATAATAATTTTATTAATGTAAAATCCTTTTGCTTTAAATGACATGGGACAATATGATAGTGTCATAGGATTGTTCGTTAAAATGTTGGCTTTGAAAATGGCGTCCATAGAAAATTAAAATTATACTTAAATTTTGTCAAACCCTGTCATCAGAATTAGGACACTACATTCACTTCTTTACAGTAAGTAATTTAATGAAGTCGTATTTTTTGTTGTTATTTCTTTAGCAATATTGTTTTTACAACAATCCTCTTCCGTCTTTAACCAGACTTACGATCGTCTATAGTAGAGTTATAATAATAAAAGTAATTAATTTTTTGTTAAATTTTAAAAATAATACTTTTCGTATGTTTATTAATATAAAATAGTGGAATTTAAATTGTTTAAAAAAATAAAAGTTCATGTGTGTGTAAAACTTGAAAGGTATGCGCTGCTGGTGATTCCAAATAAGGATGAAACAGCTGTACAGTGCTCCTGGTTGACTGGAAAACCTAGTAAATTTATTATTCATGTGAATCTGACAATACTAATATAACATTTCTAAAAACATAATCCCTTAAAACCCCATTATTAAATATAACTGAACCGTACTATATAGGCTATTGAACCTGGCAGTATGCAAGGACCTATATGGTAAAGTCCTAGTGAAAGGGTTTTCTCACTTGCTAAACCGGTAGTAACGTAGCAGCATTTGAGGACACTGGGCAATTAGAATTGATCAGATTCACTATAAATAATAAATTTACAGGTCGAAGGTCATCCACCCGTAGCTCAGTGGTTTAAGGCGCTGGCCTGACACCAGATAGGGCGTGGGTACAAGTTCATGTGTGTGTAAAACTTGAAAGGTATGCGCTGCTGATGATTCCAAATAAGGATGAAACAGCTGTATAGTGCTCCTGGTTGACTGGAAAACCTAGTAAATTTATTATTCATGTGAATCTGACAATACTAATATAACATTTCTAAAAACATGATCCCTTAAAACCTCATTGTTAAAAATAATAAATAGTTTAAATTTATTCATATTCTGGGTAGGTATGACTGTCAGTGGTAAACTGGCATTGAACGGGAGCGTTTGTTTGGTTGTGCTAAAAAATGTGTTTCTTGAAAAATATTTAAGCAATAAAAAATAAACATATTTGAGTAATATAAAACAAAATAATATTTTAACTTGGTTTAGTTTATTTCGATGTATTTATACTAGAATTCGAAATTTATTTTGGTTATTATTGTTAGGACGACACCGAATTACAATCAATAAGTGAATTATGAGCCAACCAATCACTGTGACGTTGGATTGAGGATACAGACAAGGGCCTGGCTCACTAATCTCCCTCCTATAAATTATCTGTATTATTCAAAATATTTGATTCTGGTTTAGACCTTAGGTTGGGGTTTTATTTTGGTTCCTGCGACTAGTGGGTTGTCAAGTCAGAGTTTTCGGCATAATAAGGAGCCCAAATTGGTTATGGGAATGGATGAAAACACAACAATCTTTTTATCATAATTGTACTTTCACTTGTTTGCCAATGTTTCGTTATTATTATTATTATTATTATTATTATTATCATTATTATTATTATTATTATTATTATTATTATTATTATTATTATTATTATTATTATTATTATTATTATTATTATTATTATTATTATTATTATTATTATTATTATTATTATTATTATTATTATTATTATTATTATTATTATTATTATTATTATTATTATTATTATTATTATTATTATTGCTATTATTATTACTATTATTATTATTAAGATTATTATTATTATTATTATTATTATTATCCTTATCATTATTATTATTATTATTATTATTATTATTATTATTATTATTATTATTATTATTATTATTATTATTATTGTTATTATTACTATTATTAAGATTATGATTATAATTATTATCCTTATAATTATTATAATAATTATTATTATTGTTATTGTTATTGTTATTATTATTATTATTATTTATTATTATTATTATTATTATTATTATTATTATTATTATTATTATTATTATTATTATTATTATTATTATTATTATTATTATGGTTATTGGCTTAGGTACATCAGTAGAAGTAGCTTTAAGCACACAAAAAATATGTACAATTGTAAAAATGCAATACAATTAACAGTATGTAACATTAATCAGAAAGTAAGACAAGATTAAATTACATAGACTGAAAAACTCGAAAATTAACGCATATTCAAAAGTCATATGCATTATGAAATGCGTAAAGTGGCATGCTATTATTTTGGAACCGTACTATAGTTAATAGTATATTAATATAATTGTACACATTTATTGTGAGTAAATAAATGTAATTTTTATGGCGACAAAAATATTTACTTTGCGTTCAAATCCTCCTTCTTTATTAAGTGTACATGAAACCGACTGTTTTATCGATAAAATAATTTATAAAAATTAGTTGTCCATTTATAAACAGTTAGTTATTTAGTTTATATGTATTAATTATTCAATAGTTATAATGAATATGGTATTTTAGCTCATTATTAATTTTATTAAATTAATTATTGTCAATATACAATGCAAATCAAATTTATAAAAAACTATTGAATTTGTTTATTAAAGTTACTTGGTCAATAGAACAATGCTTGTAGCAACATGTAGGTAACTTTATATCAATGACCAGTATTCAAAAATGCATTTAGGTTTTTCATTCGTATTAGGAAAATGTCAATAGGTTTTTTTATTATATTGCCATAATAATCATTTCGAGAAATTTGTTTAAAACAATAGGCCAATTTTGAATTAATTTGTGCCTGAATAGCAGAGTTGGTTAGGCACCTAACTACTGATGCTAAATGAAGACCCTTATTTGGCTTTGCCATGTGTTTACTTGCAAAATAATGTTTCATTTACAACATTTGCCAATAAAGAATGAAATAATATTTTCTAAAATACTATTTTGGTAAAATTGTTTGGAATCTTAATACGTTTTACTGTACCAAATTTATACTAATTAATTTTAGACAACTTTTTATTATTTAAAAAAATTTAAAATGCTGTTTGTATCTGTGACGTAGTAATTGATTTTAAATCAAAACAAAAACCATTAATATTAGATAATTTATTTTGCATCGCATATTATATAATAAGAGTATTATTTATTAAAATATTAAAAATATAATATTAATAATAACCATAATGTGCATTAAATATCTATGTAACATATGTAACAATATTGAAAAGATAAATCTAGTTACGAACGTGAAGTATATATATATATATATATATATATGTATATATATATATATATATATATATATATATATATATATATATATATATATATATATATATATATATATATAACCGACAAAGTTTTTAACAGTGAGGTGCATTGTGTAGAATTGTTTACATATTTTTATAAAAATTGTAAAACAATGGTGTATATTTTTACATAACTATTTTTTTAAAATAAAATTGCTAATAAAATGTAGTTTTCGGTTGACAGAAACGCATTACTTACTGGTCATGTTACAATGCTTCTAATAAAAAAATTTTAAACAATTAAAATTATTGATAAATTTAAATTAACGGTTGAATAATTATTGTACAATAATAATTGCATATATTAAATGCTAACAATAATAATAATAATAATAATAATAATATTTGTTATTCAATGTTTGTGTAGTGTTAAAACATTTGAAAATTAATATACATTTATGGCATAAAATATAGCTACAAAATTTTGTATATTTATAACACAAATGCAAAACGTTTTTTGTGCACGCACCATATCTGTATACACAATGATCATTGCAACCATTTAACCATATACACATTTGTAAAGATTTTCAAAATGCATAGTTATAAATTAATTTGGAAACAAACAAACAAACAAACAAACGAACAAATAACCAATTATTTAAACATTTAAAATATTTTTTTTTCCAATCGGCAACATTCAAATTTGCAAGGGATGAATGACAATTGATCGATGTGAAAAAAACGATCAAAACACTAATAACCCAAAATGACACTAAACAATCGATAATGATAAATGCAACAATGCATGCAACTGATTGATTATTTCGGTCTTGCGATATAAAAAAATCCCCCAACATGTTTGAATCAAAATCGGAAAGGACACTTTGCAATGTGTATAATTTAAATTTGGCCTATTCCTTTGATTTTGTCAAAGAAACCAATGAACAAGCAAAATAAGAAGAATATTTTTTCGTTGTTGATAAAATGACTGTTTTTGAAATTTCGAAATTAAAATGGAATGTTTTTATCTTTTGTTACAATGAAAAAAGTATATAGTTAATTTGTAAATAGTAAAAATATAATTAAATTTAAAATAGTAAATAAGAGATTAAGGTAAATAATTGTTAATTACTAAAAACATTGTAAATGCACAGCCTAAATAATAGCAATGACTTAATACAATAATATTAAACTTTGATTAACAATACAAATAAGTTTGCTTTACTTAATTCAATCTAGAAACAATTGTTTTCTTCAAAGTTTACAATAGACAATATCAGAAAATGTACACATTTATGATATAATTAAAATAGATGTGGTAACATGTATGTTGCAATAGAAATGGAGTTCATTAAACGTTTATTTCTAAAAAAATGATCAATTTTTGTAATGCAATGAGCTCTCATTATTGTCAACCAAAAATATAAAATTTTAAATCAGTATTGCACATGCGTAGAATTAAACAACTTTTAATTACATACATAATCATGCATGATTATTATCTATTCAATAACAAGTACGATTGTTGTAATTTTACAAAAATTGCCAACAATGTTTTACTCGTTTTCAAAGTCGGGGTTGTTTTTTTCAAATTGTAGAATTGGACAATTGAGAGAGAGAGAGAGAGAGAGAGATTAAACAATACTGTCATCTTGAGAATTGATATTGTTATTATTATTATTATTCATTCCATTAGCTGTTATACCTATAGCTGAATTTTGAGTAGATACTAAATGTACCTTATTTGTACATAGGGTAGTTGAAGGTACAGAAGTTTCAGTAGTTGCAATTTGTTCGGTTAAGCCATTGCCATTGCTTAAATTATTATTTGCATTATTATTATTATTATTATTGTTACTGTTATTGAACAATCGTTCGCTACTGTTGATTACTGCATCCAACAATTTTTCGTCTTGTGCTTCGTGCAAACGTTTGTGTCGATAAATATGCCACAATTCGCACGTTAAATCGCCGGCCATCAGATCGCCCACGTTGATCGAAATGAGACGAATTAGAAATAAGCCATCGTTGCGCAAATAATTTTCGACAAATTTGTACGACGCTGCCTTGTCGGTGTCCTGTAAAACCGACATAATTTTCAAATATTTGCGAATAAATTTAACGCGTCTGTTGGCAAATGCCAGCCGGTAGAACCAAACAATCAAACTGCTCAGCGTCACAATGCCAATTGTACAATGCCAAAACCACAAAAATATGTAAATTTTTTCCAAAAACATATTGAGTGGCAAGACGCATTGCAATGAATATCTAAAAGAAAAAAACAAAATAATAATTTATTTTAATCTTATTGAATGATATTGTTGATAAGCATTTTAAATCCTGTATGCAATTAGCATCATGGATTGAAGGCAATAATACTCACCCATTATATACAACTTTAAACAACTCTAAAGATTTTGGAAAAACAAGGCGAACCTGCCTGCACATGAAAGCCCAAAATAATCAATACAGAAACTTGTGTCTGACACCTCATCCAGAATATTGACCAATCCAGAATCAAACAAAAACTATTAAAGTAGGAATCATTCCACCCACGCATTTATTTGAACTAATTTCGACATCCTACAGCATAATATAACTGTGCCTTATAATGACCCATTCAAAGTATAGTAATTTTGAATTTTTTAAATCACATGTTTACTGTAATGACTATATTTATATTCACTACCATATGACATTCTATTTTACTTTGCTCCAGTTATTTGTACTACTACTTTCTTTCAAATTTTGTTGTTATTTATTTATTTTTATTGATAGTGAAAATGTATTTTACGCTGAATGGATCTCTAGTAAGATATTAAAGCTTAATGTAACAACAACAATAATAATAATAATAAACTACTACTAATACTACTACTACTACTACTACTACTACTACTACTACTACTACTACTACTACTACTAATAATAATAATAATAATAATAATAAATAATAATAATAATAATAATAATAATAATAATAATAATAATATTAATAATAATATAGTTTATTTAGCTGGACAAGCTAACTAACACGACAAACTTACTACTTTTAAAGTCAAAAATACACCAATATTTAAAGTATATATAAAACTATTTAATTAATTGTTAATAAAGTTTTTTTTGGATGTAATATAATTAAATTATAAAACCATTAAACAAGCAAAATAAATTTACAAGATGCTTATTAGATTAAGACTAATTGGTAAAATACACATTTTTTAAATATTGAAAATAAATCTATTATTTTTTTAATGTAAAATGTTTTAAGTAATTTTCTTTTGAAAAACAATGTTTAAAATTATAGAAAATAATTGTTTAATTGTACAATAAATATTGATGTTTAATTAATATTAAAAAACAAAATTGAGGTAATGTTTACGTTTTTACCTTTGACATTTTTAAACACATTGATTTTTTTGTTGTAAATAGTGACAGTTTCAACATTATTTTAACGTACTTTTTATATTTGTTTGTTTAAGTTTTTATATATAATTTTGAATTAAATAATTATAGTTAATTTACATTTATAATAACACAAGTAATATAAATGTAACATTTTTTCACATTAAAACCAATATTATATAAATTTCACAATAAATAATTTTTATTAGTATAATATAGCTAGTCTAAATAATTAAGTTATATTAATATACTTTTTGTTCAATATTAAAAAAATAATAATATAAAAGGAATAAATAGAACTACTGTTTAAAAGTTAAATTTAATCAAAGCAAAGTTAAATTACTTTGTTTTGTTTTATAATTACTTGAAACTAATTTGACTTAAAATTGATCAAAGAACTTTTGTTTTCAAATTATGTTTGTTTATAAAATAGGAAAAAAATTTAACTTAATTTAATTCGAGTTTTAATCAAACTTAATTTTAAAAAATTTTTTACTTTATCACAATGACCCAAAAATGGACAGAGTGCACATAAGCTCAAATAACAAAATACCGATAATAATAAAATGAAAACAACAAATAAACAATTGAAAACGTGATGATATATTTTTGAATAAATAATGCAAGAATACTTTTCATAAACTTGTATTTGAAACAAGAATAGTTCAATAAAGTTTTAATGTAACTTATTTTGCGAAATTCAAGTTTTAAAAAAATGTGCGAAATTATTTTACAAATTAAATTTGAGCAAATTTTAATTCCAAATACAAATATTGGTTTTAACCCCAAAGCTTTCAAATATGCACTTTATTTTAAGCGACATTTTAATTATTCGTGTAAACTTTAATAAGATTTTTAACAAAACCTTTACTTGAGGATAATAATAATAATAATAATAATAATAACAATAAAATATAAAATAAAATACGTTGTTTTGGTAATTCATCGTAGATGTATGTTTTGTACAGTGTGGAAGTTGTTAATATTTTAAAATGTATTCCAATAACACAACCGATAAAAATCACTTCAAATAATTTACTTTTCTAATTCAAAAATTTTAAGTAACTGCATTATTGGAAAAATTAATCAAATTTTATCATATACGATGAATAATTTCGTTTTTATACATTTTTAGTTATAAAGTAATTCTACATTAATTGTTTATAATTAAATGTTAATTAAAATTATCAACATTAAATATTACATTAAACACAAATCATTTAAATGTTTTAATAATCAAATAATTTCTTGCATTAAAATTTACAAGTTACACAAAAGAAGGGGATGATCGTAGACCTCCCCACTGGCAAAAACTACACGTCCTGGCAAACCCAATTAGGGATCGTCGCAGGCTTCAACGGGCCGAAGTGCAATGACGTGTCGCTACCTGGGATCAGGGCATTCGTAATTATTCTAGCTCTGGCACCAAGTGACATTGGATTTTAATACGTTAGATCATAGAGACATTTTACTAGCGGTTGTCGGAACAAAACACAAAATATAGTATAATTAATAGGAGTAAAATAAATTATAAGCACAAATTTATAATTGTGCGGGTATGTTCTTCGAGTTTTTTTTAAAATTGTGGTTTTGTAAACAGTGTAGCTGGTGTGTTTAACTATTATATATGCTATAATTACTATATTAATATTATAAATTAATAATAAATAAAAAAAATGTATTAAACAACTTGTGTACAGCGCTTAAATTTGGATCTCGGTAGGTATAGGTTCGAATTCCACCACCGGCACTAAAATGTAGATCCACGTTCGGTTTCGCTAAAATGTCCACTGCCGAAAAATGCGCGTTTTCCGTAAAACATTCAAAGTAATAAACAACAAAAAAATTAAGTATCTATTTACAAAGTTGCACAAAATAGAAATCTTAATAATGGAAATAAACAAACATGTCAAAATGTCAATTAAAGTTGAAATTGCTAAATAAGTCAATATTATATTGTTACTATAAATTATGTAAGTTATAAATTAAGGTTTTACAATATTAAAATAAATTTGATTTATTTAATTTTAAATCATTTTGAAACGTGTATCTATTAATGTTTTTTTTGTTGGAAATAAAACATTTAAAAAAATAAATATTTATTGGTAATGACAGATAAATACATTCTTAAAAAGTTAAATATGCAGGAACAATTGATTAGCGATACGTATTAAACCCATATATATATATATATATATATATATATATATATATATATATATATATATATATAATAATATATATATATAATGTTTCTTATAAATAATAACTGTAAGCAAAACAATAGAAATTAAAAACAGGGCGGATGCATACAATTGTATGAAACTTAAAATTTAAGTTTATAAAAATATAATAACAATAATAATGTTAATAATAATAATTAATAATTAATGCAAAAAAGTATTTTTGAAATTATACATTTTCAGTTTTTGCAATTTATAAATTTTGATCTTTTCTAAACAATGTATAAAATATAATTTAATTATGCTTGATTTTAAGTTATTTAAACAATGTTATAAAACGTTTTTTTCCATTTTGTAAAAAGACAAAGAAATGTAACTAAGTTAAATAGGGTTTATATTAAATATTATAATTTGGCCTTGTATTAGGTTGCTTTGGTGTGTCTATGCAAATGCTAGTCTTGTTTGTTTTTTTTTGTTGAAAAAACGGTTGACCAATGGAATAGTTACTTATTTTGCAAAACAAATACTGTATCTTGGTATTTATTATAATTTGTTGTTATAAAATCATAAAATGTAAATATTATTATTATTATTATTATTATTATTATTATTATTATTATTATTATTATTATTATTATTATTATTATTATTATTATTATTGTTGTTGCTATAAAAATTTGTTATTATTTTTTATAGTTGCATGTTGTTATATTTTGAGAACAAAAATGTCAAAAAATTAATTAAAGTAGCAAATAAATTTTTTTTCAAAACTGAAGAAAATAATTTTATAAATAAAGTTTAGGTTATTCGTTTGTTTTTTAATTCAATATTAAATTTTTACTACAATTGAAGAAATACATTTCCAGTTGTAAAAAGAAAGTATATTATTTATAAGGACAAATTATTTGTAAATTCATTTTTTAAATACATGGTATTTAAATATTATTATATTTAAATACTTTTTAAAATATTATTAAATAATTATTTAAAATTTGGTGATAACTAAAAATTAATTTATGTTTCTGGTGTAGTGTACAGTATAAATATTGATGTTTTTTTAATAAAAACTAATCTTTGTTTATTTTACTATTTTCATTTTATTTTTCTTAAAACAAGATCAAATTTAACAAAGGCGTAAAAATTAGGCGAACAAAATATGCATATAATCAATATTGCTAAAATTTGCAGTTAATTTTAATTAAAAATATTGAAAAATATTGTTAAATAAATGTTAATCATCAAATTGAAGACATTAAAAAGAAAATCGTTGTTTTAAAATTATATATTTAAAAAAGTTTTCTTATTTAACACTGTTTTACTTAAGTACTTTTATTTAGTTTAAAATTTCGTTTATAAAATAAATTGTAACATTCAATAAAAAAAAACTTAACGATAATTAAAAATTTATATAGTTATCAAAATTGTTTTAATTAAAGAAAAACCAAATTGCCAAATTTACATTTAAAACTTTATATAATAATACACTTTTATAACATTTTTGTTATTTCTAATGTAATAAAAATTTAATTAGATAAACTATAAAGATATATATTTTATTTATAAAAAGTTGTAAATTATTTTGAATTATTGATTTTTATAAAAATTTAATTATTTTTTCTGTTTATAGTAATCTAAAAATATGTAATAAAATTAAGAAAACAACATACACAATTCTAGTACTAAAACTAATTGTTATAACAATTTTTAATAAAGCCGTTTGCTATTATTAGTTTAAAACAATATTTTTGTTAAGGATACATCATAGAGTTAACAATTCCTACCGACAAAATCTATAATATTCTATTCTATTGTGTGCAAAACACCTGAATCTCATTTTAAGCCAACTGACAGTAAAATAAAAACCGTGAAAAAGTTATTGGCCACAACCGACAACATGATTGCATGATAGAATATTCAAATAATCCACAACAGTAATAATAAAGCAATACTATAATGTGTATATTTAGGTAATTAGTCAATTTAGAAAGATTTGACTGTCATGAGCACAATTAACTACAACACAACATAAACATAAAATAATAAATTTTAAATATTTATGTGTTGTTATTAAATTTGCTACATTAATAAGTTATATTTACTAAAAATAAAATTATAAGAATTAAAAAAAGACAATACTTAATAAACTTTAAATAAACTTAAATGTTTTAATTAAGGTCTTAATAAAATTAAAATAAACTGTATTTAATGATTTTTAATCAGTTTTTGGTTTAATATAATAGACTGCTTTTTAATCTATATATAATCAAACAGTATTTAATATGACACATTATACAAACAATTAATCTTTGTTAGAACAGATTTAATTTAATTTGTTTTTGATTTTCTAAATTAATTTTCATTTTGTTAACCTCTATTTTATTATTAAAAAAAAACAAAACTCTTTTTATATAAAGTTAAAAAAAACTTCAATTGCAATTAGCATTATATTATTATTTTAAATTGAATAATAACCGTAATTGTGTTACACCATAAAAGTCATAGCTAATTACTAATAGCCGATGTTTATGTAACCTTTTCAAATTATTAACGGATAAATTTAATAAAGTATGCCTATTTTAACACGAATAGACATATAAGTTGTTTATTGTAACAAACAGAATTTTAAATTATTATATTTAATTTTGTTAGTGCTCATTAATCAAAAACAAAAAATAAGTTTAATATTTGAATATTAATTATTCATAAAACATTTTATACAGATTTTGAAAAAGCAGTAATTTATTGAAAAAATAGTAACATTTGATTTTTCTAAATTAATTTAAAATATGTAGTTAATCTAAAATAAGTTTAATTTGTACAAATTGTATATTGGGCGTTAATTTAGAATGCAGAAACGAAAATAGAGTATATAACGTAGAAATTGTTTAAATATAAATAATAATAAAAATGTAATAATTAGATAAAAAAATGTTTTAGAATTAGTTTTTCTTAGTTTGATAAAAAATAATAATATTGTTGTATATTAACTACACTGAAAATTAAATTTTAAATAATTTTATAGTAAATTATATTTTGTAAGGTTTATTGGTTGACAAGTCTGCCTAGAAAAAATCGGAAATAAACCAATTTGCCGGTCTCAAAACGTAGATAAAGGAGGATTAGTCGAGAGAAAAATTAGCAACCTGGTTTTTGGAAACAAGCTATATTGCTCCAAATACAATAGGAGGACGCCATCTTGGCAAACAATAGAAAAAAGTTGTAACACAACTAGATAATAGGTTTCGGTTAAAGCTGAAATAAAGCTAAATTTGTAATTTGTAAAATTTTCGCTTAGACGAAGAAAGCTACTTAGTTAAAGTTTACGTTTACTGCTCAACAAATTAGTAAGAACGGTTTTAAAATGATTAATTGATGGTGCAAAAAAAAAAAAATTAGCTAAGAATTATTAGCAAAAATCTAATTGAAATGAATGTATTATTGCATCAAACAACTGGAATCATTGTGTTCCTCTATGTTTTTATTACATTATGGAAGTTGGTTGTTGTTTTTGCTGATCTAGCTGTGCAGCGCTCAAATTTAGACCATGGTGGGCATCGGGGCTCGATTCCCATTACCGGCCCACGTTTGGCTTTGCTAAAATGTCCACTGCTAAAAGATGTTTCTCTTAAAACATTTAAAGTAGCAAGCATAAAATAAATAAATAAATTCCGTCAAACATTTATTTTAATAACCTTTTTCTAAGCGTTTCTTAGCCAAGTTTTTGTTTAATTGTAGTAGATGTAGTGGACGAGAGTCAGTTTATCCCATTGTTTTAAATGTAATCACGCTAGGTAATCTTCAAAATATGTTTAACACACCGGCACTATCTTATACAAATAACTATTTATAAAAGACTGTCTGGTTTTAACATTAATTTTGTTTTTTGTCTTTTAAACATATGTTACCTTTTATTGACAAACCATTAGTAACTCAGTGGGTAGGCTTTAATCTAAAACAAGAAATGGTGTGGATTCAAGTTTTTGTAAGACTTTAAAGATATCCATTGCTGATGATTCCTAACAAAAATAAATTAGTTGTAAAATGTTCCTGATTATTGATTAGTAAATAGGAAAATTTTAAGATTACTTTTCGAGGATTTCATAATAAATTTATAACACAAAATTATTTTTTTATAATATTGAAAAACATTTATTAAATACAATTTAAAACACGATTAAAACTTTTTAATGTATTTAATGTTATCAATGTATATATATATATATATATATATATATATATATGATCTGAGGAGATTTTATGGGTTTAAAATACATTTCAATAGCTACTAAACTGAACTTAATATAAAGCAATTAAAATGTTGGATAAGTAAATAAATAATATTAAGGCATATAAAAAAGAACAAATGTTCAATTTTGAAAAATTTTACACTTTTCTACAATGTTTACACAACTAAATTGTTTAACTATTTAAATTGTTAATTCTATTTAAAATTAATCAATAATAATAACGCTTACTTAATTAGCAATTGTTATTACGTATAGTCGTTGCAAAGTAAATATTTAAATTAACTAATATGGTACAAAAATTGCCAATAGGTTTATTAATCATAATTTGTAAATAATTATTTTAAAAACAGTTGTTGCTTTTTCCACTTTTGTTACTAAGTTGAATTTTGACATATATTAGCCAATGTTTGTTGCACTAAATAAGAAATGGCATATTTGTCGACAGTCATTTGTATTATGTAGTTTGGCTTTACAAACTGGAATGTTTGATAGAAAACATTTTTCAGCAAGTAAACGTCAAGCAAAGCTAACCGAATGCTTTTATTTAGTATTACTAGTAGGAGTTAAATCTACAATTTCCAGTTTTAAATCTGGTGTTTTGACCAAGTTCACTATCTTGGAATTATATATTTTTATTTATTTATTATTATTATTGATGGTTATTGGCTTAGATACTTCAGTAGAAGTAGCTTTTAGCACACAAAAAATATGTACAATTATAAAAATACAATACAATTAGCAGTGTGTAACATCAGTCCAAAAATAAATAAATAAATAAATAAAGTAAAATTAAATTACATAAGCTAAAAAAAGAAAAAAACAAACTCAAAATCAACGTATATTTAAAAGTCATGTTCAATATGATATATATAACATGTAAATTAAAATAAACTTATTTAGTATTGAGTAAATTAAAAATTACCTATGTGCATTTTGCATAAATTCACATACTATATGTTGCTTGCAATAAAGATATTTTTTTAGTTTATTAACTGAACATTGATGGCTTAAGTTATAATGGAAAGCACTTAATTTGTGAAGTTAGTTTTATCCAAAATTTGTATAATTAGTTGATTCTAATATAGTACACGTATGATAAATAGTAATGCATTAGTGCTTTTAATTAATTTAATTAATTTTTAATTAGTGTTTGTTTTAATATATATATATATATATATATATATATATATAAAATAAATTATGTAAACAAAGTATTAAATAATATGCATTAAGTAACATTGCCAAACTTTTTCTAATTATTTTAATGTTTTTTATAATTAAATATATATATATATATATATATATATATATATTACTTGGAGTTACACATAAATTTAAAAAAAATTTCTTATTGGAAATTATTTAATTTACAATAAATAAATATTTAATTAAATTTTGTTGTTGAAAATATAGATGCATACAGTATAATGGATCAGTTAGTTTTTAATTTGTAAACAATTAATTTATAAATAATAAACTTTAATTAAAAGTTGAATGTATTGTAACAAAATACTAAATCAATCTTTTATTTTAATTAAAAACATAAAAAATTATCGAACGTTAATAGAACTTTAAACTAATTTATTTTTAAATAGAAATATATAATTTGAGAAAAAGTTATC
The DNA here is from genome assembly GCA_025895645.1 of Cardicola forsteri. NCBI lineage: Eukaryota > Metazoa > Platyhelminthes > Trematoda > Strigeidida > Aporocotylidae > Cardicola > Cardicola forsteri. Next base: position 345,696 of record JAKXYG010001200.1, read on the forward strand.
AATTGCAATAATTCAAATGTATTCGTTGAGCAGTTTGAACCAGAAATTATCCAATCGAACCAGTCCCAAGCCTGGATAAATACTAGCGAGAATTCTTTAAGAATGGACAATCGTAAATAATAAAAAAAAAGTTTGGGAATGGACTACAGAAATTTTGGCTAAAAACTATTTGGGAAGATCTAATTGAAATAAATGTTTTATGGGTAATTAAACAAAACGTTTGGCAAAATGTTCGCCTAATTGAAAAAATGTTGTTGTCTCATGTTTTTTTTGAATTATGCGACGGTTTTTTTTGCTGTAATTGTTATCTTATTGACCCATTTTTGTTTTTTAAAGCAAATAATAATAACAATGATACATTTAGCATTATATGTCCACTATTTCTTTATTCAAACATATGTAGAAATAATAATTAAAAATGGGTATTTGGTATAAAAGTATAAAATAATTAAATGTCGTTTATTCATGTAAACACAAGTTAAATTATTTATTTAAATCTGTTAACGCATTAATTGAAAGCCATTTTAAAACTTGTTCAAATTAATAAAACAATGTACACAAACTAATTTATAATTGCAAATCAATAACTTACTTGTGATTTTTGCCCAATTTCTTAGCTTCAAAATCGCAAAAGGTAACTCGTGGAAAATTGCCCGAATGATTCCATTCGCGACCACTAATCAAATCAATCAAAACCCTGAATCCGTAAAATATATATTCGTTGCCTACAAATTTTTCCATCAGAAATAATTGACCCACAATATTGATTAAGTAGAGCATTTTGGTAAAAAAGTACAAACAAACGAGAAAATTGCCATGTTTTTTGCCACAACAACCATGAAAACGAAACGTTTTTTGTTTCGTTTTGGTTGGTACAGTAACGAGAGCACTAGCTCCCATTCCACTGCTTTGACCTAGCCGATAAGTTCCTAGCGGTTTTGTCGTTGGTGTAGCATACATCGACGACTCGTCCGCTTTTGATTGTCCAAACGTGGAATGAAAATCGTTGTCGGCTAAACGCAAATTGGCATTTTCTTCAGTAACCGAAGCCAGTCGTTTTTTGTGTTTGCGACTGCTTTCTTCAATAGAAAAACTATGTTTTAATTTGTCGAGTAGCGTACTGGCCGAACCGCGTCGCTGACCTTGAATTTGGCCAGTTTCCGATTGACAGTCGAAACAACGCGATTCTTCCAAGAGGCCTTGCGATTGTGTCGAATTAGCCGAATGGTACAAGTGATGTTGGTGATGATGATGGTGGTGATGGGGAGAACAATGTCCCAAGTGGGACGTTTGCAAATAAGGCGCTGACTGAACATGGGAATGATGATGATAATGTGGATGATGCGACTGCTGGGCTTGCGATGCTTGCTGATTGTAGGGAACGTATTGCGAATGACCATGTACGTGATTGTTGTGTCCTAATCCAACGTAACTATTAGAAGCATAGCCTGTGTAGGGAGTCATTTTGCGCTTGCGATAATCATGTTGTCGATAAATGCAACCCTCCATGTATCGGGCTATAAAACGTACATTTTTCATGTTGTGTTCGGGTAGTAGAACGTTGGAATCACAGGCCATTTGTAAAATACGACGTACGTTGAAACCAGACTGGGCCATAAACAAGCGCCAAATAAGGCAAGGCAAATAGAATAGCATTGCTTGAATAGCCATCACTATGGGAGCCCATTGATAATAGCCAATGAGAAGCATTTCACGGTCGGGAGCAGGAGGCAAACTGTGTTGCAACGGTGCAAAATATGTATTTGACACCCAACAATAATTTTCGGCATATTCTTCCCAACCGCGTGTAAATTCTTGGGGAATCCAACATTGGATGGGTTTTCCTGCACAAGCAGAAAACAAATTGCACTTAAAATTAATACATTGTTTGTTAAAAAATTAATTTCTTGTGTATAAAATTGTATACAATCAGAAGATTGATAATTGTAATTATCAATATCTGATTTTATTTCTATATATTATGATATATACATATATATATATAAATATACATTTGTTATTTAATTTTTACTGCTTTAAATGTTTGATGGGAAACATCTATTATCAGTAGATATTTTGTTGAAGCCAAACGTAGGACCGCATTTAGTAGACCGGTGGTGGGGTTCGAACCTATGTCCACCAGGTCCAAGTTGAGAACTGTACCGCCAGACCATCCCGGCACAATATTGTGCTTAGTAATGTATGTTATTGGTAATTTCAAAAACCTTAATTGTAAGCTGCTATCAGTTATATTTACATATTTCCCAGTTATAAATTTTTACACTTGCCAATCAGAATTGTCGGAATATAACTTTTACCTTATGGTAAACAAGCAACAGAAATTGGTAGCCTATTTGTTGAACGTACTAAAACCGGAACGTAAAAGAATGATAACAATCCGAAAGCACACTGGAACTAATAGGGTTGTGTTAATGAAGTTACGCCCAAAATTATTACATTTATATATTATTATTATTAATATTATTGCATTGAAAAATGTTAAAATGGTTAAAGGAAAGTTGGAAGATTACATAAAACTAATTTATACACTATTTAGAAAAAATTATTTGAAGTATATACGTTTTATAAAAGCAAGTAGACAGCTTAGATAAAAGTTTACATAGATAGAACAGTTTTTTGTTGTCCCATAAGTTATGCATTAAACATTGTATTCAATTAAATATAAATTTAATACAATCTAAAAAAACATTAATTTTAATGTTACAAAATAAATTATTCAACATGGACATTATTAAGCGTTAATCATTAAATTTTAAAGACATAATGTGTTTTTATATTATGTAAAGTTGACATATTTTTATAAATTGGAATAAAATTTATATCTAAATAGTGTTTCATGTTTTGTAAAAAATGTTATATATCCCAAACACATCGGTAAAAAATACCGAAAAAATGTTTTTTTTTTAATAATTGCATTTTGAATTATAGATTAAAATAAAATTACAAACAAATACAACCAGAAACAACGTTTTATTATTTGATAATAATACATTTTCTGTACATTAGTTAAATATTATTGTCCAAACTTGAAAATTGTTTAAAAAAAGGTTCAGAAGGCCTCTGCATATATATAAGTAGGAATGTAACATTTGTTTACAATTAAATGTAAATAACTAAATTTAACTTTATGTGAATAAAATTATTCCAATCATATTTTAATGTATTATTCTAATACTCGGTGTAATTAAACTTTTTTAAAGAAATAGTTTAAATAAATTAAAATTTAATTTTAAATGTACAATTCAATCTAACCCAATATCTTTCTTTTAAAGTTTATATATTTAGTAAGTTTAAGTTTGAAATTTGTACAAACTGAACGAATCTATTAAAATTAATTTGGTAAAAATGTTTAAAAGAATTTTTGTGACATTTAAATCATTTAAATATATATATATATATATATATATATATATATATATATATATATATATATATATTATAATTATGATATAAAAATACACAATAACTTAAATAATTTCTGCCTAGATGCTTACTTTGTTTCAATTATTTCACCTTTAAATAAAATTATTTTATTTTATTTTCATGTACTCTTATCAGTTGAATATCGATTATTTTACAACTTTGTTTTTAAAAACATTAATAATGTATGACAGTGACTGCTTTTGTTTAACTAAATTATTTCTATTTCTAACATTTTATACCTCAATTTAGTAATCAATATTATACACGCTAATAATAAATCAATATTTATTTAATTATAATACGTTTTTCATAAATTTTTATTTTGAAATAGGATATGTTACAAAATGTTAAATATTTTTGCAACTATTTCAAGCCAAGTAAATATATATATATATATATATATATATATATATATATATATATATATATATATATATATAATCCTGCAGAACGTATCATTAATACATTTAGAAAACGTTTAAAAATTCAAACAATTTATACGTATTATTAAAACTACTTTATACAAAAAGAAACAGAAAATTGGATTTAAATAATTACTATTTTGATTTATTCATGTTTGGTTTAAATTTGAATTTTCGCTTTTAATCATAATGACCTAGTGATTATATATATATATATATATATATATATATATATGATTATGCTAATTAACTTATTTTTAAATACATTGTTGTTTTTATTATTGTTATTGTAATTATCTTGATAAACATCAAAATTATTAAATATAGGTTATATTCGTAAATACATTTTGGTAATGACAATTGCATTAGATTTTTTTGCTAATTTGTTTTTTTTATTTAGAAATTTATTCATATTGCTTTTTGAAGCTATAAATTTATATTATATAAATAAACGGTTGGTAATACATTAAAATCGACCCAATTAAAAAAATGGTGTTAAAATAAATTATTTTGTATTTTTAAAACAAAGAATGACTTAGTATAAAGTTTTGTTTTGTACCAAAATGATTTGAAAAAATTGAACAACAATTGAACAACATTTACTTGTAAAGTGACCTTCAAAATTTTATTAATTCATACTAAAAAATTTAAATGCTAAAATATTTAATTCATTCAATAATAATAATAATAATAATAATAATAATAATAATAATAATTAATTTAAAGGTTATTTTAAAAATAGTAATACTTAAAATAAAATATATTTTACATAAACACATACAATTTAATATAATATTTCTAAATAGTTAATAATTACTCTATTTTAAAATTAGCTTATTATAAAAAATTTAAAACAATTTAAAAAAAAATTATAAAATATATTAATTAATTTAAATACTTGTTCATTTTTAATTTTACGTACCCGCTTTTTAGCTTACTATATACGTATGTTTAATGACAGGTCAAAACCGTCATTTAATCTCTGTCAAATACGACAAAAATTTAAATTTTCTAAGTGCAGAATCTAAACGTTTATAAAGGTGTTCAATGTATAGAACATTTTATAAATAAAACATTTCCCTCAATTAGCTAAATGTGGATTGCATAGAATTTACAAGTAAAAAATGTAATTATTTTATTTTTTACAAAGAAATGTAAAAAAGTTTTGTAACATTGAATAATTTGGTTTTGAAGCATGTTCCATTTAGCTGTAGAAAAAAATGGAGATTACTGGAGTTTTGTAAAAGAAAAAAAGAAGATTGCAATAACACATTAAAAATTATTTGTCTATGCTTGTATAATGTAGAGTTTGCTAGAATTGATAAAATACGTTGCTTGTCTATCTTTTCTGCATAGTTACTGTGCTAACAACTATCTATCTAACTATCATACAAAGTACATTTTGAATAGTATAAAATTTATAACAAAAAGTTTAACAAATTATTTTTGGGGTCACTTTAAAACAATGGACATTAAAAAGATATTGAAAATAATGCTTGTCAATGCACCTTAGAATTTATTACAACTTACTATTTAATATAAAAAATGACTAGAGTTTTGGTAACGTCATACAATTTTTAAAAAAGAAAACAACGTTCCGGTACAAAAAGAATTTTTATAATAAGTAAAAAGTTTTTGCAATTTAAAAATATGTAATATTTTATTTAAAAAAATAAAGTTTTATTAAATTAATTTCTCACTTTATATATATATATATATATATATATATATATATGATATAATAAAGTAGGTATTAGGATGTATTGACCTTAACATACATTATTTGGATGCCTCTGCTCATACTACTAACTTAGCTAAACTTATGTTCCAAAATGACCTTAATTTATTTTAACATTTTTTGTACACAATGTTTTGCCTTTTTTTAAAAATCTAATTACTTTATTAAAACAAAATTTATTCTTCTAAAGGTGGAATAAAGCAATGGACAATAAACGTTATTAACTCTTGTTTAACGATTAATAAAAATAGATTGTTTTAAAAACTGCAAAAGTATTTTTAAACATATTTAAAGTTTTAAAAAAATGATAAGCAATTTTTTTGTATAAACACAAAATTTTGTATAAAATACAAGTTAATTAAAATTTGGAGGTAAAAAATAAAATAATAAATTTATATATATATATATATATATATATATATATAAAGTAAAGACAAAAATTATTTAAATTTTCCTAATTGCGTGTACGTTCATTCAATACACGTTGTAAATATATTTTTAAAGATTTAATTATGATAAAATATTGATCAATTGGGAAATACACATTTTACGCAAAAAAAATCAATTAATCGCTTTCTTAAAAATGCCAATATGAGAAAGATTTTGATGTCAAAAATTATTAAAAATGTTTGTTGCAAAGAATAAACATACATCATTGATAGTATTATTTCAAATTCAATATATATGTTCAAGATTAAATCATAATAGAATTTAGAGTTTATATGTATATTAAATATATGTTATTATCGAGTTTAATAAAAATAAATATTCAGCCTTTGCTTAATTTTGCCAAAAATAATCTATTTGCCAAAAATGTCAAACATGTAAGCAATACAAAATTTAAAAGATTACGTTGGGCACATTTAGAATCTAACAAAATAATTTTTAGTTTAACAAAATTGTTGAAAATATAGAGAAAACATTTGCTGCCAAGAGTTTTTAAGGAATTATTTTTATTTAGAATTGTCAGATTAAAATTGCTAATAATTTTAAATCAGGATGAAACAGCTATACAGTGCTCCTGGTTGACTTGAAAACCTAGTAAATTTATTATTTCAAGTGAATCTGACAATACTAATATAACATTTCTAAAAACATATAATCCCTTAAGACCCTATTGTTAAAAATAACCATAATTGTTTGAAAAATACAATCACAAATTACTTATTTGATCTAGCGGTACAACGCATGGATTTGTTTTCCTAAAATGACCACTGATAAAAACATTTAAAGTAGTAAAAATAAATAGATAAAATTTTTTTAAATATTATTTATTTATTTAGAATAAACTTTTAAAAACTCATATTTTACATAACACGCATTAATAAATAAAACTCATTTCCTATGATATCTTCTTATACATTAAAAGCATTTTATATATTGTGTTTTATTTTATACTACTTAGGTTTTTATTAAACCTTGTTCATAATTTTAGATTTAATTTTTTTACTTATATATATATATAATATTTATTTTTTATGTGAATGTGATAAATTCAGATTAACTAGTGTCCTCAAATACTGATACGTTACTACTGGTTTAGCAAGTGAGTTAATCCTTTCACAGGGTCAAGTTCAACTACCCGCTGACCTGACACCGGACAAAGAGTCGGTTCAAGTTTATGTCTGTGTAAAACTTGAAAAGTATGCACTGTTGATAATTACAAATGAAGATGTGAAACAGCTATACTGTGTTTCTGGTTAACTTAAAACCAAGTGGATTTATTATTTAACTCAATCCGATACTTCTAAATAAAATAAAAACCCTTAAAACCCATTAATAAATATCTAGATAACTTTTAATATAAAACAATATAATCTATTTATACTGACAGTTAATTAATAGTTTTTTTTGTAGCAAGAAAATAGTTATTTTGTTTATAGTGTACATAATGTTGCGATTGTTTTCAACTACATACTTAATCTAAGTGTCTATTCCAATTACATATATACAACTTTTAAAATAATTAATTTAAATTATTGTTGAAATATTTTCGTCAAGTAACTGAAAGTATTTTGAAAAAATGGCAAAATAAAGTGATTGATTAATAAAAAAATTTTTAATTTTGAAGTACAATACCTTTTTATTGATTTTTTATATAATAAACTATTTAAAAAATAATTAATTTATAAATTAATATTAACTGACGTACGTGTGTTTATCTATATAAACACACATTTTGATTAAAAAAATAATAAATGTTGTTTACAATTCTAGCAGAGCATTAATTTTGCACAGTTCATTTCATTTTTTTAAATATAAATTTCAAGTATAGTTATTGTCAACCAAAGACTTAATTATTATTAATGTAAATGACCCCAAAAAGTAATCATTTTTGTTTTTAATAAATATTGAAATTTTAAGTTGTAAAAAATTATGCAATTAAATTATATAACAAAAATTAATTTATAACACGTCAAAGCGTTCAACGTAAACTTGGAAAAAATTATTCAATTCATGTTATTATATTATAATTATAAGCAAATAATAGGTTACTAAAAATTAAACAAATTGAGCATTATACAAAAGTACAACTGACAACATAAAACACCTTTTTAACAACCTAATGTTCCAAGTCAATTGCAATATGAAACTTAAGTATTAATATAATATTGAGTTTTCAAACAATTGAGTTTAATTGTTTTTTTACTTGTTAGAGTTTTTTTAAATTATTTAAATTTAACTTTGCTTTACTTAATTTAAAATTAATTTGTTATACAAAACAAATTTTACGGTTAATTTCACATACTATATATATATATATATATATCTATGTTAAATCTAATTAGTACAATTTAAATTCAAGTTGTTTTAAATTGCTTCCGGTTTAGGCAATTAATCTACCAAATTGAATTTTCTGTTTAAATGCACAATAATTAAAAAATTAGTTTGTTTATAAAATTGTGTATGTGTGTGTGCAATATGAAAAATGGATTAAATGGAAAATAAAAAAACATATCTGTGAAAATTATGCAATGAAACATGTAAATATAAAGATAAAATTATATTATTTACAAGAACTTTAGCAAACGTTAGTAAAATATATTAAAAAATTATTTTGCGCTTCTAATAATAATAATAATAATAATGCCTGTTATTATAATTGCACATACAATCGTTTTGTACATAAGCGCAAATTTTAAGCATTACCATAAATATTATTTTTAGTAACGCGGCATTTTAATTTTAAAAAATAGTTCTATTTTATCAAAGTTAACTAAATATATTTATTTGTGTACATAAAATAAAAAGTTAAAATAAGTCAATAAATTACTAAAACAATTTAAATTTTAGTAAGTTTTAAATAAAAAAGATTTTAACACATACATCAATCACTTTATTTTGGTATTAACTAAAAACTATATAAATCCGACTTTGTTTATTTTTTGCGTATTAATGTTTTTTTTGGATTATCTATAATTTAAATAATATTATTGATTTTATTTGTTATTTTGTATAAGCGTACGTTTTAGCACGCTATATTTATTCAAACTCTTTTTGTGCTCTGAAAAGCATAAGACAACAAAATGGTTCTATAAAATTGAACATAAAATTATCGGCATTCGTAGCTGGGTGATCTAGCAGTACAGTGCTCGATTTGGACCTCGGTGGGCATGGGAGTTCGAGTTCTACCACCGATCTACCAAATGCGGGCCAACCTTCGGCTTTGCTGAAACGTTTACTGCTGAAAGATGTTGCCCATAAAACATTCAAAGTAGTAAACATAAACTAAAAAAAAATAAAAAATATTAAAGATTAAAATCCCATTCGGATTTAAGGGATGCTAATAATCCTGAGGATTTGAGTAATGCTTATAAAGTCTCAATTTCTAATGATGGTGATATTCCTGACTATTCGTCCTCCACGTGGTGCATCCTGGACTAGGTGCCCCTAGGCATCTAGACTAATAACAGCAGGGTCCGAGTGCACAGCGGTATAACTGGGCTTCCGCTACGGCGGGTGGGTGCGAACATACACCCAGGATACTTAAAAGGTATCTAAAGGTATACGTATACCATATGTAGCCCTTGGGCTAAGGGAGATAACCCTGACAAAAAATCAGGCGGCCTCGTCAATCTTTGCGAACAGTGGCGTCGTCACAAGGATGCCGTCTACCAGCCAAGAAACTTTGTTATTCTTTCACATTTGTCTATGCTTGTCAAGCCATCGAAATCGATCGTTTTACATGTCGTATAAATATGGGAAATAATGAAGAGGTGACCACGTCACCAACCAAAATGAATGAAATTCGGATTTTGCTAAACTTCGTCATTGGAATCATGCCGTTTTTACTTATCTACCTTAATTCAATAAAATGATGTCTTCACGCTTTTTTGTTAACAATATTATTTAACAGAAACCAGGTTGATTGTGTTCAAACCCTCCTCCTTTTATTAATACCGGGGTGGTCTAGCGGTACAGCAATCAACGTGGACCTAGGTGAACGTGAGTTCGAATCCCACCATCGGCACCAAAATGCGGGCCTACATTCGGCTTTACTAAAACGTCCACTGCTGAAAGATGTCTTCCATAAAACATTAAAAGTACATATATATATATATATATATATATAGTGTTAATTCTGTCATTTTGATTAAGCAAGTAATATTTTAAATTAATATTCAAATACAAAAATAATTTAATTTTTCTAAGCATAATTTGTTCAAAAATATTTTCTTTCAGATGTTTAAATATTTAAAGCAAATAAATGAAAAAATAAATAAATATATTTTTGAAAATATTGATGTTAAAACAACATTTACCTCAAAATATTGCTTTATTATTAACTTTTTGTTTCTAATTTAAACTGTTTTAAAGTTTATTTTCTCCGTTTTGACTTCGTAAACCTAACACCAAACGATAGAAAGTTAAATACTACAACTACAATTATCAGTAAACCAAACTAAATATCAGCACTCAACGCAAAAACATAGTGTATAAAATATTAAATTACTTAGCTGTTTTGAAAGCAAAAGCAATCGATTTTTTACTGCAAATACAATTCGTAATTAATTATAATTGTTGCCTATACTCAATAAACCTATTTTAAAATATCTATTTTCCAAATTGTATTTACATAAAATATACATGACAATTTGTAATTTGTATAGAGTTAAATTAAAATAAATACAAACTTATTATTTCTATTAAAATAAAACAATTCTTATCTAAATTTAATTTGTAATGTAGTTACATTAAAGAAATAAATTCAATACGTTAATAAAGTTAGTCTAATCTTGGTTAAACAAAGTAATTGTTATTTATTTATCAAAACATGTTTACATAAAATTGTTTAAGATCATTTAAACTGTTTTATTGATTGATTTATAGTTAGAACATTAGTTGAAGAAATATAACAATATGTTTCAACTTATAAAGCATTTAATATAGTAAGTAATGTTTTTGAAATGTAAATATACAAATGTGTGCTTATGTTTATTCAAGGTCATTAAAAATATTACATAATCTGTTATATAATTTAATTAGTTGAATTACAAGTTGGATAAAGATTGATAATTTGTTTTAGTCACTTTTTTTTATCCAGTTCTGTTTATTCGATTCAGCATTTTGAATAAATTAATAATCAATTCAATTTGTGTTTTCAAAAATAAAATTATTTAATGTGGGATGTTTTTTAAAAATTAAAAAATTAGATAAATAAATAAAAATTTAAAGCATTCTTTTTTTAATTCTAATTAAAAATAATAAAAGACGTAATATGTAAGATAATTTCATTTCGCATATTTTCTTCAGTTGCAAACATAAAAAATTATAGACTAAAACTCATTTTCTTTGCACAAAAACAATTTGTAACTTCATTAAATGTAGCTTGGACTTAACGTAGGCATATCGTGTATATCTGTGTAGTTATTAATGTTAAATTAATTACACTATATAATTTATATATATATATATATATATATATACTGATTCTTTATATGTTTGTGACTGAATAGAATATACAAAATGAATTCATCTTACAGTTTTCATTTTATGCTATTTCTATTCGAAACAAAAAAACAATGACTAATTTTATTATTTAATTGTAAATTAATTTTGTTGTGTACACATTTTTCAATAATCTCATTTTTTTGAGTCAATAATATAAAATTGAAATATAATAAAAATTATTAAATTTTGATTTGTAAACAAAATTATTCCAAAACTAAAAAAAGTTGTTCATTTGGTTCTGTATGACATAACTTTTGTCAAATAAATAAATAAATAAAATTAATATTGTTTTGATGCAAAATTGAAAAACCAAATAAACAACTAAATGTTGTTATATTTTAAAGTTAATTATTAAATATTTTCTATTTTAATAAAAAAGTTATACTAGAATATACAACAATATTATACGATGTATAATTAAAATGTTTTTACAATCCTTTTAAAAGTTTAATTAAAAGATGTATAACTAAAAAAATAATAAACGTGATTTAAGGCTTTTTGTTTCATGTTTTAATTTTGTAAAAATAATGCTTCTTAATAAGACATACTTAATAATGTGCTCTATATAATTTGCAATTATTTATACTAATATGTCAATCTTTTCTTTATTATATAGATATGTACAAACATAAAATTAAATTATATGTTGGAATTTTGTTTTAATAACACAAAGTTCAAATTGTTAATTAATACTTAGAACAAAACCTACTTTTTATTTAGAATATAATAATTATTCACGTTTATATAATACTACGAGAATAGTACTTAAATTATTTTTAAGAAATAAATGCACATTAATTTTAACTTTTACTGTTATTTTTTAATTTACAACAATATTTGAATAAATGTTGTTTTTTTTTATTTGGAATGTATATATGCGACAAAATTTTAATTTTAATTCTTTAAATTATTATTATTATTATTATTATTATTACTATTACTATTAATTAAATTCTTTATAAGAAAACTGTTTAACAAGTGAGCATTTTAATAATACCAAACAAGGATCTACACTCAGTAGCAGTAGTGGATTTGAAACCCTTTCTTATCCAAATACGAGCCCAATAGTGTACACCTATTACTACCAATCAATAGTTTATTTACAGTTTATTTACTATTAATACTATATTAAAAATTCATTATTACATTATATTATAAATGTTAAGTAATTTAATTAGCATGAATTAAAACAAATTTTGATATAAAATATTAAAAAACTGTTTAATTTAATTTGCATTGTATGACAGTTAACAAATATGTTAAAGATAAAACTAAATTTGGGATTTATGTATTATACATTAAAACTTTGTTTACACAGATGCTATTTAACAAAAAAACAAAAACTGAATTAAAATTTTAACAAAAAAGGTTAATAAAAATACAAATACTTATTGATATTAGTACACAATCTGGTTAAACTATGCAAGTAAAAATTTTATTTTTAAATTTAAGATTTAAATATTTAAATATTTTTCAAAAGTATGTAAAATAATATTTTTATAAACTTTTAAACTTTATATTTAAATTAACTTAACAATTAGTAATTATTAAAATTAACAACTAATTTTAATATATATATATATATATATATATATATATATCAAAGATTAAAATTTTTTACATATATTTAACATAGTTTAATAAACTTTGTTTATAATATAAAATTAAATTTAAAAAAGAACTTTTTATTAAACCGATTATTAATAAATATGTAATATTTTAAAATAAACTTTAAAAAAATTAGGTTAAAAATCTAAAGTTGGTTAATCACATTTAATGTTAGCTAGAAATTAGGTTAATTAAATACTTTATATTTTATTAATCCTATTTTACTGTAAATTACAATACTTTAAAACATTTTATGTATTTATTCATGGGTTTTCAATAATAATCTATTAAGATTATCAAATTTAATGAGTAATAAATTGGTTGGTTTAAATCAAGCAAAAGTACTGTACAGGTATTTTATTCTTGTTTCGATTTATCAACAATACATATTTGTCAAGTTTTACACAATCTTGAATTTACGCTGTATCTAGTGTCAAATCAAAGCGTTCAGTCACGGATTTACAAATAGTTAAAACGTACCTTGTCAATATAATATTTGTAAAAAATCTAATTAATGTTAATTATCTAGTGTCGTCAATTCCTGTGCATTTCTGTCTTTAACAAAGAAACTTTTTTATCGCGGATTTTATAATGTAGGTTCTACCATATTGTACAGCTTTGATAGCTTGTACGGCACGGTTTGGCTATGTTTATTATTATTGTCTACTGTTTTGTTATTAATAAAAATTTTAAAAATATTTGTAAGCAGAAACATTATTATAAACAATATTACTAATGATGTATAAAAAGAATAATTTTATTATAAGTTGATGTAACTTTGGTTTTCAATGTGGCTAAACATTTTGTTTTCAATTTTTAAATAATTTTTAAACTATTTTTTATTTACATTTAACATTTAATATAGTCTAAAACAGCTTTGTAACTGTACATTTTCTAAAAATTAATAAACAATTTTATAATATTTTAATAAAACTAATTGTAGAAGGTAATACATGGCTGAAAAATAAATTAATTATTAATAAAATTTTGTTAACTTTAATAATAATATGTGTTAATAAAAATAGATATAATAACATTTAGTACATAACCCAAATGTTATATATAAAACTAAATGTAATTATTATTTTTAACAGTTGGAAACTTTAAATAACTACGTTACATTTAAAAAATTGTTTATTAGGTATTAAATCGAATATTTTATAACAATATTTTAATTACAATTTAAAATGTGTGTTAATTAAATAACATTTACCTTATTGTAAGTTAATAGTTTAAGGTTACATTTTATTATTAATATATTTACGACGCAAAACCCTTTTACTTTAAAAATAAGCATAAGGCAATAAGACAACAATTACAACAAAATCTCTTTGGCATTAAAGATTTTACAAATCGAAGATTAAGCTTTCTTTTGGCTTTTACTCAACTTTGTCATTTGTGTAGCTCTGTCATCTAAATACGTGCGATTACTTCTTTGCAGTTGTTTGCCGGAATGGCGTCCTCTTATTGTTTCCGTAGCAGTATAAATTTTTTACAAAGGCCAGGTTGCTAACCTTGAGCTCAAACCCTCCTCCTTTATCCAGGTTTGGGACTGGCTAGATAAAGTGTTACAAAACATATTTTATATAATATTTTTTTACTTATTTACAATGCGAAAAACCTATAAAAAAATTTTGAAATAAACAATCGAAAATGGTAAAAAGAAGGTTGGGTTAGATCACAAAAACTTGGCTAAGAACTATTTGGGAAAATCTAATTGAAATAAATGTTTTATAGGTGATCAAACAAAACATTTGACAAAATGTTTAAATACATAAAAACGTTTTGTTATTTCATGTTCTTTTTGAATTATGGAACTTTGTTACTGTTTTTTGCTGTAATTGTTATCTTATTTCCCTTTGCTTATTCTTAAAGCAAAAGTGTTTTGTAATAATAATAATAATAATAATAATAATAATAATAATAATAATAATAATGATAATAATAATAATTATTATTGTATTGTCTTATAATAATACACAATAATTTATTAATCTTTTTTAAAAATGTAGTATAAAATGAAAAATATCTATAATAAATATACATTTTTAACCTAATTTGGTTTTTCTTATTGCAACTAAATCATTTAAAAAAAATTAGTTACATTACATTGTCTAATAAATATATTAAATTTAAATAATACATGATATAAATGCAATTAAAAAAATTAACAAATATTTTTTAGTTATTGTTTAAAAACAGCTTTATAACATTTAAAAAATAGTGTAATAATTAAAAATAAAATATATCCATATCTTATTGTAAGCCTATATAACTTTTTTAATTAATATAAATCTGAAACAAACGTCTGTTTATAATTCCAAATAAAAATAGTAAAATACATACACTATGAGATAAATTTATTTTTTATATTCTTTTCAGTCAATGTGTTTTAATTTTGATTTAAAAAATTTAGAATTTGTTTCAACTAGCATTTAACTTTTCAAATTTATAATAAAAATGCAAGGCAGTAAACAAATTTATGTATTTGTACAAAAGTTTAACTTTAAAATATAAATTATTTTGAAAATGTCAATTAACCAAATTAACTAGATAAATTGTTTAATTTTTTAACAAGAAAATGCGATTGTTCGTTTTAAATGAGTTTAACATACAAAGTGACCACACACACAAATTGTAGCAAAATGTATTTGGAATAAACGTTTCATAAATATGTTTTAAAAATTAACTAAAACAAACCCGACATAAATTAAAAATTTTTAAAGATAATGGGAAAATAAATGAAATATTAAAATTATATATATATATATATATATATATATATATATATATAGTGTTTTCAAAACTGAAAATTGACTTATCTGTAAGTTATGTTTAAAGTTTAAATTGAAAAAATATTGTAATATTAAAAGTAATATTAAAAAATGTATTCATTATTTGAAAAACAATATGTTTGTTATTTGTATGTACAATTTATTTTTTGATAATAAAATATTTTGAAAATGATAATTAAAAATTATTGAGCACTATTTAAATTTTTGTAACAAAATTATAAGTTATTTATTAAACCAAAATATAAAATTAATAATAAGTATTTGATAATGTTTGCTTATTTATTTTTACTACTTTGAATGTTTTACGGTAAACATTTTTTAGCAGTGGACATTTAGCGACGTCAAACGCGATGCCGCATTTTGTGGGTCGGTAGTGAAATTCGAACCCCATGTCCATTCACGTTCAAGTTGAGAGCTGTACCCCACAAAATCAATTGCAGTTTGTAGCTATTTTTTTAAAACATAATTTATTTAAGTATTCGAATTGTCAAATTTATTAAGTACTAAGTATAATTTGGTTTGAGCCCACTATAAACAGGGTCCAAATGTTTTATTTTTGTTACACATTATCAACAATGATTACTTTTAAATAATTACCCTGATTTAAACCCACGGCTTTCCATGTTTTAAATCGAAGTTTAATTAATTGAGTTATGGGTTGTTAATACATTTTTTAATATATTATTTATAGCAAATTTAATTAGTAACAATTGCTTAGTAACGTTAAATAATTATATATTTTATAATTAGGTATGTATTATTAAAATGCTTATTTTTAATATTTTTTAAACATTACTTATTATACAAAATATTGTAAACAGTTTATGTTGAATTTATCACGTTTACTTATTTTGTATTTTTAAATAAATATTTATGTTACCTATTTATAAATTTAATATAAATAATTATTCAATACTAAATAAGTGTTTTGTGTTATTTATATCAAGCAAAATTACTTATCTAAATTACATAATTGACATTTTTTATTTTGAACATTAACGTAGAATAGATACAATAACAAACTATTATATAAATTTATAAATAAAATAGTGAATAAATTTATTTATTAATTCAAAAATTGGAAGTGCAAATAAAAAGTTAGTCTAAAAGTTTACAAATAAAAACACATAAATGAGTATATAATTAAAACTTAAAGGAACACAAATATAATGTAACAAAATATGAAAGGTAAATTACTTAGACTACACAAAGCAATCTAATTGTCAGTAATTTATTTTAGTTTATTTTCTTTATGTAATTATATTGTTACATAATTTATTTTGTAATTTTTTAAAATAATGCAGTTAAATTTTGAATCTTTATAATTAAATTTTTAAATATAATGATAAAGTATTTTAAAATTTAGAAAAGTGTGCTTGACTTGATTATTCAATGTAAACTTGCAATTGCGGTAACAAGTACATTGGTCGGACAATGTGTCGCTTAGCTAATCGGGTTAAAGAACACATTCCAAACTGGATCAATAATAGGTCAAATGAAAGTGAACACTTATGCACATCCTCTATATTACGTCATCTACTACAAACCAAACATTAAATTAATTTCAAAAAATTGTTTAAGTGTCAATTACTTCTCAAGCCGCTAATATGTTGAACATTCTCTAATCTGTTTATATTCACACATTGAAACGTGCTTTGTACACACAAAAACAGTTTGTCACTACATTGAACTTAGCTTGGCAGTAATGTTTGTGTTTGTGTATGTTTGTGAGTTTTACTAACTTAAATGTCATCTGTATCCCCTTTTTTGTATATATATCTATATATATACTAAAATGTTATATGTTTATGACTGACGAGAATATACAAAATAAATTCATCTCAAAGTTTACGTGTTCTTATATTTTTATTTGGAATTATAAAGGAAACTTAATGCTTTAAATTCTTAAACTAAGATTACAATTATTTAAGGTAAAATAATAATAATAATAATAATAATAATTAATAGTAGTAATTTTTAGTAAATCTTTTTAAAATCTTTAATTTAATGGTAAACGCCATAATTAATAATAAATGGACCTCGGTGGGCATCGGGGTTTGAATCCCACCACCGGCCCACTAAAATGGGAGCTCACGTTCGGCTTCGTTAAAATGTCCACTGCTGAAAAATGTTTCTTGTAAAACATTCAAAGTAATAAACATTAAAAAAAAGTAAAAGACAGTTGTACGAATGGACAATGTTTGGCTTTGATAAATTGTCCATTTGTTTAAAAACAGCTTCACGTCAAAAATTTCCACATCAAACAGGATTAGTCAAATAACATAGAATAAATAAAGATTGACTTACCAACATATTGACGAATTCCAATTAGCCCAATAAATAAAAACATCAAAACGCCCGTATATTGATAGTTAAGCCGATCGGCAAAGTCATCGTCAAATCGCAAACGACTGGATCCGATCCGCCCCAATTTGCTCAATTTCCAAATGAACGTTGCGTCCATCGCTGTAGCACTGCTTCCACCGTGGTCGTGACCGCCAACCGAATGTCCGTGACCTAAACCGCCAGTACTACCTTCACCGGAATTGCCGTGAGTAACACCTTCACCAAATGCGCGCGAATGCGATTCGTACGAATGATGAGCACGCGAATAATGTCGATAATTGTAACTACCAGAATTTGAATGATCGCCTTCAATAATATTGAAATATGCATATAATCAAACAACATGTATTAAAATAATGACATGGTACATTAAATTAAAAAGTAGAAGTTTTAAAAATTAACATAACATATATTTTATTTTAAAAATTATTCAGTTGTTAGTTTAAAATACATTTTTTAAACGTTTGTGAATGTTTTTATAAAAGTACCATAAATGTACATTTTAAAGTACTATAAACATATGCTTTAATGTTCTAATCTAAATATTGAAGAACAATTGCACATGAAATATTTTAGGTGCATACGGTAGAAATATAAAATAAATAAATATACATAATACTTGTTCATTTTTAACGTTAACTAATTTAACCTGCAAATTTCAAACTTTATAGTAAACTACTTAATGGACATTTTTATATTATTTAAAAATAAATACCTATGTTCTCAGTAGTATAATCGTAATTTTATGGTATAAGTTGACGCGTTCTATATATAATAATTATTAGTACGATAAAAATAACACAAAAACATAAACAAAAATTACAATTTGTGTGGGGTATAAAGAATAATAAACTATTTGTAAGAAATTAATGTTTATATTTTTTAAATTTTGTAAAAATTGTTTTCAACCAAATATTACTTGTTTACAAATTTAATTTAACCATTTTCAATAATTGATGAAAATATTGTGAGTATTTTTAAACCATTTAAAAATTGTTGTATGTAATACTGAATAAGTGAAATAAATAGTTGCAGGATAAATATATACATAATAAATTTAAATAGCATATTTATGTTGTAAATGGTACACTAAAATTAATTTGAAGTAGTTAATGCGATTAAAATGTTTTATTTGTCCACGGATTTTTTTAGCAATTATTAGAATTGTCAGATTTACCTAAATGATAAATTCACTAAGTTTTTAAGTCAATCAGGAGCACTATACAGCTGCTTTATCCTTATTTGAATCATCAGTAGTGTATAGTCCTTTTAAGTCTTGCACACACACACACACACATGAACTTGAACACACACCCTATCGGGTGTCAGGCCAGCGCCTTAAACCACTGAGTAAATGTTTTAATATATTTTTTTAATATTAACAAATATTTTAATTACATGTATATTTTAAAAAAATATTAGATTTTTTAAAATTATTTATTTTGATTTCTTGTATGTAAAAATTATATCCAGATTATATAACAATTGTTATTTTATAAATATTTTGCAAACGCTTACATCAATTATTTAGAATTTAAAAAATAATTATATATATATATATATAAATAAACAAAAACATGTTTTCATGTAAATTAAGTAACTTCATTTTTCTAAGTTTTGTCAACATTATGTTAACAGTATCAATAAAACGTTCCTGGGTGATCTAGCGGTACAGTGTTCGACTTGGATCTCGGTGGGTATAGGTTCGAATCCTACCACCGGCCCACTAAAATGTGGACTCATGTTCGGCTTTACTAAACTGTCTACCGCTGAAAATGTGCGTTTTCCTTCAAAACATTCAAAATAGTGAATATAGGTAAATAAATAAATAAAAAATACATATTTTTTTGCTCAGAAATATAATTAAATTTTGGGCGAGATATCAAAACATTACATTAGTATTAAAAACTCAATTTACATCATTTACTTAAAAATAAAGTGTTATAAAATATGTAAATATAAAATATATCATGATTTTTAAAATAATATTTTATTGTTTAGTTTTGAAAATTGTTTACTGATTTATTATGTCAAAGTTTTTATAATAAATAAAGGTTTAAATTATTATAAAATAATTGTTATGTAAAAAATCGGTTTAATTTATATCAATAGGTGACAACAGTTTGTGCAATTTTGAGTTGCTAATGATGTAATTAATTGATAAAACTAATTTTTGTGTTTACTTAACATAGTTATTTTTACACAATACATTATATATATATATATATATATATAAACTGTAAAAATTAATTATTTTATTATATAGTGGATGTGTTTAATTACAAAACTTTATAGCTATGCTTTTTTTTAAATTAAAGCATTTAAAAGGTACGATACACAGCCAGTAGTTGGAAAAAACAAATTTAGATTTTGTAAATTAGCTAATTTTATACCAAATTATAAAAAGTAGTTTAAAGAATATTTTTTAAATTTTAATATAAAAAAAATTTAACGCTAAAATGCCATATACTTACGCTATATATATATATATATATATATATATATATATATATATATATATAACATTCAAGTAATTTATTTAGTTATTATATATTAAATTGGTTTAAACAAAGTAAATATAACAATTATATGTTAAGTCCCACAATTTCTTTTATAATCAATAATTATATAAACACCAAATTCTATCATGTAAGTAATTTATTAATTTAAGAATTGTTTATTTAGACTATAAAAATGTTTTAAAACAAATAAAACATTTTTTAGTAAATTTAAAATTATAAAAATTAAATATTTATTTAAAAAAAGAACGTTTAAATTAATTGCAATTTATAAAAAATATTATAATGGCATTAAAAATTAAACATTTGTTTAAAAAAATATAATAATTTCGATGCAATGTTATATGTATACTTAAAAAGCGTACATATTAATTCACATGAAAACTATTTAAATTTAATTTTATCCCAACTAATATTTTAAAGTAATGTCTCTAATCCCGGTTATAAACGAAAACTATGAAAATAAAAATTTAAAGTATATATTTAAAATTAATCCTTTTAAAAAGTTTTAATGCTTATTTTTTATAAGACTAAATAATTTTTTATAAAATAATAATATCCTGTTTTATAAAAATAAAATTGTAATTAAATATAAACAAAAAATGTTTTACATATTTTATTTTTTATCCATTTTTATTTTTGTTTTTGTAATTTACATTTCTAAATGTTATTTTTATAGTATATTTATAAACATTTATTTTAGTAAAAACATATTTTGATAAGCTTTTTAATGTTTAAAAAATCAGTTTTAATTAATGTCTTATTGTAAAAGAAATAAAAATTATGTTTTAGTTTTCTACTGATGTTTGATTAAAATAAATTATTACATTGGAAATTACTAATAATATACATCACATTTAAAAAGAATTTAAAGTTAATAAAATTAATAAATATATTTTTTTTAAATATAAATTATTATAATGTTAAAAATTATAAAAATGCATTTAAATTTATTAAAAAATCAAAACGTAAACATTATTTTGGAAGTACATGTCATTCAATATTATTGAATATTGTTTAAATTATTACCTTAAATTATTTGGTTTGCTTTGTAAAAATTTAAAAATTACAGTTACCACAAAATGTAGATTTTAAATTAACTTATAGTTTAATAATAATAATAATAAAGATAAAAAATTATTAAAAACAAAAATTGGTATTTAGTAATAAAAGCACTACGCTTATGTAATTACACGAACTTGTAGTAGAATAAATAAACATAATTGAAATACATTAGATATTTTTCTAAATTTAAATTGTTTTTAGCACAAATTTTTATAATAATGCTTGATTAGTAATTAAATAAAAAATAAAGAAGAAGTTAATTTATTAATTTTTTTAATAAAAAATAAAATAAAATATCTTAATTAATTCTTAACTTATAAATTTTAATCATATACTGAGGTTAAAAGCATTTATATTTTAGCACTGATAAATATTCCAGTTAACACTATATATTTTGACCTTAATATTCTATAAAATACAAGAAATTTTTGCATAATTAAAGCGCAGCAAATTGAGATCTTACTGCATTAATATTATATATATATATATATATATATATATATATATATATATATATATATATATATATATATATATATATATATATATTAAATTAAAAACTGCGGTCACAATGAGTCTATAGGGTATTTTGCTAATTGAAATAAACTGTTGTGTTTTGCGTTGAAGTTAAATTATATAAAACTAAGAATGTGTATAAATATTGTTTTAGAACTGCATAATAAAAGCATTATAATTGTTTTTGTTTTATATAAATTAATTTTATGTATTGTTAAAACGGAAATAAATTAATTAAAAACATTTTTAATGAGGTAATGGCATATTTTTACTTTACAAATATATATATATATATATATATTAAAAAACAATACCAATTTAAGTTTCAAAATAGATATAATTAAAGTTGTATAAAAAAAGTTAGTTACATATAAAAAGCATGTTTTAAATTGACAAAATCAAATAGAAATCTTCCAGTTATACATTTACTATGTATTTTACATTAACCTATTTCACTTATTTTTACTATATTTAGCTACAATATACTTGAATGACATTATAAATTAGACAATAAATATTTTTATTGCATTTTTAATATAAAAAATAAAAATAAATAAAAAAATAACTTTATATTTTCTTTACACTATTCTTATTTAAGAATAAAATTTGTATTAAACTTATCTCTGATTAGTACTTAAAATTTATGCTAATAAAAATGTTACGTTTTATAATTGAATATAATTTGTTTGTTAATCTTTTAAAGCGTATTTTAAACAAATTTATATGTTTTGCATAATAGAATAATATAAAAGGCTGTCATTTTAAATTTAAAACTATGTCAAGTGCTTATTAAAACTTTTTAAAAATATAATTTATACAATTAAAATTATTTAAAAAAAAGTAACTTGCATCACTAGATAAAAATATTTTAAAAACGAAAAAAAACATACTTAATAACATTTAATAATTAACTTAAACACGTTATATTTCTAAAATAAATAATAAAAAGATTTAAATAAAATATTTTAAATTAGTTTAATCATGTATTGAAATAAACAGCTTACAAAAAATGTAATAATAGTAATAATAATTATTATTTTTAATTAAAAAGTAAATATACTATAACATAAAAGTGTTTAATATTAAATAATAAGAGTTAACTTATATAGTTAAAACATATTTTATTGTTTGTAAAAATAATATTGCAACACAAGAAATTATATATATATAATAAAAAATATTAAAATTTTGATAAACATTTAGGTATATGTTTGGTACAATAATTAGAATAAATGTATAAAGGTAAATAAACTAACTTGAAAATAATTTATAAATATAATTGACACTTCAGCAAAGTTTAAATGAAAGATACAATAAATTATTTATATTTTTAAAAATTTTAAATGCAATGTAACATTTTTTTATAAATTATATTTTTTGCATCACTTGCTAGACATATTATACATACAAATGTATACAATTAAAAAAATAACAAAAAACGTTTTCATAATAATTTATTTATAAATGTTTTTAACTTTACTTTTTATAAATATTTATAAAGTTATTGATAGTTAACATGCGAATGGTGTTTTTTATTTGTAAAAATTTAATTATTTTACAATTGTTTATATTCTTCAATTGCATGAAGTTAAATAATAAAAAAAATTATAAACAATAATTATTTTTAAAAATAAACAGTTTAATATTTAATTTTTTAATTTAAATTTTATAATTTAGTTTAATTAATGAATTTACAAACGATTAAATTTTAAATTGTTTTTTTTTAAAAATAAACTATAAAAATAACGTTAATCTTTAAATTAAGATTATTTTTGCAAAAAACAACAAATTGTTAGTTGTATTTATGTAAAAAATTAATTTAATTATTTTTAACAAAATTAAAAAAAATATACCAATCAATTCACTTTGTTTTTAATAAATTAAAATGTTTTAAATGTTTTAAAATACTATCCAGTTTTTTTTGTTTGTGCTAACATTTTACACTACAAATGGATTTTTTTTTAACGCTGACAAGTTAAAATATTGTAAAAGCAATTTTTGCAATTGTAAATGAAATATACTAGTATAAAATAGAACGAAAAAGAACGCTAAAAACAAAAACCGTTATTTATCAAAACAAGTTGTAAATACATTTTTTAAATTAGTAAACATAACAAATTTTAATCTTTATTCATAACTGAAAACCAGTAATATTAAATTTAGTTTATTTAATCTAATAAACTTTAGAGAATTTATTAATTAAAAAAATCTAACGTTTAATGTTGGCAAATCTTAGATTATATTTTTAGATATTTATATTACTATAACCAATGTATGCCGAAAGAAAATGATTAATTTATATAATGTTACTTAAGTTAAATTATACTTGAACAATTTATAAATATTATTTCATTAATATTGGTAATTTATACTATATAAAATTAACAATGTTATGAATATTAATACTAAACTCTATCTTTATTTAAGCGGTTTTCAAAATTAAGAAAACCCAAATAAATTATTTTTTTATAAATAAGTTGTCCTATTATATATATATATATATATATATATATATATATATATGTAAAAATATGTAACATAAGCAACAATAAGTATATTGTTTGATTATTTTAAGTTTTATGTATATATTTGTATCCATAATTTCCTTCAATCATTTTAGTGTAATTACAGAATTATATTATTGTCAAAAAATGATTTTGTGAGTTAAATTGCATCACGTTTCAAATTAGTTTAAAAATTGCTATTTTCTTGAAGTTTTAAAATGTTTAAAGATAGCTGTATAAATTTAACGTTTTTTTTCAAATTTTGTCAACTTAAAATTGGCTTATTGCATTAGTTTTCTAATTGCACAATATAAACCAATTTATAAATATTTTTCTAAAATAATCAACCAATGTTTTATTATTATTAAGTTACTCTTTGTTTTGTTTAATTGTTTATGGAGTTTAGATAAAATTTCAAATGTATATTTGGTCTAAATGTATATGTTAATTACGTTTACAAATTTTAAAAATAGTAAAATAGAATTTATTATATTTTTTACTCGTTTTCATAATAATTAATAAGATACTTTATGCTAAAACACTTTAGCTCAGTAATTAAATAGAAATTTTAAAATGTTCTTAACCTCAATTTGTTCAATAAAATAAAATAAGTTAATTATAAAAACGCTTGATTTTAAAATATAAATATTTCGTTCAATATTTTTTTACATAAATTATTTTACATTTTATACTAATGTTGTTTTTAAAAAATTAATTAATTATCTGGCGCACGTGTATTTGTTTATGTAAATAATTATATTCAATTCAATTTATAATACTTTTTTGTTTAAAATTATACAAGCGTAATGATTTACTTTGTTTATCTAACTTTTATTGTATAAATTCTATTTATAATTATTGTTACCTAAATTACTATTTATTAAAAAGCTTTTAAATGTAAATATTTTTGTTTATAAAAAAGTTGATCGTGATTAACATAAGTTTAGATTTTTGCAAAATGTTAAAATTTTCAAAATAATTTTAATTAATACGAAAATGTAACAACGGCTTTTAAACATTTTTTTTTAATTAACACAATGTTTTAGTGGTAATGCTTATTAGTATGTATTAATAATGCGTTTTATCAATCTGCCATGTTTATTTAGCTATTAGGTTTATTCAAACAATTATTTGTATTATGCAATTTACTTAATTTAGTGGCATGCATTAGGAATATATTTTAAACGGTAAACTAATTCATTCTAATTTCATGTTTCCTCAAATTTATTCATATAATAAAATTTTTTATATAACAAACAAATAAATTAAAGAAACAAAAATATACTATATTTATAATGTGTACTTTTGTTCAAGTTTATACCAAGTGCAATTGTATATCAAATATAAACTTAAAACTACAAAATCTTTAATATAAAATATTGTTTAAACTTTGATATAATCCTTTTGAACAATGCAATGTACACAACTATGTATTTAGTAAATTACAAATTTATTTATTTAACCTTTTCAACTGCTTTTTGCAAGTATTATTTTATACAAAAAATAATATTGTACTTCTGGAAACAAAGGAATATAGTGTAACTACAATTTAGGCATATTTTATGTGACATTTTTTATGTCTGTACATATTCTACTTAAAAAAACAAAGATTATTTTATTTAAATATAAAGTATATTTAAATACATTTGTATAAATTTATATTTTTCAAAATTATAATAACAATAATTAAAAAATCAATAAACATTTGCAATTTCAAAATACATCAACTAAAAAATAGCTTTATTTTAACAAAATTAGTATGTTATATATGTATTTGCAATTAACGAATAAATGATGTAATAATATTTAACAATAATCTAAAAATTAAATTTATAGTTCTATAATTTTTTGTTAAGTTATAAAACCGCCTAACGTAAAGATTTCACATACTATTGCTAATGTAAAATTATATTATATTTACAAGATATAAATGTAATTATATTTCTTTACAGGCGTCCTTTATTCGTTTTTGTTCAATATTCATTTATTACAAATGTTTTGCATCAAGTATTGGGCTAATAAACTTAAAAATCCCATTTCGGTTATAGTTTTTAATTTAGATTAAAATGGAGTGAAGTCATTTTTTTTGCTTTTACATCAGATGATATATATATATATATATATAACATTGTTTTTATTTGAAATATACATGTAATTTGTAAAATAAGTTAATTTTTAAACAAATTTTTGTAAAAAAAATGTTTTTTAATAAACGTTTTTATATGTAGTAGTAATAATAGTAGTGGTAGTAGTAGTACTTATGTATATTATAAAAACTATTTAGAAAATTAGTCATTATGACATTCAAAAACATACGTTTTGATAATTTAGAAAACGTTTATTACCTATTTTATACAATTGTCAAAAATTGACAAATATATTACATACCAATGCATTCAATGTAGTATATAACCAATTATAGTTAGTAAGGAATTTAAAAAACTTATTAATTAGTTGTTTTTAAATGAAAAGAGTTAAATTATATTTTGTTGCTTACAAGATAAACAATTTGTTTAATTTTAAAACTGTATAGAAAATCAAAATGTTGTAAACAATTATTAAATTGTAAATAAAATAATAAATGCAAATTTCATAAATCGGGTTCGAAAGGATAACGCATAATTTGATTAATGCTAATAGAAGTAACTATTAGCATTAATCAAATTTATTTTAGGCATATTTTAAGGGCAATTAAAAAATTTTAAAGTACAAACGCTGTGTAACCTTTAATATTAAAAAGAACAGTTTTATCAGATCTGACAAAAATGTTAATTGCAAACAACCAATATTATATGTACATATATATATATATATAGTGGAGAAAATAAATGAAAACAATTTAAAAACTTTTTATCCATTTCTAAAATTAGAACAATTAACTTTTTTATTATTATTATTGTTTGTGTCGTTACTGTTACTCCGTTCCTCCGTTTGTTCGTCTTCTTTCTGTCTAGTTGTGGTAGACGGATAAAAACTTTGAGGTTATAAGCGGTACAAGCGCATCAATAATCAGAGATCAGTTCTACTAATCTGACTCCAATATATCTAACTGGCTATATATACTTACATAAATACTAAATAATCACAATTATTATTCATAATAAGTCACAATGTGTTTGTGTAAGTTTATATTATTTTTTGAAATATTAAACATTTTTGTTAAATTAACGTCATTATATTTATGTAAATATATATATATATATATATATATATATATATATATATATATATATGCGTGTGTGTAAATATAGTCTTTTATTTATTTAATTTTCTCAGCAAACATGTGTTTATTATGAGAATAATTTGTTATTGATTCTTAAAATATTAACTTTAATATTAAGGTTTTAAAATATATATACATATAAAATACATACATTATTATTAATATATATATATAATTGTAAAAACTGGTCAAATGCAAACATTCTACATGTATAACGTTTTAATGCTTTAGCGCACATAGGTATCAGTCTATGTTTAACGGTTTTAAATTTATTCTTAAAGAGTAAACTTATTAATATATTTTAATGGCAAATTTGTAAATGTAAATTACTTATAACGTGTACTGTTTTAAAAACCAAATTCGTTTTAATGAGTTATATGTAAACAGTACGTATACATTAAGGAATTGCGTTCAAAATAATGCTAGTTTTAACCAAATAGAACAAATTAGCTGGGTTTTTTTTAAAATTAACATGTTATATTAGAAAATGCATCTTGTTTTAGGCAACATGAATAATAAAATATTGAAAAATATTGTTTAAATTATGTTCTAATAATTATTTGTATTATTTTTTATAGTATTTTAAACAATGCATTGAAGTGAAAACAAACGTTACTCTTTACTAATTTGCTATTGTTTTTATTATATGTTGGTTAGTTTTAGAATTCAATTATATACATCTTATATACTTTTCTATAATTATATTTAATAATTTTGTGTATTTAATTAATTTTTTTTTTAATTATTATACAGAGTGATATTTATTATAAAAAAACGTCTTTTCTTTTAATTTCAAGAATAATTTGTTACAAAAAAAAGAATATTTTTGTAACAAATAAGATGTTTTATAAAATACAATAACTATCCTTGATAAAAAAGTGTAAAAGAAAATGTTTTTATTGAAGATTTAAAATAGTATTATTTAAATATTAATATTATTTTAATTATCAAAGGAATAATATAAAACTAAAAAACAGGAAAGTTATAAGCTATTACTTTTTTCTTTGTATATATACAGCTGCTACAACGTTTACTATTATTCGGTATTAGTTGTAAATTTAAAAATCGCAGTTAATTTAACTTTATACATAAGTTTAGCAATAACTGAAATTAATAAATGTTTATGTTAATAACATTTTATGTAATCTGAACAGTTTCTTCTCTTTTTCTTTCCTTTTTTACAGATTTTCCCTCTTTTATGAGGGGTCGTTGTTTCTGGTCAGTCATTTTCCACTTGGTTCTGTCCGTAGCGACAATTTTCGTTAGTCCCTTTTCCTTCATATCGACTTCCACATAATCCAATCATCTTCTCTTTGGTCTGCCACGATTTCTTTTACCTTCCACTTCCAATGACATTATTCTTTTTGTAACGTAGTTTTCTTCTCTTTCTTTTGAGCCTTGATGACTTTCAGTTTTCTTCTAACTAGTTCATTTTCTATGTAATTCAATAAACGTATATGTTAAAAAGAACAAATAAAAAAATTCCCTATTGTATTCCAATGTGTACTGTGCTAATAATTATGATAATTTGAATAATACGTATAAGGTAGTTTTAATTTTTAATAATAACAATTGTTTTGTTTCTGTAATTTGATATAGTGCATCGTAAAATCAAACCAACATAGATTAGTAATATGGTGCACATCAGTATTACAGGACTTCCTCTTTGGCAGATTTAATTATACACCCAGGGTACTCAAAGCATATTATTGAATATACGTATAGTGAAAGATGTTTCTTGTAAAATATTCAAAGTAATAAGCATAAAATTTTTAAAAAATTAAAAAATATGTAGAGCCAATCTTGACAACAAACGTAATTACTGTTTTACTTGTTAGCTTTACAAATTTTTTTTTCATCAATATATTTTTATTAATAAATTGTTTAATTTAACCGTAATAAAAATTTAAAAAATAATATTTTTTAAAGTTTAAATTGAGAATATTTTGTATTTATTTGTTTTTACTACTTTATGGGAAATGTATCTTTCAGCAGTAGGTATTTTAGCCAAGCCAAACGTAGTCCCTCATTTGGTTCAGTAGTGAGGATCAAACCGATGTTTACTGAGGCTTGAACCAATGAGTCATACTACTGATACGTCTGTCGCTTGGTTGTTCTGAAAGCGTATTTGCTGTTAGATAATAAACCAATTTACTCAAAACAGAAAGTAAACTATTTTTTGCTAAAAAAATAAATAAACATACATATTTAAAAAATATATAATTGTAGTAACTCCACTTAGAAACAATCAGTATTAAGCCGAACAAGCAAATTTCAAGCCTGAACAAAAAAGAAACGTTTAAGCGCACAATTAGCAATCTGCCATTTGTAAAAAAATTTATATTGTTGTACAAACAATAAGAAAACGCTATTCGGGGTACAACCCGACAAACAAGTGACAAAAAAATTAAATTTTACGTTTACCACTGGATATGTCAGAAAAAAATACGGTTTTCGAATAAACAATTAAAAATAATAAATAATAATAATAAATGGGAAAAAGTTGCGAAAGAAGGAGTCAATAATAGTTAGATAATTTTTTACCCTTGGTTGGTTTTATCATTTACCTAAATAAAAGGTTCGAGTAGACGACAAACAATGTAACTAAAATCAATTTGAAAAAATTCAATTTAAAATGAATGTTTGATGGGGCATCAGACAAAATATTTTGGCAAAATGTTCGAACACACATGGAATCATTTTGTTGTCCTATATTATTTTTAAATTATGGGACTTTGTTGTTTGTTTTTCTGTAACTGTTATCTTATTGCCCCATACTTATTTTTAAAGCAAAAGGGTTTTATAATAATAATACAAACATTTGCTCCTACAATTACAAAACATTACTTAGAAATAAACCAAATACACCAATATTTGAAATAACTTGGTATTACAATAAAAAAACATATTCTAATTATACAATGATTTAATTTTTTGTACATTTTTAATCAACCATAAAGATTAAATTGTTACAAATTATAATATTTAAATTATTTATCGTTTGATTTATATTTTTATTCTATGGATTATTTATAAACGTTTAATTTTTTTTACTTGAACAACCAAAATAATTTTATAACTTGAATAATTATTAGTGTTTTCAGTACGTTACTAAATATGAATTATTTATATGTTTATTCACACCAGAAATTGTTGTTTTTGTAAGATAAATAATTTTGTATTAAATTTCAGTATTTTATAGCTGCTTTATAGTATTTAAAAATTATTTGAAAAAAATTGAATATTTATCTAATTTATCGTTAAATAAATAATTAGCATTTAAGTGTCTAATTTATTGTACATTATGCTATGTTAAACATGGTCTAAATATTCATATTTAAAAGATGTTTTCCTTAATATAAATTTGAAAATTAACAGGTGGGTGTGAGACTTGAAAAGTAAGCATGGTGATAATTAGTAACAAGGATAAAACTACTGAATGTACAGTGTTCTTGGCTGGCTTAAACCAAGTAAATTTATTGATGACTGCAAAGGTTTATAATCCGTATAATTCATTTACAATTATGATTGTTAAAACATTTTTTTTAGTTGATGCAACATATATAAGCAGTTACAATTTTCCTTAATGCAAATTAATTTTGTCAGCACATTGTGCAAATTTTACAAATCTTAAATAATTCATTTTTTGAGATTATAAAATGTAATAATAATATGAGTCCTCGAATGACTGTGCTATTCTAATTTACCACAACGATATATATAACCTATTTCTACTTGTTTCTTATCTTTTTTTTAAATAATATATATTTGGAAATTACATCAACATATAATCCTATATATATATATATATATATATATATATATTCCTTCTTTTTGTGCAATTAATAATAAGAATTCGTTTTGACAGATCTATGTTATTATTATTAAAATCTGATAGTAGAATAAATTTTCTTTTGTACCTAATAACTTTTTTGAAAAATGTATCCCATAAACAACATTTTAAATGTAAAAAATATCGTCATAGTTGATTTCAACGTTGATTTTTAGAAAACAATATGTCATTGCTACTAATACTATTTTTCATAACAAGGTCTATTCATGATAAAAGTAATGATTTGCGTTCACTAATTAATACGAAAATGTATGTCAACAGTTTTATATTAATTCAAGAATGCTGGCTAAACAAATACAATAAAGATGATAACCTTATGTCACTTAATAATTCTATAAATTGATTAATTTGTTTAAATTTTTACTTTATAATTGTATTCTGTATTGTTTTGTTTTATGACACTAATGTTATGTTATATAGGTATATATGAATGTACCTCTATCCATGTACTTTAGCTTATGTTAATAAATAAATAATTGGTTTATTGAAATGCATTGGTTAATTTACAGTGCAACAAATTCTTATAGGAGCTGATTAACTTAAACAATGTTGTATTATATGTCACAATGCAAAATAGGTTGTAACTCACCCCTGGTCATATCCTACACAATCGACCAAGCATTGAAATGCTGATCGATTTACACGAATATGTGAATGTATCGTAACAACAGAATTTATCAAATTGACGGAAACCAATATTTTATAATTTAATAGAAGTTCAACAATGACTAAATTCCACAGTTGTACAATTATAATAGTAGCGTTGTACTATTAATAGTGATACTTTAATAAGAATAAATCCATCAGTAATATTAGTATTTGGAGTTTTAAAAAATATATGAAAATATTCTTTTAATTGAATACAAATTTGTTAATGTTACAAAATTCTTTTTTACATTCGTAATTTTTTATAAAAGTATGTATCACTTTATAAATAAAAATTACAATGATTGCAGTATTTTAAAAATTTGGGTGTTTTATACTATTTTTGTTTTTTTTATTGAAATAACTTTTAACATAAAAAATGTATTTTGTTTTTTTCCAATGGTCCAATAAAAACAATTTCGTTAGCTCTAATAGTGAGACAGACAACAATTACATCTATGTTTGAGCGAGCGAAGGACATATATATAGGGAACACATATATATTTATACTTTCATAGAAGTTATCTTGAAAGTATGTTAACTAATTAAATACTTTGTAAGTAGTTTAAAGGTAAATGATTAATTAACTATAAGAACATAATTAAACAAAGCACTTGGGTTTCCAAACCATGTTTTGAAAAACGCATAAATTACATAGGATATGTTTTTGTGTACTAAGCATTCAGTACGTTTTATGTTACTTGTAAACAATTTTATATTGGTCATTGCAATACTGCAAATATTTTGTCTGCTAATAATTTACAAATGATAAAATCATGAGAAGAACTGACTCTTGTTTACTCCATGACATCATTACAATTAGACAAAGAAAATTACTTGGTCAAATTCTACGCTTACCACACCCAATAGACTAGCAAGAACGGTTTTGGAATGGACAATTGTAAATGGGGTAGACCACAGAAAACTTGGCTAAGAACTATTGGGGAAGATTTAATTGAAATGAATGTTTCATGGGGTAATTAAGCAAAACGTTTGACAGAATGTTCAAATACATGGAAACATTTTGTTGTCTCATGTTGTCATTGAATTACGGGACTTTGTTGTTGTTTTTTTTTGCTGTAATTGTTATCTTATTGCCCCATGCTCATTTTTTAAAGCAAAAGGGTTTGTAATAATAATAATAATAATAATAATAATAATAATAATAATAATAATAATAATAATAATAGTGAACATTTCTTTATAAGAAATAAAATACAAATAGCGATTATGTAAACAAAATTTTAATGTATAAAATATAATTGTTTTAAAAATTTTTACAAATAGTAATGATTTCACATTTTTTTATTAAAACCAATTAATTGACATTATGTATATACATAATATACAATATATGCTGTTTCTGATTTTATTATTATTACATTTGTAAAAAAATAAACAATTTTTAATAATTTATAAAAACAATTTATAATATATTAAATTGTAAGATAACTTAAGTTAGTAAATGTTAAAAAAAACTTTAAATTGTAAATAGATGTATTGAAAAATACTTGTAATTGCCCACATATTTATTGTATATTTTATTACATTTATCTTAAATATGGATCAATTTTTTTAACTTAAATTTATTGACTATGAAAACCGGTTATATTATTTAAAAAATGTCAATTGAATAAATTGTAACAACACGTGCGTTTGTATAAGCAAAAATTCAATTGTAAATACAACTTATAGCTGAAAATAAGATTATGCAGTTGGAATAACAACCATTGGTTACTTAAAAATTTGCAAGTTTAAATATAACTTAACATATACAAAAACATTTCAATACGATTTGAAAAGTAATATTTTAATGTTGTGTTAACTAAAAAAAATTATTCGTACATAATATATTAAGATCAATTGTGATTATTTATATTATATTAATTAAAAATGTTGAAATAGAACATGTAGAAAAACTCACTGTAGCCAACATACTGATAACAATATGTTATTAGAACTAATATCTAGCTGCTCTAACATATGTGTAACGATTTGATAGTTGTGAAAGTGATAAGATCCACACAAAGCTGAATGGCTAGACTAAACACTAGATCCTACTACCTGCACTTCGTTTTGTTTCGGTAAAATAGGTTTCTCTTAAAACATATATCTAGCAACACCCAAACAAATAAATAAAAGTAGATAAATAATAACACCAACAACTACAATGTAAACAAGCTAAAATACTGTTGCGTGAACAATACATATTTTAATTAATTTGTTTGCTGTGCCTGGGTGGTCTAGCGGTACAGCGCTCGAATTCGGATCTCGGTGGGTATGGGTTCGAATCCCATCACCGGCACTAAAATGCCGACCCACGTTCGGCTTCGGGAAAATGTCCACTGCTGAAAGATGTTTCTTGTAAAACATTCAAAGTAATAAACATATATGTATATATTTCACAAACTTAAAGCAAATTGTATAAATTATTTTAATTTTTCATGTAAAATTTTATTTCATACGTCAATTTCATCATATTAACAAAGTAGAACAAAATGATTCCGTTTTTGTTTAAGTAAAATCATATACGTATCTATTTTTAAACAAAAGTATATACTATATAAAAAAATGTATATCAGTTATATAATAATATTTTTAGTCATTTATTTGCCAGCAACAATGCATATATATATATATATATACTTATACGTAATGCTGCATAATTTTATAGACAGCAATATACATAGGTTCTTGTAACCATAGTAAATTATTTTTAAAATTAATGTTTACTTTTCAATATTAAATTGTTTCAATAATTGATATAAACTTTAATCTAACAAAATTTATGCCTTATATAAAAATGTCATATAAGTAAAAAAAGATATTGCTACACGCATATTTAGTTTACTAAATAATTATAAATAATTTTTTCACAATTTACTAAAATATAAATAGATTAAACCGTCCTTTTAATTACAATTGCAAAATAACGTTTAAATATTATTAATTCTTTTGTAAACTAAACTATTACTAAGGCATATCATATTTTTAAACAAGTAATAAACAACATAAAAAACACGTAAATTAATAAACAGTTATAATAATTTTTTAAAACATTAGTCAAGCAAGTAAATATTTAGTAAAATTACAAACAAAGGCTCTTATTTGTTGTGTTTATCTAGGTGTAGATATAGCGCAGTAACCACTTTGGAAACTGTTTACAATTCTATTACAAATTTAATGTGTATAAATAGATGTATGTGTTCTATTTAATTTATTACCAATATTATTATTTATTTTAAAGCTCTTTTGCTCTATAAAGAATGGGACAATAAGATTGTTCGCATTAAAAATCGTGTTCTCTTGTCGTTCCTTTACAGAGACCGGGTATACCTTTGTATACATATATTATTCCATTCCTATACTTTTTGTTATACACCGGGTAAAATAAAAATGACTATTACATAATGAATTAAACCAGTGGAAGGCGTACAAAAATATAGAAAATGACCTAGATTTTACTCATGCTAATACAGGTGCTTATACTCAAGAAACGCAAAGCTGATGTAATAAACGTAAAATAAAAACTTCTATAAATGAGATTTTTCTCTCTAGTAGTTGCCAGAGTTTATGACAAATTTTATGCAACAAATGGATTTAAACAATGCTTATAAAGTTTCAATTTCCAATGATGACTGTTTATTCTCCACGTGATACATCTTGGACTAGGTGCAAACAGTATAACTAAGTTCCCGTTTTAGTGGGTAGGTGCAAGCATACATCCAGGATACCTAAGATGTATATTAAGGTATACGCATACCAGATGTAGCCCTTGGGCTAAGGTAGATAACCTTGGCAAAAAATCAAACAGCCCTGTTAGTCTTCGCGAACAGTGGCAACGTCACATGAATGACGTCTACTAGTCACGAAACTTTGTTGTATTTTTAGGTTTGTTATGCTTATTAAACCATCATCGGAATCATGCTTTTACTTCTTTGCCTTAGTTTAGTTAAATGGTGTCCTCATGTTGTTCATTTGGCAATATTTTTTACAAAGACCAGATTACTAATATTACACTCAAACCCCATTCTATGCTCTACCACACTTGTCATCGCCTAAAGTATAGTTAATTACCAGTATAGGTAAAATATTAATTATTGTTATTATTGCGAAAACAGAATATTTGTCTAATTTATTTTTAAATATAAAAGATAGAAAATAAAATGTTAAATATTTTTACTTAAAAAGCAATTTATGACGCAAAACAATAATCAAAAATAGTTAAAATTACAATAAACTTTTATACTGCTATAAATGGTTTAAAATAATTTACAAAAATACATTGTTTTAAACCAACATTTTCTGATTAAATTAAAGTTTTTAAAAAATAATTTAAATTAACTATATATGTTAAATATTTTTTCTGCAATTTTTTTTATAACTAAAATGGATAATTTCTGACATATTATGCATATATTATGCATTTTAAAATAGATTAAGTTTTGCTGTTTTAATTAAAACATTTTTTAACAAACTGAAAGTTGAAAATTGCATTTACATAAACTTTATATATATATATATATATATATATATAGTAGTAATTGTAAATTGGATAAAATTAATTTTAAATAAAAAATGTGATTTTTCACAATATCAAACAAATTTGTGTTTATAAATGTATGTATAACAAAAGTAAGACATTGAATACTGTTGGTCATTTTAAGAAAAACTTGTGTTAATTAGTTATGTATAAAAATATTTTTGTGTGTAAAACTGAAAATTTAAATAATATTAAATATGTTATATTAGTATTGTCAGATTCACTTAAGTAATAAATTTACTGGGCTTTTTTTAAGTCGACCATGAGCACTGTACAGTTGTTTTATCCTTATTTGGAATCATCAGCAGCGCATACTTTTCAAGTTTTACACACTTGAACCCACGCCCTATCTGGTTTCAGGCCAGCGCCTTAAACCACTGAGCAACTTGTACAGTGCTACTGATTGACTTAAAAAAACCTAGTAAATTTATTATTCAAGTACATCAGACAATACTAATATAACATTTCTAAAAAATAAATAATTCCTTAAAAACCAATTGATAACTATTAAATATGTTGAAAAATGTTATTTGAGTAGTATATATATATAAATATTGTATTTTTAATTTTCAAATATTAAATAACTGGAATTTTTAGTATCTGTTTCAAGATATGCATATATTTAAATAAATCCTTTTTAAAATTTGATTTGTAATAAAAATATAAATAATAATAATAATAATAATACTATTTTGTTAAAATATTAAATTTTTATATCTTTGCTGAAAATAAGCAGCATTAAAATTTGAATAATTATTTCAAGAATAATTTTGTGTTTATGTATTACTTATCCTTTTTATTTTATAAATAAAAATAATTTCTATAACATTTATGTATGTATAAAATAATAATAATAATTTATAGAATGTGTTAATTATAACAATATATGCAAGCACATATGACATTAAATACAATAATAATAAACGGTTACTTAATTTTTAATACAAATAATAAACATTCCATTATTAAAGAAAAATAATGATTAATATAAACACTATATACTTATATACAACCGTTAATAATATACTATATTGCAATTAAGTCAATATAAAGTCTGAATTAAACATTATTTGTAAAAGGCTATTTTTAAAAATATGTCAAAAATAAAAAAATATTATATGATTATTTTAAAGTGTTTATTTTTTAAATATACAAACAGTAAGAAAGTAATATTTTAAAGTCAACATTTATATAAACGTAATTGTTTAATGCAATTAACATGATGTTGAAATTATTAATGTATTATTAATCTATGTGCATTATTTTATTAAACAATTTTGATACGTAACAAACTATTAGAATTGTAATTATCTTATTATAATAATTAATAGCATTAATTAAAACGTAAAAATAATGCAATAAAATTCATTTTATAAATATAATTATTTAATAATTTATTTTAATGCAATCTCTACATATTATCATAAAACATTTTTTGGTTTTAGTCTTTTAATAAATAATAAAACTGGAATTAAGTATTATCTTACTAAAATTAAAGCAATTTATTTGTTGTTTAAACTAAGTAACTTAATTCTTTTGTAATTGAATTTATTATTTTTAATTTTATTTAAAAACACAAGTAGTTATGTTTTTAAAACTTTTATATAAGTGATTACTTGATAATAGTTACAATAAAAATTAATTTTAAACTAGAATAATTAGGTTAAATAATTGTTACTATAATTTTAAGCAAAGAAATTATTTTTGTAATAATTTACTTGCGTAATCAAACACGTGTATTCGATACATTTATTATAAAATAAAATTATTGCTTTTTATAATATATATATATAATTTAGAGTAATGTAACATGTAAGAAAATTAACTAAGAAAATAAATAATAGTTTTATTATTCGGACCATTGAGTTTCCTTTATAATTCTAAATAAAAATATAAGAAGACGTAAATTGTGAAATGAATTCATTTTGTATATTCTCGTTAGTCACAAACAAAATTTTAGTATATATACATACAGAAAAGGGGGTTATAAACGTCATTTAAGTTAAAACAAGTCATAAGCATACACTAACACAATTATTACGATCAAGCTAAGATTAATGTTTTTGTGCAAACAAAGGGAATATAAACAAATTCGAGAATTTTCAACATATTCAAAGCTTGAGAAGTAATTGACAATTTTTGAACTTGATTTGATGATTGGTTTGTAGTAGATAACATAATATGGAGGATGTGCACAATGTGTTCACTTTCGTTTGACCTATTATTGTTCCAGTTTATAGTTTAGTCTTTAGTCCGATTAGCTAAGTGACGTGTTGTTCTACCAACATACCAATATATATATATATATATATATATATATATATATATATATATATATATATATGCTCAAACTGCTAATATGTTAAAAACACTTAAATCTGTTAACATTTACAAATTAAAACCCATTTTGTATGCACAAAACAATTTGTAGCTTCATTAAATTTAGCGTACACTTAACATATACATGTTGCGTTTGTGTATATATGTGTGGTTATTAATGTTAAGTTAATTACATAATCTACTTTTGTGTATATATATACACTGATTCTTCATGTTTGTGACTAAAGGGAATATACGAAATGAATTCATTTCATAGTTTACGTCTTCTATTATTTTTGTTTGGAATATATATATATATATATATATATATTAGTCGAGCTAAAGAACATATTGCAAACCGGATCAAAACTGAAATTTAACTACAAAAATAATATTAAAATATTTTTTATTTTTATTTTTCAAGTTAATAATAATGTCTAAATAAGTTATTTAATATTGTGTAAAATATTTTTAAATGTATAAAAATTTATTAACACGTTTGCAAGTGTACGTTTTTATAAAAATAATGGAAAAAACCAATAACGTTGTTAGCCATAATTATTTATATAATCTATTTTTTTAAATTCCAATTTTTATTGTACAAATATTGATAAACCATTTTTTGGTAAACTAAACTTTGTAAATAAATACGATAAAGTGCAAAAGTAAAGTGCAACTTGTAATTAATTAAATATTGCTAAAAATTTTTAAATGTTTTGTTATCCTTGAATTACATAATACTTCTGTAAACGTTTTTCAGATTTATCGTTCTGCGTGTGTGTTTTCAGCTATCTTCGCATCTACATCTCAAATTGTTTTTAGTAATAAGTTGAGGTACTAAAAAACATGTTCACTCTTGATAATTTTTAGTTATTTATTTTGATTTTATCAACATTATTTTTATGGTGCGCTTATAAACTTTCTTCATTTGGTTGACTTTTAAACTATGATTTTCCAAATCCTTGTGTTCCTGTTGCATTGAAACAACATTATTGGCAAATAAAATGTTTTATGGCGATTCCACTTAAAATTTTTGTGTTAGCAAGTAAAAACAATTGAATCAAACAAATACGGAATTAATGCCGACTCATGATGTAGACCAACTTTTAGTAGAAACTCACTATCCTCCTTCATATTGGTCTACACTAACGTTTTCGGATCACCACACATCTTGTACAATTTTTACATATTTTTAAGAGTACCTACTTTTCTTATGCTTCTCTACACTTCCTGTCTTAAATTCCAGTTATATGCAATTTTCCAATCAATAAAAACCATATAAAGTCCTTTTTGTTTCTTTCTGTATTTGCTATTGTTGTTTAGAGATTAAAAAATAACATCACTTGTACCTTGTCAATACATAAAACCGAATTGTACTTTTCTATTATTTTTTCTTCAAAATACTCTCATCAATAATTTTTATCCAACAATAATAACGTATGTGAAATAAGCTTCCGTTCATGTAGATTGTCAAAATAAAACGTTTTTCTACTTGTCAGGCATTTTCTCTTCGTTGCATATTATATTTAACAACTTGGCTAGTTGTTCAATGTATTCAACATAATTTAAATACTAATAATCAAGCCCATTATTTACTCTTATTTACTCTCAATATAAAAAATGTATTTTATATAAAGTCTGGCTTTAACAAATATATACAAAAAATTTTTAATTGTTGTTATTTGAATGTTTTACAGTAAACAAAATTCGAACAAAATCGAACGGTATGCCGCATTGAGTGCCTATAATGCAAACCAAACCCATAACTACTCAAAATTAAATCGAGCACCGTAATGCTAAACTACTCAGATAAAATATATTAAATATTTATTGATTTATTTTACTATATGTTTGCTACTTTGAATGTTTTACTAGAAACATCTTTCAGCAGTAGGCATTTTAGCGAAGCCAAACGTGGGCCCACATTTTAATGCCGGTGGTGGGATTTGAACCCCAATGCCCACCGAGGTCCAAATTTGACCGCTGTACCGCTAGACTACTGCGGTACAAAACCAAAGTAAATATTAAAAAGTTTTTTGTTTTTATTATTGTTAATTTAATATAAATAAAAATTTATTGCCGGGGTGGTCTAGCGGTACAGCGCTCGAATTTGGACCTCGGTGGGCATGGGGGTTCGAATCCCACTATCGGTACTAAAATGCGGGCCCACGTTCGGTTTCACTAAAATGTCCACTACTGAAAGATGTTTCTTGTAAAACATTCAAAGTAATAAACATAAAAATAATAAAAATTACTAAATTACTTAAGCCAATAACCATATATATATATATATATATATATATATATATATATATATATATATATATATATATATATATTCAAACATATATTTTTTAACTTATACAAATGCAAACGTATTCTTTATTTACTATTTAATTATATTCACAAATAATAGCTACGATTGTATAAAAATGTTATTAAACAAATGTTATATTACAACACCCATTTTAGTTATAAATTATTATTATTGTAGAATTACCAAAAAAAATTTTTCTAAGTTTGAATATTATTATACAACAAAAATTTTTTAAACGAAAAATAATGTGCTCTAAATACGGTTGTTAGCATTTAGACATACGTATATTTGTGGCACTCAGACACTTGTGCCATAACGTTACCAATTTACAAATTTTACAGCAAATTAATGTGGTTAGTGAACACGTATTGTTATAATTAAAAAAAACTATTTTTAATTTCAAATTCTATTTAGAATTTTTAATAATTATAATAAAAATACGTAAACTACAAATTATATATATATATTATATATATATATATATATATATATATATATATATATATATATATATATATATATATATATATATATATTTTATATATATATTTATACAAAATTTACAAATATACAAAATGGGTTTAACTATAATTTACATGTTCTAACATTATTATGTTCAGTTCTAAAAAATCTAAAACGAGTATAGCTCAGTTTTAAAACACAGAATTAATTATTTGAAAATACTGTTATATCATGTCAAATCATTAAAATCTTATGTTGGTAAATCCAATTTCTTTTTAGATAGTGAATACTTTAAAGTATTAATTAAATTTATTAATATTTAAGATATAATAAAAAGTAAAAAATATTGTTAACTTTTTACATATTAAATTTAAAATTTCTTTATTAGCAAAATTGCATTTGTAAGTAAGTTGACACGGAAAAGATTAAAATTAACTTTGCTTTTAAAAAATGAAGGATGTTGTAATTCAAATATTTCTGCACAGAACTTGTAGTTAAATAAAACAAATTAATTTTTAATTTTTAACTTTTACAATTAAGTACAAAAAATTAATCCCAATGCTAAGTTAATAAACATCAAAATACAAATAAAGTCTTTTTACAAGTAACAATTTCTTGATGATAACATTGAAAAATGTTTAAAACAATTTTTATTTTAAGCTACTAATAAGTAGTATTAATGTTTTAATTTAAATATTACAGTATTGAATATAGATTATTGTCATAGTTGTAATTATAAAATATTAACTCATTACGTCATTTTTCAGAATATTGTTAAATTTGTTAACTTAAATTTTAACAGATATTATTAAAAAGTTTTATTAACGTATATATATACTGTTAGAAAAAAATGTTATGTAATACTTCTTAACATGATTAAAGATAATTAGCAGTCATGTAAGAATTATATTTACGTAATATGTATAATTAAAAAATAAATTATCTATTTATCGTTAAATTATTTAAATTATTAAAGATTAATAACGTTTTAATAAATAAATTATTATTCTGACTTCTTAAAAATTAAAATTCTTAATATAACTAATATATTGTATAAACATTTATTCGGTTATAATAGCATACATTTTTAGTGCCAAAAAGAATCAACATTTATCATACGTGTACTTGTTCAAACCGACTCAATCAACCCGATTATTTAAAGTATAAAAATAAACACAATTTGCTTTAACGCAATGCATCCAGCCTTAGTTATAAAATTAAATACAAAAGAAATAAATTTTATTTAAATAAGTAACTAGAGAATGTGTTTGATTGTGCATTATTGCAATACATCAAAATGTATTGAGTCGATTTTGTTTTTCTTTTTTGAATACCATCATTATTTTCATTATCATCATCATAATTATTATTATTATTATTATTACAAAAAAATTTAATTACTAGTAAATAGGAAACTTGGATTGTCAAATTTCGAATTACAATACGGCATAAAAGCACAAACAAAATATATCTTCAATTGAGTTATAAAAATTAATAACGGTAACAATAATAATAATAATAATAATGATAATAATAACTAACAGTAAAATTTTGAA
This sequence comes from Cardicola forsteri, assembly GCA_025895645.1. Lineage (NCBI taxonomy): Eukaryota > Metazoa > Platyhelminthes > Trematoda > Strigeidida > Aporocotylidae > Cardicola > Cardicola forsteri. Next base: position 389,523 of record JAKXYG010001200.1, read on the forward strand.
ATAATTATAAAAGTTGTCATAGTCCAAGACTGAATCAAAAATTTAAACTAGAAAGGTAATAAAACACACAAATTGTGAACATTTAAAACTTGTTTCCAAAATCGAATGAGAAATGAAGCAGTTGGTTATCACATGTGTTGTACAAATTATAAAAATTGGCAAACAGTTAGTTACTTTGTTCCATTTATATTGACTTAAATGTAAATGCTTCGCTATTTTTATTGTTCAAAATAAATACAAGCCATTTGTTTAAAAAAAGTAGTTATATAAAAAAATCTTGAAAATTTTAATACAACGATGTAAAAAAATAAACACAATAATTTAGTCATTGTGTTTATATTTATATTTAATACAGAAATTTAGGTAAACTTTCACTTTTTATGTTATATATATATATATAAAGCATGTAGATTTTAATGTTGTATATAACTTTGTGTACATAAATGGTAGTATTTTGAAGGAAAAGATCTAAATGGTCCCTCTTACTATAATAAAATTAAAATTTTAAATTACAATAAATAAAATAATTATAAGTGGTAATCATAAAAATTATTGCACATATTTGTACAACATATATATATATATATATATATATATATATATATATATATATATATATATATATATATATATATATCAAGAAGGAAAGTAAGAAAGTAGCAATCGTAATAAATATATAAAAATGGTAAAAGAAATAAATTTTAAAAAATTATAATTTTGATTTAACAATGTTTCATTAATTTTGCTATTTCATCATCTGTATAAATCTTCGTCTTTATATACATATAAATAATATATGTATACATAATGTTCATCCAATATATTTTACATATTTATTCAAATGTTTCTGGTAAATTACAAAATAACATTTATACATTTTAAAATTGAAAATTGTAAGCAAAATATTTGTATAAGGGTGTTTTGAAAATAATTAAAAATAATTTCACAACGCCTGACTAATATCAAATAAGAAAATATAAGTTGTATGCAGTCTACTGGAGTAAAATAGTATGAAGGTAAATAATGTTTACATTCAAATTTGATTAAACAAAACTATTTATGCATATTTTTTATTTGGGTATTTTTCAGTTGATTGAATATATATATATATATATATATACCAACCTAATTATGATTGGCTTATACTAGTGTCTTTGTCCTTTAGTCCATATTTTGCTAAATCAGGTTGAAATGCACAAGTTATTATCTTTAAAGTTGTGTGGAATAAAGTTTCATCCTTTTTTCGTCAAACCAGGAGAACACGGGGAATTATTTGATAAATATGGACATGTTTTGTGACAATATATAAATTAATTCTATTGTCAATTGTTGTTTGTTGTATTTTGTATAGTGTGGAAAGACAAAGAAATTAACTAAAGAAGCATACATATATGTATATAGTGTAAAATTGGAAAGGTTTTTAAAATGTAAACGTTTTGTTGTTTCTTATTTTGAAAAAAGTGTTTCAATATATCCAAGTTAAAAAAATTGTTAAACGAATTGAGAGGATATATATATTATCGATTTTATGTATAATGAGGTAGAATAGTAGGGATTTATGGAAGATAGCTGAAAAGTTGTGATCATATATATATATATATATATATATATATATATATATATATATATATATATATATGCGTGTGTGTTTTTAAAATAAAATGCAAACATAAAAGGTATTTTATATAAGGGATGTTAGACTCAATGTTCAATCTTTCAAAATACTGTATCTTGTTACAACAATTATTAACTTTTTCTGTAACAATGTACGTTGAACAACAGATGCTAAACAAAATAAAAATTGTAATTTTGGATGAGCTGTTGTGATCTAATTTACAATGTTTTGGTCCATAATACTTTTGCTGTTGTTTTCTTTACGTGTGTGGAAAGGAATACACAAATTACAAATTGCAAATATGGAAAGACTTGCGTTGTGTAACAGAAAATGATCTAGAAACAATTATTTTTCCTATTAACGGACGCCAGTAATAAAGTAAACAATATAGAGAGGGCTAATATTTTGTAACCTTTAAGCCATAATCCAAATATAGTTTTGATTGTTGCTTATGGCCACAAATGCTGTCGATAGAAGTGCACAAGCGTGCAAACTAATACTAATTGCCCCCAATTAATACAGTCAAGGTTACAATTGACTGACGTCCAAAGTAACGTTAGACGAGTGACGATCCCCTATTGACTGTTTCTAGCAGCCGATTGACATCTTCTTCGGTGCCGGTAATTTTCGCTTGACGATAATTTTTCCACAGCGTTGCCGTCACGTCAAGAGCAATAAGATCGCTTGCTATTTTGGAAACAACGTGCAAAATAAAAACACCGTCAGCGCCGAGAGTATGGTTGACAAATCGTGCACAATCCCGTTCCTCGGTGCTCGAAATAAGACGCATTGCTTTGAGATATTGTTTGATGTATCGGACGCGTCGGACTGGGACAATGGTGTTGGCAGCCCACTGCAACGTGTTCAAGGTCGTAAGAACACCCAAAATGGCAAACCAAAACCACAAGAATACGTAAATCTTTTCGGTAAAATTGTTGATGGGCAATACACATTGAAGAGTGTAACTAAAATTATTCCAAAAAACGAACAAGTTTCTTATTATAATTTGCTTTACAATAAACAAAATGCAATGCACAAAAATAAAAATAAACATGTTTTGGTGTAAAATATTTATACTTTATATAGTACAACTGTAGGGCTTAGATAATTAAGTAAAATGCCATGTTTTTTTATTATTTATAAAATCCTAACATTGTTTAAAACTCCGCCTTGCATGGATCAGAAATGATTCAATCTAGCCAGTCCGAAGCCTGGATAAAGGAGGAGGGTTTGAGCGCAAGGTTAGCAACCTGGCCTCACATTTCAGATAATGAGATCATGAGAAAAACTGACTCTCGTTTACTACATGACATCAGTACAATTAGACGAAGAAAATTACTTGGTCAAATTCTACGCTTACCACACCCAATAGACCAGCAAGAACGGTTTTGGAATGGACAATTGTAAATGATAAAAGAAAGGTTGGAGTAGACCACAGAAAACTTGGCTAAGAACTATTGGGAAAGATTGAATTGAAATGAATGTTTTATGGGGTAATTAAGCAAAACGTTTGGCAAAATGTTCAAATACATGGAAACATTTTGTTGTCTCATGTTGTCTTTGAATTACGAGACTTTGTTGTTGTTATTTTTTGCAGTAATTGTTGTCTTATTGCCCCATGCTCATTTTTTTTAAAGCAAAAGGGTTTTGTAATAATAAATAAATAATATCCTTTTATTGTTTAATTTCGCGTCAACAGCATTTTTCAACATAAAGACATAGAGCAAGGTCAATTAAAAAATTCCCCATTTAATGCTAGTAATAAAACCTGAACTTTTTTGGTTACAGATTTGACACGTGAACTTGCTCTTCTATTACACTGGAACATGTGTTGTGTTTTGCTACATGTTTATTTGTTAAAACGTATTTTCCGTAAATCATTCAAACAGTAACAACTAAATAAAACCGTCTATATATTGTGTTAAACATTGTAACTATGCGCTGTAAATTATTTTATTTGGGATCTGTTTATAGTATTGTAAAAAATCGATTATCGACATTATTCCCTATAAACTTGTTTATTAAAAGCTGTTTGCTTCCAAAAATACGTTTAGTTATTTTAATACCTTTAGAATGTTGTATGTTTTCTCAATTACCAAGTTAACAATTTTTACAGGAACATGTATAATAGATTTCAAAACAATAAAAAATTATCTATATATAAATTTTGTACTATTTATTATATTATAATTATGTTTGACACTATAAATACCAGTGTAAATATAAATATTTGAAACAATGAGTATAACCTTGAAATATGTAAAAAAATTTATTTATTACAATTTACTACTTGTACAAATTATTTGAATTAATGGAATGATTAATTAGGTAAATATTTTGTAATCTATTTTGTGAAAAGATTCAATTTTCTCATGTTAAATTATTGCTACTTATTAATTAAATAGAAATTTATTTATTTAATTTATATTACAGTAAATCAATAGGTAATAATAATAAATTTGCGTATTTATACATGACTTTTGCATTCTTATCTATTAAAATATTTGTAAGGTATTGTAAAATTAACAAATTTATTAAAATAGTGTATTTACTTTTAATTGTGTAAAATATGTTTTAAAAATAAAATATATGTTTTTATACATTTTAATAAATTTATAAATGTTTTTTACAATAAATTAATTTTTAAAACCAAAATTGAAAACCGTGTTCAATAGTTAAAGTTTGTACTGATAGCTATAAAATTAATGTTTTTTTTTATTAGAATAATTGTTATTGTTAATATAGAAATTAGATAACTGTTAAATATGTCCAAATGTTAAAAACAAACATTTATTAACTTTAAACAGGTTATATACTAACAATTAAAAGGTAATATGTCTTAAATTTTATTTATAAAAATAGAATTTTCCTAATTTGACAGTTAAAAGACGCACGCATATATATATATGGAATGGTAATGATTGTGAATGCATGTGTCATGATTATAAAGTCTCAATTTTTAATAATAGTAATATAACCTAACCGCTATCTTCACATGATGTATCTTGGGCTAACTGTTACACATCGGGAACCGACTGCACGGTGATATAAGTGAGCTTTTATTTTGGCAGGCTAGTACAAGCATACACTCAGGATAATTAAAAGGCATTTAAAGGTACATCTGTATACCATATGTAGCCGTTCTGACAAAAAATCAGGTCGCCTTGTTAGTTTTGGCAAACAGTAGCGTTCTCATAATAATGCCGTTTATTAACCAAGGAACAGAGTCATTGTCTTACGTTTGTAACGCTTATCAAACTAGTGGATCGAATTGTTTAATAATCCGTATAAATAAGTAAAATAATAAAAAAATGCAAACGTCACCAACCAAAATGAATGATTGAAATACCAATTGATTAAAATAATAGCAACTTTTGTATTGTTAATACAACCAGAATTTGTTCTAATAGTACTTCCAACATATTTTATTGTTCGCTGTTAGTATCAAATGAGAAATCAGATGAAAATTTAACTAACAATATATTCTTTCCAAACTTAAATCTGTAGAAAGTTTGATTTATAAAAATTTATTAGAAAATGCTTAATTATCCCGTTTTTAACATTTTGTAGTTATAACCAACTATTGATATTTTCTTCAAGGAAAGAAACATTACATTTTTTGTTTTCACGTGTTTATTTAAATACTGTAATTTAAATAATAATCTTGAGTTGATCATGTTTTAACGTAACTAAATAAATGTTCGACTTAGTTTGTTTACTTTCTCTTGTTCTAATTTCTGTGGGCAAATAACTAAAAGACTGAGTACTGTCAAATAACGGGTATTAGATTTGATTATTATACAACATTTACGTACTGTTTAAAATTTAACGATTTATCAAGAAACAGAATTATATCTCATTTGCATTGATTTTTATTCCATCTATAATCTTAAGAATACTATGAATAATAAAACTTACATACTATGCATATATATATATATATATATATATATTTGTAATTGTGTATCACTTAAAAAACTTCCTGTATCACAATTTAGGTAAGATTATATTTATAAACAAAACGTTTTTATTACATTTTTATTGCTAGTATGCTTGTAAGTAAGAGTTAGTATCTAGTGGGGAGGTAATAATTATATATATGCCTACCCAAGTTTAAACCAAACATTCTACCAACTAGTGCATTCCCGTATTCATTTCAAATAATTTTTATAATTAACAAATTATAAACAACAATTAATATTAAATAATACAAATTATTCTATATTTAGTTAAGTATTTATTTTTAAATGCACAAACAATGAAAAAGATATATTTAAAACTTGACACCAATTTAATCGTCAATATTAAATGTAATGTAGTAATTTATTTATTATTAATTTGTGCGTTTAATTTTATGTTTTATATTATTTTACAACTAAAAGTTATATTTTTTAAACGTAGCATATTTCATAATGTTAGTGGAGTCGAAAATATGACAAAATCCTTGATAATTGTAAAAAATTATCAATTATAATTCAATTATTTTACTAAAAATGCCAAAAATATATTTGTTTATATATATATATAATACTAATTTAACGTTAATAATTTTACTCAATCTTTAATTATAAATCAGTTCACATTAAATTTTAATTTTCGTGTTATATATATATATATATCCATATAAGCATAAATATTTTAAAGCTACATTTTATCCAATAATATTATATTGCTCCCCTGTAATATTTCCCGGACTAAAAAGAAAGGATTTTGTGAAGTTAGAAAATGTATTACCATCATTAGCCGATCATCAGGTACTTCTTACAATGACATTCTTTATGAAATAATTCATCGACACTTCAAGGAATGTTTTCAATTTATCAGTCGTATCTCCAACACCTCCAATTATCCACTTTATCGTGATTTCAGCAAATCATTTGCATCGGGAATGACGAGAAGATCACATATACACGTTAAGTACAGAACAAATGTGTATTTAAATTCACGTCTGTCGTTTTTAACAAGGTTACTATCCAATCCCAACAAAGTTCAAAATGACCTTTACATTATGAGTATGTTTTTGTTTTTTTGGTCTGACCAATTACCGTTTTCTGTAATCTGACCATTCTAGTTTGTAACCATTCCTCCAGTCATCCTCACTCATGAGTCATTTGCACTTCATGTATACTGTTATATTTGCACTCTATTAACTATAGTACGTTGCCTAAGTAATATAATGCCTCTTCACGCATATATTGAACATGAATTCTGAATATAGGTTAATTATGAGTTTTTTAGCCTATGTAATTTAATCTTATTTTACTTATTTATTTATTTATTTTTGGACTGATGTTACATACTGCTAATTGTATTGTATTTTATAATTGTACATATTTTTTGTGTGTTGAAAGCTACTTCTACTGAAGTATCTAAGCCAATAACCATAAATAATAATAATAATAATAATAATAATAATAATAATAATAATAAGTGTACTCCATTTATAATATACTAATGTATATTATGCAGCAAAATTCAGTTTTTATTTTTAATTATGTAGCTACCTGAAACGTCAGGTAGGTTAGATAAATACGTTAGGTACGTTAATCTTAGTATATATAAATATATATGTTCGCATTATGCAGTACGTTTATAAATGAGTAAGCAATTAACTAAATATTCTGGGATAAATATTTGTAGACATATTACTGTTTACCAGACATATCATTTGTTGTTTTTATTTAAAATTAGCGTTTATACCAGTAAACAAAACAGTTTTTACAAGTTAAACGTTGTTATGACAAAGATAATCAGTTGGAATATACCAAATTGATAAATTTTTTTAACCTACACTTTCCAATTACGTTAATGTTATTTAATAAAGTCAGTTAGCTTGTGACTAATTTATATTTAATTAAACTATTTAAAAAAATGTTAAATATTATTATTTTGGCTTAATTTAAACATAATTAGTAATACTTCTTAATATTATTATTATTTGTAAGTTTCTCATTGTTTTAATAAAAACAAGTTTTAGTAGGTTGACATTTATTATACATGCATTCCATTTATTCATATGCAATATGTATTTTAAATGTTGTTTTTTTATTTTATTTAAAAATAGATTATTAAAAGCAATATATAACTAATGGTATTGTAAAAAACAACAAAAACGTCATTATTTATATAACTAAAAAAACTATGTTTGTAAACATTATTAAGGTAGTTCTAATAATTTACCATATTTATATTACTTGTTAACATCTGTTTATATATTAATAGTTGCATTTAATATGTCAATAAGTAAAAATTAGTATAAATAAATTATTTTAATAAGCTTAAATAGTTTGTATTTATAATTGTTTATTAAACCATTATGAAACATTTGGGCCATTTTAGTGTTTTGGTGTAGGTTTTACTACCGGCTACCCTTCCTGACACAAACCCCTTCCTTTATTCAGGCTTGGGACTAGTTAGATTAGTTTATTTCTAATCCTCAAGAAAGAAAAGTGAATTCAATAAAAATAAAAATATTTTTATAATCGTTGAGAGTGTCCAAATTGGACAGAGTAGAGAATGAAATGGTTAGAAAAAGACTCAAAGTCATCGAAGCTTAAAAGAAAATTTAAGATAAAAGGTTAAGGTGGTATGGCCATAGTCTACGTAGAAAAGAAAACGACGTTACGAAAAGAATAATGGCATTAAAAGTGGAAGGTAAAAGAAATCGTGGCAGACCCAAGAGAAGATGGTTGGATTGTGTAGAAGCCGATATGAAGGAAAAGGAACTAACAAAAATTGTCGCTACGGACAGAACCAAATGGAAAATGGCTGACCAGAAACAACGACCCCTCATAAAAGAGGAAAAAAGCTGTAAGGAAAAAAGAAGAAGAAGAAGTTTGTATTTTTAATTCTATTAAACTGCATCTAATTGTAACTAATAATCTACTACGTAGAACTAAATATTTCGTATTTTATATACTTATTTTTTACCAGCTTTATTAACATAAATAATTAAAAAAATTAAATAAAATAAAACTAATTATTATTTTGTAGTAAACGATAAAAGTATAAAAACATTAAAAATATATTAAGTTGGTTCATAATAATAACAAAAAAAGAATAAAAAGAATAAAAAATAAAAATAAATAATTTTAATCTTGTGAATAGCAATAAACATTACAAACTAAGTTTATTTTATAAAATTTATATTTGATTAATTAAAACAATAAACGTTAGTATGAAGTTTTTGGTAGAGCTCTAAATACAAACCTGGATAAGTATGGATTTAGTTGCCATTCTTGACACAAAATACCGAAAGACCTTGCTATCTTTTGCTACACGGTCGATAAAAACAAAATAAACAAAGTTGTCCTAAACTACTTAATAAGTAGCATATGTTGTTTTGAACTAAATTAATTGTTAAACTGAAAAATATTGAATTTAAATGGTGAAAAAATAATTAAATATTGAAAATGATAAAATAAAAATACACATTTTAATAAAAAAAAAATTATTTACAAAATTCTTAATTTAAAAAACAAATATATAAGATTTTTTTTTAATTTTTAAATTTATGGTGTTTTTGTTAAATAATAAAGTTTTTGTTTATTCTACAAAAAGGGGTACTTTAATAACAGTTTATATTACGATGTTTTAATTTATAAGGAGTTATGATCACAAAATTAATTAATTAACTATTTTTTAATTTACTTTTTTAATTATTAACATATGTAATTACCAAAAAGTATTAAATTTTAATATAAAATTTATTTTTAATTTATCACTTTTTTAATTTTTAATTTTTACTACAAAGCAATTATTATTATAAATTTAATTTGTCTACAATTGTTTCAATTCTTTTTTTGCGCATGTTTGTGTGTTTTATACATTTATTAGGATAAACCACAAAACAGACACAATTGTATATTGCTGCCTTAATTGCTTTTAAATTTTAATTAAATATAATTTATTAATATTATTAATAGGGTTTCGTTTGCAAACATAGTAAATAGAATATGTCATAGCTTACCTAGCAGGCTTGGATTGTCCCATTTTTCGGACCTTAATTGTACAATAGGTTACACGGGGAAAATGTCCGGTTCTTTCCCATTCAATACCGGCGGACAAATCTTGGAGCAATTTTAATCCAAAAACGGAACTATTGAAGCCAGTAAAGCGTTTCATCAAATAAATTTGGCCTACAGAATTGGCTACAAAAAGCGCTCGTACAAACAAAAACAACAACGTAAGTCGAGCATTGGGCGTAATACCACACAAACATCGATTGACAATCGATTTAATCCGCCGAAATCGTGACTGAGATTCGGCTTGTTCTTCGAGCGTAGCTACCAAACAAGATACAGCTTTCAGTCGAAGTTCGCGATCTGGAATAGCAGCTTCGCGGGCGGATTTGAGCAATAGGGGCAGTCGACGCGATCCAACTCGCCATAAAAGATGTGGAATCCAGGACATCATAGCCTGACCTGCCAGAACAATAGCTACCCATTGGTAATATCCAATAAATTTAACTTTTTCGTAATCAATTTGATCGGTAGGAATTTCTTCGTTGGGCAATAAAAAGTAGGTATTGGAAACCCAACACAAATTTTCGGCATATTCTTCCCAAGATTTGGTAAATTCTTGAGGAACCCAACACTGAATTGGTTTACCTGTATAACAAAATAACAACAATAATTGAAAGTGTTAATATAATCCAATCATGATGCAAATTATTTGGCTTTACAGTAACTGAAAATAAAACAAAGTTAGATTACTTAATTTGTACTTAAGTAAATAAAAATGCAAACAAGTTTGTAGATTGTATAAATTATTTTTATTTTTACAAACGTCAGTCATTATATGTCTGTACATAAAAAGTAGATCATTTAAATTAATTTAAATTGATTTTATTGTTAAAAAATAAAAAAAACGTCATAATGTTTTGTTTGTATTTAATTTGTTAGTTTAAAAAAAATAATCAATAGTCCATCCATATATATATAATTATATTCTATTAAAAAATAGTCAAGTTAGTTTTTTTCGAGCAATTTATTTTAAATTCAATTACAATAGCATTATTTAAATGATAAAAATTACTAGTATATTAATTACCAAATATACTTTTTTAATAATAACAATTAAATGTTTAAACATGTAAAAATTAAGTTAAAATTTTCTTAAAATACAAATTAAACCAGTAATTTAAGTATATATATATATATATATATATATATACATTATTAAAATTTATATCAATGTTCTGTAATATTTACTAAAACATTTTTTCTTAAGCATTTTTTGCGCAATGGATACTTAATAAATATTCTTTTTTCAATTAATTAAATGCAGTTTATTTATTTAACGGTTGTTACTTAAATGTCTCAGAAGAAACATTTTTTTAAATAAGTAGACATTAGGGCAAAACTAATGGAAAGTCTGCATTTAGTGCCGGAGGTAACACCTAAACTTATGCTTATCTACATTTGAGGTTATCGCTGTAACTCTAAACTTTTTTTTATAGTGCATTATTGTGTTTAGTAAATTCATGTTTTGTGCTGGAGTAACAGATGTGGACTGAGCGTCAAACCGCAAACTGGGTTAATATAAGTTTGAGTTCTATTGTTAGCGTTAAAAATGAGACTTTGTTTGACTTCGTCAGATGTCAATTTGATAAAATACATGTATTGTTAATTCAGAATAGATAAACAAAGTATTAATTTTAAATTACAAAAATAAATCAATTTATTTGCTAAATTAATAAATGGTATTCAATTTAGAAATTGAAATTGTTTATAAATATTTTTAGATCTGCAATGAGTTAGTTTATTATAAAATTGATTGCCTAAATATAACTGTACCACAATTTAATTTCAACAAAAATAACCTTGAAATGTGTGTTTGTATATCAACCTCTCTTCATGTATATATATGCTTGAAACAAAATATTTAATGTTTTGAATCAATAAATATCTCTCTTGTTCTTTAGATTCTTAATAGTTGTTAAATAGAAAAATTTATAACTAACATTATAACACAGATAAATGCAATTACAATAAAACAAAGCACGTTAATTAACAAACGTATTAATTTTATTGTTTTTTATTGAATAAATAGAATAATAAAAATATAGAAAAATATAAAAGGTTGTAATTACAATACATTTTTTTATAAAATTTAAATCTGAGTAATTTATATTGATCTAATACTCAGCTCATTTTTTTATAAATAACTTTGTTAATATTTAAAAATGTGTACATTTATATATAAATATTTATTGTATAGTAAAAATAGTAGTAGTAATAAACCACGTTATTGTAACAGTAGTATTTCATGTTATCATCAAACCAAACGTAATGATTAAACTTTGTCCAAACCAATAATATGTTATTTGATAGACTTTAAAGTTTATTATTTCATTTTTTTAAAACCTAAAATAAAGTTTAAATGCAAAATAATTTCATAACATATTTCATATTTGCCTTATAGATTACGCTGTATTATACACTAAAAAGATGTGAGCCCAGTCAAACGAACTACATTCAATATAATGTGTTTTAAGTTAAAAAAAAAATCAAATAACGATACTAACACTAATGTACAAATAGAACAAATAAATTGGTAACTTTAAACAAAACAGCATTTTAATTAAACGACCATATTAGTTGTTAGTTTATAGTACTACTTACAAGTAGAATAATGAACAAACAATTACAAATTAAATATTATACTTGAATTGTTATAATTATATATATGTAAATGTATTAATTTAAAACATGGTGTAATTTTTAAATAATTTTGCATTTAGTTTACAAACACTACAATTATAAATTAAAATACTTTAATTAAATAAAAATTATATTCATATTTTTAATTAAACCGTTCTGTGCTCAATTAAAATTAATCTAATGTAGTATTATATATATATATATATATATATATATATATATATATATATATATATATATATATATATATATATATAATATTTAATTGTAACATTAAATATTTTAGTAAACAATTTTATTACACTTATGTTTAATGCAATTTTATGTCAGAGGATTAATAAAACAATTATTGTGATTAGTGCTTAAAATTGTACGTAAAATAGGTTAAATTGTTTACAAATAAAAGTTAATTGCAGTAAAGTAAAATCTTTAATCGCTATGTAGTGCAACTATTCAACTAAATTTGTTTACTGTTTTAAAATTTGTATCATTATGTTTTAAATTACATTAAATGTTGCTTTACCTTTTTAAATGCATCTCTTTTACAACTACTAATTGTTAAATATTTTGGATTAATTTAGTAAAGGCACCTTTTAATTGAACAAGGTTTTCCACAATCCCCGATATGACTAGTATAGAAGTTTGTTAAAAAACACACTACTCTACTTCAACATGCTTATACACATACAATATATATATATACATATATCGTATTTTTTAAAATTTATCTGTAACCTAAAAATACAACATTTTAACGTATACATTTTATGCATTTACAAAAGTATGTATTTTCTACAAAAATGAATCATGATTTGTTTTGTTCAAGTAAACAGTATTTTTGTTCAACACAACTATACATTACTAATATCAGATAATTTTTGACAACATATATAGATAGGTTTATAAGGAAAAGATTGTTATTGTAACAAGAACTTAAAAAGACACAATAATACAAAATATTGGTTGCAAGAAATAATTAAGTTTGTTAACATTATCTTGATTTTTTATTTAAATACACATTTTTTTAATGCACATAATAAATAAATTAAGTACTAAAGTGTTTTGTTCATAAAAATTCAACAAAATTTGTAATAATAATAATAATAGTAATTATTATTATTAAAAATTTAAATTTTATTTTTAGTTTTTTAAGCATGCTTTATTACCAAAGTGAATATAATACATATTATTAAATAAAATATTTGAGGTCAATGTGGTAATTTGTTAAACAAAAGAATAATTGCATACAACAAAACATTTGGGCGATAAAATTAAAACAATTAAATTAAATTAGGAGTTTAAGTAAACAGATAATAATAAATGCTGGATTAAATTAAGCTTTAGTATACAATTTTATTAACAAATTAGTAATTTTTAAAGCTTAGCCTAAATCATATACCTAAAAAATTTGAACTTTATAATTTTTTTAAATTTTAATTTTTTACAAAGTAGTAAATAAAAGATTTTTAATAGTTTTAATTTTTTTAAATGTATAAGCAAATTAAAACTTTTTTTGAAAACATAATTTAAATACTTTTAAAAACACGTTCATTATAGTTATGCACTTTTTAACATGTCTGTTTTTATCTTATTAAATTTTAAATACTTTTCTTATTTCATTCTAAGTACATTAAATAAAAAAAATTATAAAACATAAATGTATAAAAAACCTGACAATATAATAAAAATTTAAATTAATTAATTAATTAATTTGGACTAATGTTACATATTGCTAATTGTATTGTGTTTTTATAATTGTACCTATTTTTTGTGTGTTCTGAAAGCTACTTCTTCTGAAGTATCTAAGCCAATAAGCATAAATAAATAAATAATAAATAAAATTTATTTTACTTATTTTTACTACTTCGAATGTTTTACGGGTAGCATCATTCAGTAGTGGACATTTTAGCGAAGCCGAACGTAGTCCCATACGATTAAATAATTAATTATTATTACTAAATTCAACTTGTACCCTTACTCATGTCTAAGTAGCTTGTTTTTTTTATTAAAACCATAAATAAAAAGCAAAGATAATAAGTAAATAAGTTTATATCGTAATGTATTACTTAGATTAAAAATTATTTTAGATTGATTTAAGAACTAATAATAATAAAATTAAAAAAGAATTGTAAATTTACTGTTTATTCATTCAACAACATTTTTTATACACGTTTTTCATTTTACAATGTTAATTTTAATAAAACGTAATATTGTAAGTTTTCAATATTTTTACGGTTCCCCAAAAATTAATTTTTGTCTTTACATATCATTTCAAATGTTAAATTGTTTTGTCAAAATTCAATTTGAACTAATTAAAGGACTATATTTTTGTCAATTTTAGTACATTTAGCATAATTTTTTTAAATGTAGGATTACTTAACACTCTACTTTAATATTTAAATTAAATTAAATTTTATCAATAATGGTGGCATAACGTAAATATACATATTATAAAAAAAAGAATGCCCTACTTAATTCCAAATAAAAATATTTAAAAAAATGCAAAATGAGGTAATCATTTATTTTATATACTTTATTGAGCTACTAACATTTAACATTATTCTTGTATTCAACAAAACACCAATTTTTATGTTATATATATATATATATTTAAAAACAAAAATTATTAACAATAAATTATAACTAATTTGTAATTAAACTTTGAGTAAAATTATTTATATATATGAATTATAACGTTAAATTTTAAATAAATAAATAAATACGTTTTTTGTAGATTATGTACGTTTCTGCATTATTTTTTATAAAATACTTAATAATTAATGTTATTGCCTTCTATGAGTACTTAACTTCGGTGTTTTAGTATATTTATTGTTATTAATATAATTAAATAGAATTTTATTTTAGATATAGGTGTTGATATATAATTCTTCAATTGGAATATATTTTTAAATGTTTTCTTTGTTATGTTGATAACAGTTAAATAAGATTAATTTTTTCAATGTTAAGTGGTAACGTTTAAATATTATTGTTAAGTAGCAGTAAAGTGTTATTAAGTAGCAATTTCTAAACACACAGTTATTTTTATTTTAGCATCGGTTATGTTTTAAATTAAGTTGGTAAATAAATATAACAAAATTAAAATATACTTAAGTATGTTTTTAATAAATGTAAGCATTTTGCCAAATAATTTTTATATTGTAATATGTAATTACTACTGTTTTAAGTGTTTCAAACTCCGCCTAGTTTGTATAAAAGAGGAGGTTTTGAGAGCGCACGGATAGCAACCTGGCAGATGTAAAAAAAATTATACTACTAAGGAAACAATACAAAGGATGCCGTTTCGGCGAACAACGGCAAAGAAGCAATCGCACGTATCAGGATGACAGAGTTACACAGATGACAGGGTTGACTGAAAGATAAAAGAAAGCTCAATCTTTTATTTGCAAAATATTAATGCCAACAAGACTTTGTTATTATTGTTGTTTTTCTGTAATTGTTGTTTTATTGCCCCATGTTTATTTTAAAAACAAAAAGGGTTTTGTATAATATTATATATATATATATATATATATATATATAAATCTACTCTAAAATAAGCAATAGGTGGGGGAGTGTAGTTAATAATAAGTGTTCCATACAACTTGTTGTATAATGACTGTTTTATTATACTTATTGCCAAACCCAAATCCATTGTTTGTTAAATGAGAAATATTTTTTTAAACACCCGATGTAAAAATTTTAAAAACAATTGTTACTAACAAACGTTACTATAGTATTTGAAGTGTTTAATTTTTAAATAAATGTTATGTTTTGTAAAGTAAAAAGCCAAAAACTTAACAACGGTTTAACTGTTTTTTTATTAAATATATATTTAGGTTGTTTTGTAATATAAACAATATTTACATTTTTAACAATTAAAAATATAAAACTTTATGTCTATTTTTAATAGCAAAAATTAAATTTTTGTAAAAAGAAATTGTTTAATTTCAATTTATTAAAGTGCCCAATCATTGTTTTACAAAACAACAAATTGATTTTTGGAATTTTAGCTAAAATTGTCATTATTTTGTACTTTTTACATTTTAAAATTATTTAAATCATTTATTATTAATTGTTTTAATTTGCTATAAATTAAATAATATTGAACTTATAAAAACTATATGTAGTCGGAAAACATTAAATTTTTTATAAAAAAACGTTTTAATTAAATATGCTACAATAATTGCTTGACAATAACATTAAACTTAATATTAAAAAACATTTATTGTGTTATAAAAGTGTCATTAAAAAATAAATACACGTCAAACTTGTTAAACATTAAAATTGTTGTATTTATTCACAATATGAAGTAATTAAGTTATTGATGTGTTTAATAAATATAAATGTTAGTTTTTTAAAATACTAAAAAATAACCTTATTTAATAGTAATTTGATAATTATGGGAATATTTGTAAAATACAACTAATAAGTACGTTCTTATAAATATCTAAATTATATTTCAACATGTGTATGGTGTGCATATTTAAAAATAAATATTGTACTAAACATAAATTACTTTAATTTTATTTAGTGTAAATTTTGTTCCTATTACTATTTAAAAAACATCCGGAAATAAAGAATAATTTAGAAATAATATTACCTTAATTTTAATACAGAATGTTTTATAGGATTTTTAACAATTACAAAGATATTTAAACAGCTAATTAATTTAATAAGCACAAATATACTAACTTTCAGTAACAAGCGTATGTATACAAAAACGGTTTATGTGTTTTTGCTATATATATGTAAATCTTTTGCATAAAATGTAAAACAAAATTTATTTTATTTTTGTTTGCATAAAAGTTTCAATTTGGATTTTAATGCGTTTTAAACGATATATATAAATATATATTACTACGATTAAAATATTAAATTAATATTTGATCATAATGTCATTATGTTTTGCAAATTAATTTAAAATAATAAACTTTCATTTTATTATTTTATTAAGCGTTTATAATGTGTAAGAAAAAATATGATTTTAAAATTAAATAGTTTCAATTATACATTTTATTAAAAATATTAATATTAATTTTATTTTTTTAATGGCAGTGTACATATCTATATATGCAAGTACGAAATTGTCTAGATGTTATGTTATTTAATAAATATAATTGACAAACATTATACAATTATTTATTTTATATATTAACAATTTTTGCATTCTTTCAAATAAACTACAAGCAATGTCAATTTAATCAAAACATAAAATCGTTTTTTCAGTAATTTTTTTATCAATCAATAATTAATTAAATTGTAACGTAATAATCAAAAATATTTGTTAAATATAAAAATATTTTTCTTATTTCACCCAGCCCTATAATGTATTTTAAAAGTTAATAAACTGTACAACAGTTTACAAAAATATAATTGGAATATATATTGATTAATATACTTTTTTTTTAAATACCTCTATTTTTATTTCAAAATTAATAATTTGTGTTTAAGTAAAAAAATAAAATAATGACTTTACCATGTTTCAAATAAAATTGCATTCTTTTATTTAACTAGGGAATGATTTATATTAATTTGTTTGTATATTAAATAATTATTTCCATTAATATAATTTTTATTTAACATTTGTTTAATAATGTAAATTCCGTTAAAAAAAAGAATAAATATATACCGGAATTTTTAAAAATTTTGTTGGAAATAGTCACAAGTATATTGGTATAATATTTTTGTTTTATTGTTACTACTGATAAAACTTATATATACATATATATATATATATATATATATATATGTGTGTGTGTGTGTGTGTGTAATTATATTAATTTGATATATCATCACTCTTATTTGTTTTACTAGAATTACAATCACTTTATTTATAATTAATTATTAAAATATCTTTGATTTAATTTACTATACAACATATCTTATTTATACGCATAGGAATATGAATATTCAAATATTCTTAAATTCTTATTATGAATACGATTTTTTTGAAAATAGTTTGTGTATTTAAATCAAATAAATTTTAAATAATATTTTAATTGGATTTTGTTTATTTATTTGTATGACTTGTATTCGAACATTGATATACTTATATACGCTTGTGGAAAAAGTTGTCAGTTGTCGAATACATTATAAAAATAATTTTTAACAAAACTCACAATTGTATAAACAAAATAATTGGTTTTCGAGTTGAATGCTTTAATAATAATAATAAATTAAATTTGCCTTTATTTACTGTCTTTTTTGATTAAAAATATTAATTTTTTAAATTTAGTTTTTCAAGTTCGTACAATTATAATGTTAAAATTGATGTGCACTTTCTTACATGTATAAATGTAAATATAATAAGCACAGCTGCCAATACTATATTTATTGTTAAATAAAGTATTGCAATGTACCTAATTTAAACAGTGAATAAATAATTAATATTACAAATGTATATATCTAATAATTATCGTATATAATAAAATTGAAATAAATGTATTTTATTTGAACACTTTTATTCTGTTTAACATGCTACTCATTGCTATTTATCAAAACATTAATTAATTTGAAAACAAATTTTTCAAGTAGAAAAAAGTATTGTGTGTGTGTGTGTGTTGTGCATAAAAGTTATTTTTTTTCAAGTATGTTTTAGTTTGTTGACACATTAATAAAACAAATTGAATAATTTTGTTTATTACTTTTCTCTCTATAAAAATAAAGGCAAATAAATGTAAAATTTAAGAAAAAAATAATTCTATAATATAACGAAGTGTACATTAATAGTAATGCAAAGTTAATAGACTATACATAAATTGTTAAAATAAAACAAAATACAGAAAAATAGAGATGAATGCAAATGAGTAAATGTTTATTTCATATTTAAAGTTTTAATTCAAGACATGTATTTTTCTAAACCACCAAAGTATAAAATCTAATTTATTTTAATTATGAGAGAAAGCTATTCATATTGAAATAAAGTACAAGTAGTAAACATAAACTAGAAATATTACTTATATAAATAACAAACAATGTGTCTATTAGTTGAGTCAATAAATGTTAATATTTTTAATTTTATATATCAATACAACTGCATATTAATTTAAATTGTTTTTTAGTTAGTTAAATATTTGTTATTGCATAAATTTGTTGCATAGTAAAAAGTTAAACTGAATATATTTATTCATTTGTTAATATTTTGTAAAGTTAATTTTTTGTTTGTTTATTTGCATTATTGTTCAATCATTTTGCTGTATGCAACATTAGCAGATTGATTGATTGATTTATTTGTTTGTTTGTTTGTTTATAAAAATAGTTTTTAAATCTATTTTTATAATTATAAATAGGATAAAATAATTTTATTTCCTGAAAAGAAAAACAAATTGAATAACTCTGATTGAAAACAAACTGTTTTAATGTATGAACAAATCGGAAATACGTTTTTGTTTTTTTGTTTTTTTATACTCAGAAGACATAATTGTTCTTATATTATATTATACAAACTTATTTGTGCAAAACATTTTTTAAATTTTGTATGTTAAGAAAACCGACTTTTTGCAATTCCAAAACATCAATTATAAAATGTATGAAATATTATTACTTTTTTTATTTCTATTTTATTTATAAAATTCATTAATAATTATGTAATGACATATTTTGATTATATGCTTTAATCAACTTAAAAGCAAATAATTTTAAACTATATATGTAATTATCTAATCCGACAATTCTAAACAAGATGAAAACGTTTAAAAACAAATTAATAAATATAACCAAACGTGCCATATAAGGCTATTAAACCTGGCAGTGTGCAAAGACTTATATGGTACAGGGTTACATGTTAAAGATAGTAAGGACACTGGGCAATTAGAATTAATCGGATTTTTTTACAAATACTAAATTTAATTCCAGATAAAAATAAAACAGATGTACAGTGCTCCTGATTGAATCAAACCAAGTAGATTTATTATTCAAGTAAATCTAATTCTAATCCGTCAATTCTAAACCGGTAGCATTTGAAAACACTAAGCTATAAGAATTGATCAGATTCACTATAAATAATAAATTTACAGGTCCAAGGTCATCCACCCGTAGTTCAGTGGTTTAAGGCGCTGGCCTGACACTAGATAGGGCGTGGGTTCAAGTTCATGTGTGTGTGTAAAACTTGAAAGGTATGCGCTGTTGATGATTCCAAATAAGGTTGTGAAACAGCTCTTGGTTAACTTACAACCTAGTGAATTTATTATTCAAGTGAATTTAATATAACAATTCTAAAAACAAAGTTAAAAATAATTATCCAAATTCAAAAATAATTTAGAGTAAACAATTTTAGGATTAATTTTTGTCTATCAAATTATACAAAAACAATTAGTAATTTAAATTTTGTACAACATTTGCTAGTAAATATCAATAAGTGCACAATTTATTCTAATGTCCAAAAAAGGTCGGTACTGTTATTTGACCTTAATTCAATACAAAAAAATAAATGTGTTTTGTGTGTCAGAACATTTAAACGATGAAACACCTATGTTATTTACAAATGGGCTAAATAGGTTTGCAAAGAATAAGTACGATTATTTTGTTATTACAAAATTTTTAAAAATGTATAAATAATAAATTCACAAAAGGTAAAAAGATAATGTTTTTATAATTTGTGATATTGGATTTTAAGAAAATGTATAAAATTGTTAAATTAGATTGTAAACCGTGCCATAATACAATTTTTAGTCATACACAAATGCGGAAAATGTTGGAGTTTTCTAGAATACCTAAATTTATTCTTTACAATTTAAGAAGATTAATTTGTAAATGTGAAGACTGTTACTTATAAATTCCAAACTCAACATTTCACAGTTATGTATGGTGTAGATTTTGCTGGAGTCTACGTATATTATGCAAAATAAGATGCATACGTGTCTATTGTACTAAAAGGTATCGCGAGTTTCAACAATGAATTTATACTACTAATAATAATTTAAACAATAGACATATTTAAATTGTTAAACTCAAAGGTTTAACATAACGCCTTAAAGTATTATAACATATTGGAATTATTAAAATTATTAATATATATTTGTGCATTCCGGGCAATACATTTTATTTTTTAACAAATTATATAGGATTTTTATAATAAATACTGTTGTATATTGTAATTGGAAATAATTTATTATATAATATTTTAATAATTATTAGTAAACGATTATCTAAAAGTATGCAGATAAACATTACTATTAAATGCATTAAAGCAAACCGATATAATTCATAGCCTACATTAAATTAATTTTATCGGTTTAAATGCATTTTACATTTGTTAGAATTATTAAATACACATATGTTTATCAAGTTTTTATTGTATTTTCTACTGTAAATTTGAAAAAAATTAAATTTCCCAATTTTTAACACGACACATAAACAGTTTAATATAATATGGTGTTTCAAACAGTAATAATACTATTAGAATAAAATGTAATATATGCGTTAAATGTAAAATACAATTAAATATAATTTTTCAATAAATAAATAATAAATTATTATAGGTAAAAACTCACTATTGTTTTATCCAAATAGTTGCAATTATATTTTATAAACTTTTTGTGGAAATGCTTCATGTCGTTATTTAAAGAAATTGTTTAAGGCTATTTTTAATATTTGCATATATTTGCATAAATGTAAATTAAACTACAGTACGTACAACTAATTAATTTTATATAACACTAATTTTTATAACTAAAATGTGCCACATATTTTTTTAATTATGTATATATATATATATATATAGTTAAATTCCCAACAGCAAATATATTATTATGGTTTAATATGTTGTACAAAAAATGTAATTTTTTAATTAGCTAACTGAATCGAATATTAATTAAATAAGTTACTTTTATGCGTATGTACGTTTTACTAAATACAATGCAAACTAATTAAATAGTTGACAGTTTAAAAAACATTTTCTAATCAATAACTACAATTATAGTTTGTATATGTAAATTGCAACTATTTTTTATAATAATCCAAATATACATTATCATTGCTAGCTAATTTTAAGTTTGTATTAATAAGGAAAAATTTTTAAAATTTAAAGCACACATACTGTGAGTATTATTAACAATGAAAAGCGACAAAACAATAAACTTAAATGCAAAACAGACTACTGCAAACGGTTTTATTTGCATATGTTTTGTTTCGGCCTAGGATTTACTAAATTGAAGCAATTAAACGCACCACACTACTTTTTACCAACACACACGAAATTGTGTTGGAGGAGTAAAAAATAGATAAAACGCTAGAATTTATAATAGTAGGTAGATGTAGAATAAAGTCCCACTGCAGACAATAAATGTCCATCTAAGCAGTAATAACTATAAAACGTATTTTGGTTTGTTGTCAAATAGCAATTGTTTCATTGCATTTATTTATTTAGTATTTAAATATAAATTTAAACTTTAAAAATGTTATTAAATTATTTAAATTTAGATTGAACTTTAATTATTTTTTTATAAGTGCTGTTTTTTAAACATGTTTTTATGGCATATAATAATAATAATATGTAAAAATTAAATAATTCCAAATAAGAATGAAATAACTGTACAGTGCTCCCGGTTGATTTAAAAACCTCGTAAACTATTAATAAATTGAATCTCACAATTTTAAAATAACAATTTTAAAAACAAATAATCTCTTAAAAACCTATTGATAAATACAACCGAACCGTATTATATGGGCTATTAAACCTGGAAGTATGCAAGGACCCATATGGTAAAGTCATAGCGAAAGGGTTCTCTCACTTGCTAAACCGGTAGGAACGTAGTAACATTTGAGGACAGTGGGTAATTAGAATTGGTCAGATTCATTATACATAATAAATTTACAGGTCCGAGGTCATCCATCCGTAGCTCAGTGGTTTAAGGCACTGGTTTAATACCAGATAGAACGTGGGTTCAAGTTCATGTGTGTGTGTGTGTGTAAACTTGAAGAGTATGTACTGCTGATGATTCCAAATAAGGAGATGAACCAGCTGTACAGTGCTCTTAGCTGGCTTAAAAACTTAGTAAATTTATTATTTGAGTAAATCTGACAATTCTAATATAACAATTCTAAAAACAAATAATCTCTTAAAAATCCATTGATAAAAAAATGTAAAACATTAAATTCTTGATTGAAACAATTGTGTATAACTTAAAATATTTAAAATTGAACAAAAAAGATGAATTTTAACAAATTGTTGTAATATTTAAATGGTATAAATGAACTTATTGTATTTAAATACACATGCTGTTTTTCAATTTTTAAATAAACACGTATTAGTAAGATTTGTTGAATAAGCGCAATTTTCATCATAGGGTTCAACTGACAATCATAAAAATTACCTATAGTTTCCTTTATCAAATTGTTTTGTTAAATATGTTTATAAAAAATAATTTAAACAATACTGTTTTATTACTAGCTTTTTTATTTGAATAAAAAAATGCAATTTAAAATTTTTTTTAAATTAATATAAATTTCTAAAATCCAGTTGTTTGAAAGCAATGTGGTTTAATAGAATAATACTTTTGTCTATTTTTATTCTTTAATACCTGCTGTATATAACATATTTACACATTGAACACATACGGTTTTTTTTATAACAATTTTATTTAAAGCATAAGTTATTTTTTAATCAAATATATAAAATATCCTTCTAGAATAAATGTTAGTTTAATTTAAAAACTAGTTAAATTAAATTTTAAAAATAACCAGTATTTTTATGTTATAATTTAATCAAAATTTTAGTCTGGTATTTAATTTTTTTATTAAAAAAGTAAATTAATTGCACGCATTTAAAAAAACATACAAACAAAACAACTTTTAAGCAGTCTAGTAATAACATTAGTATGTCACACAATGTAATTGAATATTAACACTCAAAATTAAATTGCAAAAATTTAATTTAATTTATTTTTAGTTTAAAATTCAAGTATTAATTGTTGGAAAATATTATTAAACTTTTTAAACATATTAAATTACTAATTTGAATTTATTTTATTTTATCATTTTAATGTTAAAAAGTAAACAGTTGTTTATTTTTTAAATTGTTTTTAATGTTATTTATTTAAATTGATCTCAGTTTATTGATTTTTAACATAAAATTAAACTTATACATAAATTTTTAAATAATATATATATATATATAAACTAAAGTATTTTTAGAATTTCTACAATTAATATTTGCTTAATATTGTTTATTTTTTAACAAATTAAGTTTTTATTTAATTATGTACATTAGCTTGTCTTTAAACTACTAAGAATCGAATAATGTTTTAATAATATATATATATATATATATATATATATATATATATATATATATATATATAAAATATATATACAATATTTACAGAAATGGTAATTGCTATATATACGTATTTTTAAATAAGTATTTCTTACTGTTCAATTAGCATTATACAAATTATTATACATAATTACTAAATGCCTAAATTAAAAATTAAAATTATACAAATTTTGTCAATTTATTAATTTATTCAAAAAAAGCGTTTAAATATTTTTATCGAACAATTGTTTTAAATATTAAAAACAATTTTACAATTGTATTTTAAATGTCATTAATGTTGTTTGGCATAAATGACATACATATATATGCATATAATGCAAACATAAATTTTATTTTGGTTAATAACTGTCTGTTCGCTTAATAGCTAGTACATACTTTGTTAAATTTTATTTATTTATTGTATTAATTTATACAAATTATTTTTATAACATTTAAAAATTTAAAAATTTATGCTAATTAATAAATAGTAGTAATAATTAAATATTAATTACTAGTAATTCTAGTAAAAAATAGTTTTTTTCAACACAAAGTTTTATATTTTTATTAAATTGTTGTTGTTACTTAATTTAAAACTTTGTATGTACATTTAAATTTATACAAACGTTTTATTTAATTAGTAAAGAATCAAATTTTATATTGTTTGTAATTATGTATACAATTGCAAATTAAAAAATGTGCTATTAAGCATGTAATAATTGTATAATTTTAGTATTAATTTTATTTACTATGAACGCAAACTTTGAAAAACGACTTTTAAACATTAAAAAAAATATGCTGAAAATATTTGTAAAATATTATTATAAAAAAAGTAATATATTTAAATGTTGTTGCATGTATTATTATTAATATTACATTAAAATTAAAACAATAAATAAATATATAACAAGAATAGTAAAAATGAAACACGTAATGCATTGAAGACAATTGGTGTGTCGAAAATTAGATCAAAATACATTTTAAAGAAACAAGTAATAAATCAAAATGCATTAAAACTTTGATTTAATAGACACATTGCAACAAAGTGGATTTAAATAAGAATAATTAAATTAAATACGCAAAACGTATGTACAAACAAAACACAAGTAATTTTGTTAATATTTATACTAGCACTTTTATAAATATATATATTTAGATTTTTGTGTAATATCAAATGAAGCATTAAAATTATTATTAAAACTTTCACTATTAATGTTGAATTTGTATTTCAAACATTTTGTTTTTTATTTTCAACCGACAATAATGTTACAAAACAAATCTAATTTTTTTTAAACAAAAAATTACAGCTTTAATACCAATTTATGTAAATTTGTCACTATTTTTCAAGTCGATTTTAATTGAATTCAATATTGTTCTCTATTTATTAATTATGTTATTTATGTTTGCTACTTTGAATGTTTTACGAGAAACATCTTTCAGCAGTGGACATTTGTGCAAAGTTTTAATTTTACATTTTTTAAGTATTTAAAAAATAGCTATTTGAAAATGTATATTAACAAAAGTAAAATAAATTACATATATATATATATATATACATATATATATATATATACATATATATATACATATATATATATATATATATATATATATATATAATTTTTTACTTTATAAATGCAATACCTAATTATATATTATCTATTTTTGTAAATAAGCAAAAAGAAAAAGAAACTTAAATGTAACTTTTAAAATTTTAGTTTATTAAACGTTTTTAAAAAAAAGTCCATACAATTGTGCTTATATGAACTGACCTAAAATTAAAATTAGTTAATATAAATGAGAATTATTAATTAAAATATTATAGAAAGAGAAACAGAAAAACTTTTAAATATTATTACTTATATTATTTTACATAAAAAAAGTAATTAAAAAACTTAATTAACATATGTATTTTAAAAATATATTTTTCTTAATTAAATGAGCATAATTGTGTTGTGAATTTCTCAGTGGTTTAAGGCACTGGCCTAACACCAGATAGGGAGTGGGTTCAAGTTCAAGTGCGTGTTAAAATTGAAAGGTATGCGCTGCTAATAATTTCAAATAAAAATAAAACAGCTGTTCCTGGTTGACTTGAAAGCCTAGTAAATTTAATATACAAGTGAATCTGACAATACTAATACAACATTTCTAAAAAAAAGATAAAATTGTTCAGTCCTCTATATCAGTAAACGCAATAATTAAAAAAGTTTAAATTGTACAAGTAATTTTAAAAACTACTTTTAAATTAATATTTTTTCAATAAAATAATATACACATTTAAAAATATACATAAATAAATTATGCTTAAAATATATATATTATAATTATGTTAAAATTTTACTATTAAATATTTTCATCTATTGAGGAAGTTATTTTTAAATAGTTTGATTTTTAATTTTTTAATTAAATAAAAATAATCTTTAATAAACTTGAATAATCTTTTTTTTAAGAGGATTAAATTTAATGCAGAAAAGTAGATAATAACGTGTTTACCTGTATAACTTAAAACAATAGTCGATAAAGGTGTAAATTATATTTTAAAATAAAAACATGCACAATTAATAATAATTAAAATATTTTTTAATTTCTTAATTTGTTTCTTTTTTGTTTCTTTTATATGTTACAAAACATCGACTTATTGCTTTTAAACTATTTACGCTTTGACTATATAAAAATTTAGTGCTTTATTTATAATCTTTTTAAAAAAATAAATTACATTAATTTAATAAAATATATCAACTAATAAATTATGTAATAATATTTGACAAATATTTAAAAATTAAATTTATAGTTCTATAATTTTTTGTTAAGTTATAAAACCGCCTAACGTAAAGATTTCACATACTATTGCTAATGTAAAATTATTTTATATTTACAAAATATAAATGTAATTATATTTCTTTACAGGCGTCCTTTATTCGTTTTTGTTTAATATTTATTTATTACAAATGTTTTGCATCAAATATTGGGCTAATAAACTTAAAAATCCCATTTCGGTTATAGTTTTTAATTTAGATTAAAATGGAGTGAAGTCATTTTGTTTGCTTTTACTTTAGATAATATATATAACTTGTAAAATTTATTGTAATTAATGTTATGTTTTTAACAGAATAGAGAGAAATAATACTAAATAATATTTTATTTTGTATAGGTAAAAATAACTTAGTGTTAGTTTTTATTACTTTATTGTAATAGTATGTTTTATTTAATAATCTATTTGTAATGACTTAATGTTAGAGTTTTATAAATTTAATTGTAAAAAAATATTAAAAATTTTTTTTATTTACTAATGCATTATATTAAACTTTAATCAACTAAAAAAGTATATTAATTTTTGAATTGTTATATTACAATTGTCAAATACATTTAAATAATAAATCCACTAGATTATTAAGTCAACCAGGAGGACTAATCAGCTGTTTTATTCTTATTTGGAATTATCAGCAGCGCATACATTTCAAATTTTTTTTACATATGAATTTGAACTCACGCTCTATCTGGTGTCAGGTCAGTGCCTTAAAACAAAGTTTTTAATTATTATAATTGAAAACTTTATTTTATAAAATAATTTAAGGTACATTTAACTGAAAACAAACTAACTAAGAAAAAGAACAGAAAATAATATAATATATAAGCAGTGTAGGTAGCGTTAATATTTTATAAAACGTTTTAATAAACAAAATTTTGTTATTGTTTTACTCTATATATTATATATACTTTTTTAAACATATATGAATAATAGTAATTAAACATTGAATATAAATAAATATTGTGTTTTTAAAATATTTTATTTAAAAAATAAAGAAAAACATTTAAAGTAAACAAAACTTTTTAATATTCAAATGCTTATCAATACAATGACTAGTTATTTTTGTATTAATAATAAATAAATATTATAAGTATGTATACGTACACGTTTTCGTTATATTTATTATTTTATGAATAATTGAAAAATACAATTATTAATTATATATTTATCTAGGTTACATTAGGTCATTTTTTTATTTTTCATCAAATTTAATTGTGAAATAATATAATAATTCAATAATTACAATTTATTGGTTAACTTAAAATATATTAAATTATATTTTTTAATGAAATTTTTTCGATGTTATAAACAATTTTTCTATACAAAAACAAAACTGTTAACTCTACTATAACTATTTTTAATTCTGATTAAGAGATAAGGAAGTCCACACATTAAGATAGAAAAATTGACCCCTTTAAAAATACTAACAATGCTAAATAAACAAGAAAATGCTGTTCTATTGTAGCAATCTGGAACAAAGAATTGGAAGCATACATTTAGTGACAGCGATAACTAAAACCCCCAAAAATTTCAGTTCTCGATGTGCAAAATTGTAAAGCCAAACAATTACGGTACAGTCATGTAAGGCCGCTTTTCCTCCATGTTATCTTCTGCCAACGACGTTTTAGATAAAATGAATAATATTAATAATTTATAAACACTAATTAACAATATATATATCACAAACGTTTTTTTTAATATTAAGTTTAATGTAATTACAAAAATTTGTATAAGATTTTTAAGTAAGTATTTTAATTGTGCATCAATAAATTAAATTGATATATATGTTTAAATGTTTTAATTAGAAGTATTTTATCTTTAAATTACGCATATAAGCAAACATTTATCAATTAAATTGTATATATATATATATATATATATATATATATATATATATATATATATATATATATATATATATATATTAACGTCAACTGTATACACGGTCATTTTGTTTATATTTTGTCCATAAATAGTGTCATTAGGAATAAATAATAGTTCCTTATCCTATATAAATTTTAAAATGTATTTTAAAATGCCTTAAATTTAAACTTTACAACCGTCAATATTAGTTATTGTGTAAGAGGAATGACGTTAGTTTAATAGCTATGACACAATTATAATTTTGATATGCACTACAATTTATTTAGTGTTTTTTGTATAAGTTGTCATAAGAATTGTTCCAGTTATAGGGAAAGAGAGAGAGAGGAAATGATTTGTTCATTGCACTTAATTAAATAAGAAAAAAGTTGTTATTTTATTTTTATAAAATTGCTTCATATTTTAAAAATTGAAATTGAAGTAAAGTAAGTAAGTAATAATTTAATTTTATTTGATTTGTTTAGCAAAAGATTTTGTTCCAGTATTATACATAGTATTAAAATGCATAATTCTTAAACAAGTATTTTCTCAATAGACAAAGTAAAGTAAAACGCACAATTTATTGAAAATGGCAACTGTTTATTTGTTTGATTATTCCTATATTAATCGGACTAATTTAGATTTTACAGACACTATTGAGCATTATTTTATATTGACTATACCAAATAAATATGTTTAAAATATTTTTTTTAAATTTACATAATGAACGATTTTTGTAAATAAAATATTTTCATAAAATTTATACCATCTTTATACTATTAAAATGAAAAAGTTTTTTAAATAAACTTGCATTTTGCTTTATTTATTAAATTATGTTTATTTAGTTAAATCAAGTTTTCGATATTATTCATGGTTAGACTATGTATATAGATAGTTCTTTTTTTAATTTTTATTAATTCTACTAAAAATATTTAATTATATTATATCTTACATTTTCTTTAGACCAAAATTATAGCATTTTTAATAAAAATATAAACTGTATAACCATTCTATTGTTAATATTTATTATTTAATTTAAGTTTATTTATAATTATAATATTACCTAACATTGAATAAAACAACACTCTTTATTAAATAAAACTACTTTTGTAGCGGTGAGATCTAGTGGTATATTACTAGAATTAAACTTAAGTAAACATATGTTTAAGTGCTATCCCTGTTACTGATTGTAGGCTCCGGTTGGTTTGCTAAATATATTTTTGTAAAACATTTTTGTAATAATAGTAATAGTATTAATAATATCAAAATTATTTTATAAATTTATACATATTATTAAATTAGACTTCCTTCTAACATTTTTTATTTATGTTAATAACGCAAAATTCGTCAGTGTTGTGCTATTACAATATGAATATATATAAAGTATATTAACTTGGGTGTGTGTATGGGTTTTATTCCCACTACGAGCGAACCCTCATTTCGCTTTATTAAAATGTTCACTTATTGAAACATGTTTCTCCTTAAGCATTCTAAGCAATAAGAATAAAAAAATGGATACCATTTTACTAAAACCGGGCTATTTCCAGTAAAAAAGTGTTAACAAGTAATATTATTAGCCTAATCTTTTTCAAAACAATGCTATAAAAGGCTCAATAAAAAAAGTATTAATTAGGCTTTTTGACAAAAAGTTCAATTATTGTTGCCTGTTGATAGAACGCAAAACAATTTTCTAATGCCAATTATAATTCCAAAATTAGACTACATTTAACAAAAAATATATACAAACGCACACTTGAAAAACAAAATTATTATACAAGTTGTACAAAATAAATAACACATATTTGCAATTAAAATAATGTGTAATCTAAAATAGTTTATAATTTGCATTCATCAAAGCTTTTTTTTTCAATAAAATACAAAGTTGAAGATTTGATAGAAACATTTTGTTATGTTATAAATGCTGATAAAATCCGTCTACTTATATTATAATAGAACTAAATTATAAATTTATATGTTCATTTTTTAATCTTTACAATAATCAGATTGGCTTCATTTTTGAATGTACATAATTATATTCAATTCTTTTAATTTTATAAATTTACATGGAATAATATTATAGTAAATTTACGCTAAAATAATGTTTCAATGTATTACCAAAAAAGACACGAATTTATTTAAACAATTTTCCTTGTTTTTTGAACAGCAGACAATAGCGTTTTAAAATTTTATTTTTTATTAAATAGTAAAACAAATAAAAACTCATTTCTAAATTTTATTACAGTAATAAAATAACTATATTTTATGCTTAAAAATTTAATTAATAAAAAGTGTATAAAATAGAATCAATAATTTACATATATATGTTTATTAGTTTTTAATGTTGAACAAAAACATTGACATTATTTGAGCATACAACTGCTATTCGTTTTATCTTCATCAGCATAAAGTCATTTTAACAGCATAACAATTTTTTTTAAATGTCGTTTAATTTAGTTAAACATCTAAAATTATTTAAAAAACAAAATCAATATACAAAATTTTAACTAGTTAACAGTTATGACAATTCTGTAAAGTATGAGTTTTTATAAGAATTTAATTTATGTTTAATTTTTAAGCTTGAATAATTTTAAATTGCCTATGCTACAAACAATACAGTAACATTATTGTATTTTTGTTTAAATATTTTTATATATTTATTAAAATATATGTTATAATAGTACTCTATAAATACTTCAATTTTTAAAATCTGAGTATGTTTAAAAACTTAATTATTAAAAAAGGATATACAGTATTTTAAAAAATAATTTATAAAAATCTAACAAATGTTAATGCAAAATAAATTTTTTTAAATTAACAAAATGCATTAGATATTTTTAAATTAAAAAAATTATATATATATATATATATATATATATATATATATATATTAATAAATTTTAAATAATCAGATAAAGAGATTATGTTAAAACCACTAAATCATTTAAAATTATGATTTATTATTCAAAATTTTTAAAAATTACACTTTTTGTATTTGAAAAATATGCTCACTTAATATATAGATATCTATATAAAGTCAATTTAATTTTTACATTTATTTTCTCACATAACTAATTAAATTGAATTTATTATTTTAATTTTAAATTTATCTTTTAATGTATTAGATTATTTATTTTAAAATGTCTATTATATATTATTAAAATAAAAATTAAGATTAGTGGTACGAAACAATTAACTTCAAATATTTTTTTATATTCTTAAACCGTTATTTTTAAAATAAACTATGTAATTAAAATTATTTTTTAATTAAGTAACATTAAAAAACACAAAAAGAAATTGTTTTTAAACAAGAAGATAAATATTTAAAAATTCCATTATTAAAAACATTGTTTAAAAATATTTTTAATTCGCAACGGATTATTGTTTAATTTTTTCATTGATTATCACTTATGTATCTTCCGTTACTACACACTGTATAATTGACATAATAATTTACTTTAGTTTATGTAAACTGTGTAATCTTATAGAATATATATATATATATATATATATATATATATATATATATATATATATATGATTAAAATGATAGAATTTACATACAATTAATTTCGCGAACGTGTTTGTTTTATGTAGTAAGAAAATAAGTAATACAAATCATTTAATCAATATTAACATAAGTTGTTTTTATCTAATATTTAAGAATAAATAATTGTAATAACAGCAATAATAACAATAATAAAATAGTAAATAACAATTATTTGTTACAAATCTTGTAAAAGTAATTACCATTAATTAAATAATTGATGAACATAAATTATAACACCATTTTTAAAATGTTTATTTAAAGTTATAATTAAAAGGTTTTTTCGTTTCAGTATAATAAACAATATTTATTTGTTGCAAAATAATTTGTAATATTTTATATAATGTAATGTTAAAGTGGATTAAAAAACTCTGTATTTTGAAAAAATTATTTTTGCTTATATGAAGTTAAATAAAGTATTAATTTCACAATTTTATCTAACTTCTATTATATGTGCCATTTATACATATATTGTAAACATTGTTTTACTCTTTATTTCAACTTTACAAAACTGTATATTAAAGTGATCATTAAACGTTAAACTAAATTTTATTTTTTATTTTTTACGTTATAATAATTTTGTTATGTTTTTATTATTTTTATCAATTTAAATTTGCAATCCTAAAACATGTTTTCTAAAATGTGTTATTATAAATATCTAATATTTTAATAATTACATGGGAAAAACATGAATTATTATATTTTATATGTAAAAAAAACTAATATTAACAATAATACAATAAGATTTAAACTTTTATATATTCATTGTAATTAGTTGTTATTGCTAGTCGTTTATTCTTTAAAATTGATAATTTAAAAAATACTTTTAACTTTAATTATTTATAAAACCTTTTTTGTTGTAAAACCTACAATTTAATAACATTTTCCATACTTTTTCGAATAAACTATATATATGTATATACCATTTTCTAAATTAATTAGTATAAATGCAACTAATCTGGATGCAAACTTAATTTATTTTATTATGTATTTTAAACAAGGAATAAAGTTTCTCTTATTATACTTATTATACTTAAACGGTATTCTTAATATTTTGTATAAGATAACAAATATTTAGATAAATAATTTGCTTAATTAAAAATATAGTTTATTTTTTATAAAACATTTTATATTTTAAATTAACAAATATATATATTGCTTATTATAATATATATACATTAAATATTTTAGCTACAAGTTTATTGTACAAATCGTTTTGACGATATAAATTATTGTTTTATTTTATTAATATTATTAACACTACCCCCAACTAATACAAGGGTTAAAATAAATAGAGTGCTAAAGTGTAAGGGTTTTGGAAAATATAATAAACTTTTTCTAAAAAATTGAGAAGTAATAGAAAAGGATTTTGGAACTTGGTCGGAATGATTGTGTTTGTATATGTTCGAGAGTTGTACGTAAACAACACATTTGTACCCCCTTTTTGGTATATATATATATATATATATATATATATATATATACTAAAGTTTTATATGTTTGTAACTGACGAGAATATACGAAATGAATTTATTTCACAGTTTACGTTTTCCTATATTTCAATTTGGCATTATAAAGGGAACCCACCAATGCTCTAAATTGGATATATTTGTTAACTACCAAATGCGAATTAAATTAAAAACGTTTTGTTTTGTTCATAGTGTCTCTTGAGAAATGAAAAAAAATAATTTTTTTCTCAACTAAAATTAACTAAGATTATTTATTCTAGTCTACAAAAATGTTTTTAATTAAAAATTGACGAACTTTTTACATGCACACATATTGAATACAATTTCATACTATATGTAAAGTTGAATTTAAAAAAAAATATGTTAAATCATTTTTATCACACAAGTTAAGCTTGACGCAAATAGATTTATTTTTGTTGCGCTAAGATAGATGTATTCGTTCATGCTGTGATATAAATTATTTTCTTTTTAAATGTGTGCAATAAAAATAAATCTAATCATTTAATTAGTGTACAATTTAAAATACCATAATTGAAAACATTTTAAGTATTTTTTACCAACAAATACAAACATTATTTTCGATTATTTTAAAGGTTAATAAGAAAAAAAATAGTGAATAGGAAAATTTTCTTTACATAATGTTTTCGTTCTAACCTAATTCTATTATCATTTTCACGTATAAAAACAATTAGTTTAATAGTCTTGTACGTGTTTTGTTACAGCGATGCTTTCTACTCGTTTGCATTTATACAATCGCTATGTATGTATGGATGCACATACATACATTTAAACTCAATCATTTCTTAATACAACCTTGTAAAGTTCAAAAATAATATTAAATAGTAAAAGTACATTATAATACGAAAATCTGCAGTAAATAAACAAATGGATTTAAATAAACAAAATTGAAGAAAATTATTATTACTATTCGGAAAAGAACATATATATATATATATATATATATATATATATATTACAAAAACAAACCTAATTTAATGGTAAACAGTAAATTGTTAAAAAATCTTTTTTTTCTTTTTTTTTCTTAAGTATTTTTGTAGTTTATAATAATGACCTCAGTGTTTTGACAAAATAATTTTGTTTTAATAAAATATGTGGGATATCATGGCGTTGTATGAAAAGACGTTTTTTTCCTCTAGTTTTTATATTTTTATTAACCAGTTTATTATTTATGTATTACATTTTACTATATAAATTGTTTTTAAAATTATTATAATAAATAAACAAATATATGTTTAGTATTTACGCTTACACACTCAAAAATGTAGGTGACATATTTTAAATAAATGTCATACAAAAAATAGAAAGGGTATTTGGCGTTAAATATTTATTCATTTAGTTGCTACAATTTTGAATGTTTTGACGGAAAATGTACCTTTTAGCAGACAAACTTGGGTCGGTAATGAAAATCGAACTCGGATGCCCACCAAGTCACAATCGAGCGCTGTACTGCTCGACGACCCCGGCAAAGTAAAATAACGAGGTAGATACTAAAATGGGTTCTTTGTGAATTAAATATCGAAAACAAAGGTTGTACTGTCTTTTAGCAATACAAAAAATGTTTTATTTATTATTTTATTATCAAAATACTGCACATTTTTTTAAAACAAAATTTACAACTTTAAATGTAAACTATTGCATAAGTGTTTTTTTTAAATAATAATTTATTGTATCGTGTAAACCATTAGAAGTAAACTGCATATTTTCTGGTCAATATTTTTTACTAATCATTATTGTTAATTTTATCATTATTATTTAACCAAATGTCTTGTTATTTACTTAGTTTTTATACTGTTACAATAATGAACTGCAATTTAAAATTTAAAATATTTAATTCTAAACTATAATTATAACTATTGCATTTAAACCATATATATATATACAAGTTTGAATGCAATTACTAATATCAAATTTTTACATTTTTAGATATCATTATTAATTTTAGAAAAATACAAATTAGATAAACATGTGTTAAGTATAATGTAGCAAAAAATTAAAAAACATGCGTTAAAACAATAACATATATATTAAAGCAAAATCAGCATTTTTAAAATTAAAACTAATTTTTTTGTATTTTTAGTAATCATTTCTTTATTAAATACTTAAATATATGTTAAACATTTAGTTTAATTTGCGTGTTTATTGCTTAGTTGCCGCATTGCTCAGTGGTGGTGCAATCGAATTTGTTATCGTCATGATGTACGTTTGGCAACTGAGATATCTGTGCCATCTCAGATCAATAATAATAATAATAATAATAATAATAATAATGATAATAATAATGATAACAATAATAATAATGATAGTGATAATAATGATAATAATAATAATAATAATAATAATAACAATAATAATAATAATAATAATAATGATAATAATAATAATAATAATAATTAAAAAAATAATAATAATATGATAATAATAATGATAATAATAATAATAATAATGATAATAATAATAATGATAATAATAATAATAATAATAATAATGATGATAATAATGATGATAATAATAATAATAACAATAATAATAATGATAATGATAATAATAATAATAATAATAATAATAATAATAATGATAATTTATATTATTAATTTTTATAAATTAGTAAAGTAGAGGTGGTCTATGGGTCCAGAGTTTGGGCTCGAACTTGGGTAATCATAAGTTCGATTCCCACGTTCGGTTTTACACAATTGTCTACTACTGAAAAATGTGTTCCGAACAAATAAATAAAGTCGCATAAATACAACTAAAAAACACTATAGTAAACTGACTAAAAATCTTGTTTAAATTTAAACAATTTTGTAAAGGTTTCTTTTGTCAAATTATATATTTACAATTGACCAAGTTGAATACTATTTTTTTACCATTTAAACAATATAAATTTTAATTTTTTTATACATTGCATGTAAGGGTTAATTATATAAAACAACTTTAGACTTACCAACATATTGGCGTAGACTGATAATTGCAATGAAAATAACCATCAGTCCTCCAGTAAATTGGTAATTTAATTGATCAATAAAATCAACACCTTCGCCCCCATAAGGAGTTTTAAATAGACGTCCAAGTTTAAATACAAATCCACCATCTAATAATCCTCCAGCACCCCGAGTCATAATTGTTGCAATTATTCGGATGTGGAAGCAAAGTTAGTTGTCTTGGTACGTGTTAAAAAAAGTCTATTTGCGATCTTGTACTTAAAAGCACCCAATCTTTAAATAGGGGTCAAAAAAGCGGAGCACAATGCAAACAATCAAGGGTTTGTAGAATTGTTGTAAACAAACTGCAAGTTTGATTTTGATTGTATACAATAAAAAATCAACAAATTAAATAACAATTATGCTAACTGTTCAAAATGAAACAACAATAATTTAAAAGTTTTAAATTATGTTTGTATGGGGGAATGTAGTGGTTTGACTGTCGAGCAATTATTTTGCTCAAGAAAGAAATTTCAAATAAAATCAAATTTGAAACGCAATAAAACAAATCAAACACAATACATTTAAATACACAATTGTATCGAACACCTTGGAACTTCAATGAAATTAGGTATAAAGGTTAAATTGTACAAAGCCATGTTTATGTGTAACAAATCGTTTCAATGTAAAAATATGTATGCTTTATTAAAGTTCATATTTTGTTGAGTTTAAGTTTGGCTGTAACAATTACATAATTGTGTTCAATAGCACCACAACTGACCAACACAAAACAATGGAGTCCAAATGTACAATTTGGTGAATGAGAAAGCATGTAAATAATGAATAATTTTGAAAATAAACAATTTAACAGTTTAATTGTAAATTCCACAACACAATTGGAAAAAGTTGGAAGGCCAGTTGAAATAGGACACGTGGTGTTTTTAGATTGTCGAACGAAAATACACACAAATTAAAACTTTACAATTGTTTGATTTTGCATCGAAAAACGCATGGCATTAAATAGGTTGACAAAATATTGGGGGGGTTTTATTTTACAAATATAAAAATTCCGGTGTTTAATTATTCTTTTTTTGTAAATACTAAATGACACTTGATTTGTCAAGGAAAATAAGCACGACTGATTCCACAAGGTGTAGCGTTAATCAATAACATCATGATTATAAATGTAATAATATTGTTATGGCTATTTACATTATCAGTAATGTACATTATCCTTCAATTTTATCCTCATATTTAGAAAAAATTACGTTTAAATGAATATGAGAATAAATTCGAGTATGGATATTAACGATAGTCACTGATGGGATAACCGATAAGACCAACAAATTATTTACAATTTAATGTAATGAACTGTCTTTATTTTTTGTGCATCACAATGTATGTCACACAAGGGAACATTATGTATTTATGGCATTGGAATTGCCCTTAAATTTGAGTTTTAGTCTTTTCAAACCAATGATACAGTAGCATCATTGTGCGTTTGTATAAACAGTTTTGCTTATTTATATACCCATATGTATATATATGATGGACGTTCGTTTATGCTTATATACATTTTCCTCAGTACTATGCATGATTTATCCGAAATACACTTATTCTATTGGTTCTCCTGGAAGATGGAAATTAGACATGTTGGTTGGGGTGTACAGACACATACGCTACAGCCCAACACGATTTACATGTTTCATAAACAACAGTAGTTGTAAAAATTGTTTTTATTCTTGTCTGCACTATATTCTTTGGATGGTTATAAACAAAAAGTAAAAGCATTTCAATAATTAAAATATTATGATCATATTATCTACAAACTCGTCTCACTGCGCATATATATATATATATATATATATATATATATATATATATATATATATATATATATATATAACCCGACCTATTTTTTTCTAACATCTTATGTTATTCTAAAACGCTACATTTGTGTGTGTCTGCACAAATATTCGTCAAAATACTGCTTAGCTCAGTAAATAAAAAATTGTAAATTTTTTTAATTAATCAATATTCAATTATGCTCGCTTAATATGTATTAATACATATATACAATGATTGACAATTTCCAAGTGCTGGTAATCGAAAGACGTTGTAATGTACACGAACTCTATACAACATATTTTCGAGTTTTGCAGTTTGGGCAGTACTGTTGATGCAACGTTTGGGTTTTGATAAATAAGTAGATTACTTAGAACTTGGACAGGGTTGATTATGTAAAACCAAATTTACACAAGGCAAATCGTGCAGGATTTCAAAAATTTATAATACACAATCTCCCAAATTTGAGTTGAGAACCATACATATATATATATATATATATATATATATATATATATATATATATATATATATATATATATATATATATATTAAAGCCGAATAAGGGCCTACATTAGGTACCGGTAAAATAACTCAAAACCATGTTCACTTAGAAGCAAACCCTGTGCTTTAGAAAGATTTATCATCTTGGTGTATATATATATAGATCAATTGTGTAATTTGTATTGCTTATACCATACTATTATAATAAAGTAGTACTTTTTCGACTAAAATACTGTACATTATGCCATATCCACATGAAATAAAAAGTAAACATTTTACATATTAAAATAATAAACAAATAGTTTCAATATTTAATTAAACGTGTATTTTTAAAGGAACAGAAAAGAAAAGCAAATTTTAACATTGTAAAAAAAATCCAAAAAATTTAAACATAGATAAGTTATTCTGAAAAATAGTTCATTTGTTTAATGTATTTACTTTTTTATTCTAAAAATTACTCAATTTAACAAAGTAACAATAGTAATGACAATAATGATTATTATTATAAAAATAAGTAATTTTTCTATAAAAATAAAAAAAGAACAAAATGTTAATTTAATAATAATAATAATAATACATTTTGATTCGCATTATAAATGTTAACTTTTAATAGTATATTTTATTTATAGAAAAATAATGAATTTATGAAACTTCTATTTAGAGTATGTTTAATTTATTTTTCAAAATTCTGTTTTTGCTGCTTTTAGTGTGTTACGAGAAACATTTATTAGCAGTGGACATTTGAGCGACTCACATTAGATGTTGGTGGTAAAAATGGAATCTACTCAGGTTTGAGCACTGTACCGCTAAGCTATCCACGCAAAGGAATCATCTATATTTATCTTGTTGCTGAGTTTTTATGCAACCTACGATTACTTTTTAATTGTAATACATTGATATGTTTTCAAAATTTTAGCAATTTTTTTCTAGAAAGAATCGAACTCGCGACCTATATTGCAAACGTACATACATACAGTCGATAAAAGATAACACGTATGTTGAGCCATTTTAAATAATGTTCGTGTTTAAATTGTACCACATTACGTGTGTTTTTATCTATTGAACTATTTTTTTATGTTAACGGGATATTCTAAAGCAAATTTAAATATAACTTTTTGGTAAGTTTATAAATCTTTAGAACATAAATTACATCAATACTTATCTTGATGACACATTTTCATTGTTAAAATTGAGGTGATTTTTTCATTATTTTGCAAATAAAAAACTTATTTATTTACTTAAAATTATGCATATATATATATAGAATAGGCAATTTGCTAAGTTCATAAACAAATAACAATTCAAAAAATATGAATATATAATTTTATCAGATTAATGTTAAAATGTAAAATGTTTTAAAAATAACATAAGTGGTTTTGGTTTATTGACATCTATTATAATATAACAATGATATTTAAAAAAATATAATTGTTAATTTCAACTATGATTGATTAATAAAATAATTTTATAATTAACAAAATTCAAAATATTTTAGATTACTAGTTATATATATATAGAACTAGTAATCTAAAATATTTATGTATACAAATATTAAATCTACTATCATGTAAATATATCAGCGTTATTCAATGCTTGAAACATGTGATAGTGTAAATTGGCTTATTGGTTAAAAATCCTACCACTTTTTCCGTAAAGGAAATAGGCTTAATATTTTGACCAGTTCATCTTGCATAAATTTGTGTAGTTCAGCTCAATTACAGTACTAAATTTACACTAACTGTTTTGGTGATAAACTCCTCTCCCTACAGTACGTTTTCAAAGTGATATCATGCCCCTTTACGCGTGTATTAGACTGTATAATTTTAACCTTATTTTATTCTCTTACTGATGTTACATACTGCTATTTGTATCGTATTTTATAATTGTACCTTTTTGTGTACTGAAAACTACTTCTACTGAATTATCTAAGCCAATAACCATAATAATAGTAATAATAATGTATGCACTTAAAACATCGACTTTGAGTTTCTATTGATTCGGCTTTCATGTTTTTAAAACAGATATAGTATTAATATAAAGAAATTATTCTGAATAGAAATTTTAAAGTTATCTAAGATCTAAACTCAGCACAGCGATTTTTAACTACAAGTGTTACATTTATAAACATTTTAAATGAATTTTAAATGACATGTGTATGTAAATAAACATTGAGTAAAATAAAAAATTAAATTGGTTCATATATATATATATATATATATATATATATATATATATATATATATATATATATATATATATATATATATAATCTAGTATAATACATAAACCTAGTTCTTAACATATTTAAACTTTATTTATCAATAAACAGATTTATATGCATTAAAATATATAATCAACATAAGAAAATATACTTTTTCTAAATTTTAATTGTAACAATATATTGAAAAAAATTAATTTTATAAATATTTTGTTTCTATTAAATTCATGTACTGATTATCCTGTTTGATACAATTTATATAAAAGATATTTTTTAAATTTCTAAATAATAATTGTTTTGTACAAACATTCAAAATTCAAATAGCATTTTTATAATTTTACATTCTAATTTTATCCTAATTATTAAAAAATTATAATATATTAAACATATATATATATACACTACATTTAAAAATGTTGTTTCAACTTATAAGAAAATGTAATTTTCAAACAATATATAAATTAGAGTGTATGTTTCCATAAATTATTGTTTTTAAACAATTGCTAATTATAATTTTTAAAAATGAAACCAAATTTTGGTATATGCCTTAAAAATTCACTTGAAGGTAATGCAAATATAGATGTTTATAAAATATTATAACAAAATGTAAATGCAATTTGTAAATTATGCAAATTCACAATTACTCAATATACGTATAGAAATGTAAAAAGTCAATTGAAATAAATTTACTATATATATATATATATATATATATATATATATATATACTAATTTAATTGTTTTATGTTTATTACTTTAAATGATTTACAATAAACATCTTTCAGCAGTGGACCTTTTAGCGAAGCCAAACGTGGGCCAGTATTTTAGTGCCGGTGGTAGGATTTAAACTCATGCCTATAGAGTACTTTTGTATCGCAAAGGCTTTACAGAACATTTTTTCTCACATGGTTTGTTGCTATTAGTTAAAACATTTAAACTCACACTATTATATATTTATTTACATACAAAAATATTTAAATATTTTTAA
This sequence comes from Cardicola forsteri, assembly GCA_025895645.1. Classification (NCBI taxonomy): domain Eukaryota; kingdom Metazoa; phylum Platyhelminthes; class Trematoda; order Strigeidida; family Aporocotylidae; genus Cardicola; species Cardicola forsteri. Next base: position 432,228 of record JAKXYG010001200.1, read on the forward strand.
AACGCTCACAAATTTACGTGTAATAATTATAATTTTCGTGCAAATAATTTATTTAAATTTTAAACAAAATGCAAAAACTAATAGCAAAAATAAATTTTAATTAAATAATTTTACCAATAATTAAAATTTATGGTATAATAATAATAATAAATTACTTAACAAACACAAATAATAAATTTTACAGTAAATATTTAATAGTTAACTTTCTAACCAAATAAATTATTTTATGTCATTAATTTTAAATTTGCACTTTTATTCAACTAAAAATAAGTGAAAATTAAATTGTATAAATAGTACAAATAATAAATAAATACTTTGTTTGTTTTTTTGAATACTAAATTAACACGAAAATGGTTTTAGAAATAATAGAATAAAAAGATTACATTATTCCAAATAATTATATATTCATGTTTTTTTTTAAAAATAATTGTAAAACTACCGGATACAATAATAATTTTTTTACAGATTTGTACGGCAGTTAAGAGTACGATTAATTATTTGTATTAATTTTTTTGTACAATTTTGAGCAATAAACAATTTATTGTAATGTCTGATATGTGTTGTAATAAATGCATTTAATTTAGAAAATATTAAAATACCTTCAAAAATTTGCGTTTAAAATGTTATATGTATTATGCAAATAGCAAAAACGTAACCTGTTATTTAAAAATTTTTTCAACGTTACACCGTAAACATAAGTATAGAATTAGGTATAATAATTTGCAATAAAATGTATATTTTGCAAGTTGATTGCTTTGAGTGGTTATGGGTTTAAGTGCTGCTACAGGCACTAAATAAGGCCCTGAGTTTAGTTTTGTCCAATTATTCATTACAAAAAGTAGTTGTCTTTAAGCATTGGAGAAACAATATAATAATAATAATAATAATAATAATAGTTAAAATATAATGCACAAAACGTATATAAACCAAAACTTTATCATGCAATTTGCATAATTATCAAGGTTTAATTTGTAAAATTATTTAAATGCGCACGATAAAAGAAACATTTTTAATTTACAATATTTAATAGATGTATAATTCCTGCATTATATACAAACTAACAAACAAACACTATATATAATATATATATATATATATATATATATATATATATATATATATATATATATATATATATATATATATATAATCAAATATTTTAATCAGTAGGACTTACTTAATTGAAATTTCACGTATGAGCAAGTTTAGCTATAAAAAACAAAAATCATGTTTATAGTAGTGTTGTGTAGCTATGGTACTTAATATTAATTAATGACAAACGTATTTAACTACATATATTGTAATTCTTATCAATTTTTTCTTTCACACATAACTTATTAAAAGTGTTACATGTAAAATAGATTATTTTCTGAATTGTATGCATTTTAAATTTTTTTGTTTATGTATTAACTCTATAAATATATCGCTTACAAATTAAAAGTTAATGATTGTCCTTTGTAAAACATTAAAATTATATTATTTTAACTAATCGATAAGTAAATTAAAAAATTGTTTGTACACTACTTATAAAACAAAAGTAGTAAGTAAATATATAAAAATCTGTATAAAGTGTATATTAAAAATTATTTTTAATTAACAATACATTCTAATTGTTTATTAATTATGTTTTATTTAATAGTTTTAATTTATTAAAAAATATATAAAACAAACAAAGTACAGTATTTGTTTTATTTGTTCATGCTTAAATGATTAATAATAATTTAAAATTAATAACCATTTAACGGCAAATATTTAAATTAATGTAATAGATGGTTGTTAATACTTAATTTAACTCAGTTTAATTTTTTTAACTGTAATTATAAATATTTTTTGTTAATATAAATAGTAAAAAACAAACTAGAAATATCATAATTTGTTTAAACTGTTTTATTAAAAAAGAATTTGAATTTAATTAGATTTCCAAATGAGATTTATGTATCTTTAAAATTATTTTTGTATATATATTATATAAATAACAAAATAAAATTTATAAATAAGTAATACGTTATATAATCTGTCTACAAACTAAAATGATATATATATATATATATATATAGGTTTCCCAAGAGCATACACAAATAATAATTATTTATGTAATATAATTTTTATTTAATTTATGTATATATATTTTATGATTATTCTAAATATTTATAATATTTTTAATAATTGAATTACTTAAAATTACAACAATTGGTTACATATATGTTTCATTTAAATAAATTATTGAATCATAAATATTAATAAAATAGGTAATTGTTTCTTATTTATTTCTAATGCAAAACATTATATATATATATATACTCCCTAAAGCATATAACGTTGTTATCAAACTCAAACACTTTTTATTAACCACAAATTTAAAACAAATACTTATTTTTATTACACAATATACAATACGATGCTATAAATAAAATACAATTTTAATTGTACGATTTATTTATTTTTAACGTTTGAGTAAGCATAACGTTAAATATTAAACAAAATACACGTTAAAGGTACCAATTGTATAACAACTTATAATTTTACAAAAATAACAATTTTTTAACTTTAAAAAAAGTTGAAATTCGTTTTTAGCAAGAAATTGTTTATTTTTATTTTGTATTATTTCGCTAATATATTTGTTTAATAAGCACCATTGTACAACTATTAAATTAAATATTAAATCCTATTTATATAGTTAAACCATTATCATTTGACAGTTTTACAATTATTGCATAGTTCTACAATATTAATATTATCAAGTAGTTAGAACATTATTCTTATGATTAAGAAATTCAACGGCTAGTTAATTAAACAACATTTTTAAAAACAAAAAAAAATATATAAATTAATAATAAATTACAATAAAAATATATAAATTACATATAATAAGTACATTTATGTAAATAATAACATTACAGTATGGCTTTTTATTGCTTATATATAATTTAAGATAAATTTATAATTAAATGCTAATAACTTTACATTAGTTATCTTTATATTTTGTATCAAACAATTTTTATAATACCATTAGAACAATTATTTTATTTTTAATAAGTGTATGAAAAAAGTATTATTAAAAATAAAAGTAGTTAATGTAAAGTTTTTAACATGTAATTGTAAATTTATTTATGAAAATGTATAAACAGTAAAAAGCCCTAATTTAGAGTAATAATTTACATAATCGTAATTATAAACAGATTCGAGAAATTTCAACATATTTGAAGCTTGTGAAGTAATCATCATTTTAAAATAACTTTTGAAATCGATTTAATGTGCATGGGTGTTTACTAAAATTTTATATCTTTGTGACTGACAAAAATATACGAAATAAAGTTGTCTTACAGATTACGTTTTGTTATATTTATATTTAGTATTTATTAAATAAATGTTGTTATATTTATTAATGAGTTTTCAAGGGTTAACTATGAGAATTGTCAGATGTACTTGAATAATAAATACACTAAGTTTATAAATCAACCAGGAGCACTGTATAGCTGTTTCATCCTTATTTAGAATCATCAGCAGAGCATACCTTTCAAGTTTACACGCACACACAAATGAACTTGAATCCATACCCTATTTAGTGTAGGTCAACTACTTAAACACTGAGCTACTGGTGATTAAACATAATCCTGTAAATTTAGTATATATAATGAATCTGATCAATTCTAATTACCCAGTGTTCTCAAATGCTGCTACGTACTATCGTTAACAAGCAAATAAGTAAACCCTTTTACTAGGAATGTACCATATAAGTCTTTGCATAGTGCCAGGTTTAAAAGTCTTATATAGTACGGTTTGATTATATTTATTAATGGGTTTTTAAAGGTTTGTATCTTTGTTTGTAATCATTACCATTGCATGCCTTTCAAGTATCACACACAAACGTGAACCCACGTCCTATCAGGTGTCAGGTCAATGCATTGACCACTGAGCTACGGATGATTAAAACTGACCTATAAATTTAATATTATTAATACCAGTGTCCTTAAATACTGGACATTATATCATTACGTAAGAAAGCCGTTTGTATTAACATTTTAATTAAAGTTTCTGTTTAAATTGAGAACGTTAGAACTTATTTAATATTGACTTTAGAAAATGTACTTTGTATGCATAATTATATGCAAATTACTAGTTAAAAAAACGTTATTTATTACAATAAATTTAATGTTTGAATTATTAAATAATATTATATAATATAACGTATGCATAACCTAATTGCAAATCTTCATAAAAGGTAATTTTTAATAATCCAAACATATTTTTATATATTACATTAAAAATTGATTACATTTATTAGTAAAATAAAGTTAATTTTATACAAAATAAGTTTTTTGCATTATTATTCATTGATTCAAATGTTGTGTAAATTTTATTAAAAGTTTGCAAAACAAGATTAGTTGCAGACAAAATAAATAAGCTATTGTTACCTATTTAAAAAATTACATAAAATTCAGTTACTTTTAACATATTTTATTTAAATATTAACCACTAAAACAATATATTTTTGTTTGTAAAGTTTTAATTATAAATAGTAATAATAATAATAATAATAATAATAATAATAATAATAATAATAATAATAATAATAATAATAATAATAATAATAATGTTGCTTTACTTTATTGAATTATTAATTTTGAAAAACATATAAATTTTAAATAACTTACAATACTGGAAAGCGGATATATTTTTTAATGAAAATATGTTTTTCGGCATAGATTATATTTATCAATCGGTTGGTAAAAAATTATTTTTATTTCAGAATTATCAGTTTCACTTAAATAATAAAACCACTTGGTTCATGTGCGTGTAAAACTTAAAAAGTGTGCACTGATGATAATTCCAAATTAAAAATGAAACAGCTGTACAGTGCTCCTGATTGACTTAAAAGTCAAGTGTATTTATTATTCAAGTGAATTTGACAATTCTAAACTAAATTATATTTGTATTGATAAAGTCAAACAACACTAGTGCCTTGATAACTATCGTACAATCGCAGTATTTTACTATTGACGCATAAAATTATTTTAAAATTTACACTTTATTATTAAAATACATCATTTTATATTTTTGAAATAATAAAATAATTTTACAATTAAAAAATCCTATTTTATAAAAAAAATTAAATTTATTATCATAAAAATAATAATTGTATTCAATAACCAAACTCTAATTATTTTAAATTGAAAAATTTAAATTGTTTACATTTTTAATATATTTATAAAATTAATTAATTAACAATACTACTTATTATTTATTTACTGCTTTGAATGCTTTACGGAAAA